>JAPZDY010000015.1:10504657-10532853 GCA_029783645.1 Ctenochaetus hawaiiensis | reverse complement strand
AAGTCTTGCGGTCAAAAATCCAATATGATGCTTCGCCTGACTAGAATTAAGAAATAGAAGCAGAGGATGAAACGAAGTGTGGACTGCAATAGACTCACATTTGCAACTCCACAGACTAACACTAATTGATGGTGAAGGCTGGTTTGCACTCTGTGTCAAAAATTGTAGTTTTGAAGTTCAGATGTAGTACAACTTTTTATTTTTGTAATGCGGAGAAGAGTAACAAGAATAAATGCTTCATCAAAAGTCTTCCTCGATGTGCACACTGAACCTTTGACAATATGTTTAGGCTTGTTATTTTTATGCTCTACAAAAGAAACTTCAAAAGGATATTTTGTAACCGAGTGAGAATCAGTTTACTCTCTAACAGTTTACTTCAGGTTGGATGCTGCAGATTCTGCTGGTTCACATGCACCAGTGAAACACAAGTGATTGTTGTGTATCTGAGCTTCTTGGTTTTTTGTTACTTGGTTTCTCAATATATTACTGCTTCAGAGGCAATATTCTCTTTACCAATTTTTTATACTTTTGCAGGATTTCAAGGTTTTCTAAAGGGGGACATGACACTGTAGAAAGGAAATGTATCAGAGTCAATGTTGTATTGAAATCCAGGCTCAAAGGTTTTGTGTGTTAAGTTTTCTTTGTACATGAATTAGAGAACATCTATGCACACATGCAGCTGTTTTCATGTGAATGCACTTTTGTGAAATCATGCATAACACAGGTCAGCTAGAATGCAAATTACTACAAAACTGTAATCCTGCTAGAGTTTGAAGGACAGAGGTAGAAGCTCCGAGTGCACTTGTCAAGCTGAATGTTTCTGTTTTTGTCCATTTATTTCCCTGCAAAATTACCTGCTTTTAACACTCTCTAAATATTTACTTCTGTCAAAAGCAACTTCTGTGTTAATAAGACATTATGCGGCTACATTAACTTGTCCCATGAGGCCTCTCATTGTCCCTGTCTCATTGAACAAACTGACAATAATATACAGACAAGGATTTTATATGGTTGCTGTTCAGTACTATTAATTCAGTGATTACACTTAGTTTTGTACTGTGAGGGACAAGAAAAACAACAAACTTTATTCTGCAACACAAAAAGCAGTGGATGGAGTGCTGTTATTGTGTATTGTAATGAACTCTTTCTTCACAAACTATTTGGATGGGTATCTAATTAAAAAGCTTATTTATCTGTACAACATGTTTCGTGTGTATTTTATTTGCTTATTACAAACAATAATATTAAGCAATAATAAATTCTTCGGCTGCCAGCATTACATGCAGTACACAATGCTCCCTTTCAAAGACCCAATAGAATCAGCTGTACTCTTTTAACGGTGAATAATTATTCTTCCGACAGCAGCTGAAGGCCAGAGCTGGATTTGCTTGAGACAGAAATGGTTTCATGGCAGCTGTACAGTGGCTGACACCTTTCTCCTTCACTGAGACTTCAACATGAACCTTCCCTCACCTGAATGGATGGATGGCTGCATTACTGCAGAGCTGTCACCGGTCATTAATTCTGATTTTTAAACTGGAAACCAAAGCCTGCAAATACCGGACTTCTCTCCAGTTGTAAAATAAAATGTGCTTCTGGAAATATACATGAGATGAGTGAGAAGCCATGCTGCTGTAGAATTAAAGTTTTACTTTCAATGCACAACACACTGATTGGGCTGGTACCTTTCTGATGAGGCTCATCTGACTCACAGTTTCCGTCCAAACTGAACAAGCTGATTCACCAGTTTTGGCTTAATTGAATTTACGGGTGAAATGCCTTAATGACTTGGCAGAGTCTCACGTGGCAGCTGTTGGAGGGCTTTAATCATGTAAAGCAACTTCAGTTAATTGTACATGCAGAGTTAGAGGCGGCTAACACTGTTGTTTTGCAGCAGGTTCAAGCAGATGCAAACTTTTGATAAGGGAGGGTGCTCGCTGCCATCTTGGGGCACTTTCAAGCAAAAACTGCCTCTTTATGGGATTGCCATTATGTTCTGAACAGTCACATACTATGCAACCAAATCCCCCATTTCTCCATAAATAGAGAGTAATGCAAGTATACAGTTTTTGTGCTCAAGGACAAAAACAGGAAATGCATTTTAATACAGTCCTAATGTCTGATAAAAAAAACATACCAGGTTTGATCGGACTTTATTTGTC
This sequence comes from Ctenochaetus hawaiiensis, assembly GCA_029783645.1. Taxonomy (NCBI): domain Eukaryota; kingdom Metazoa; phylum Chordata; class Actinopteri; order Acanthuriformes; family Acanthuridae; genus Ctenochaetus; species Ctenochaetus hawaiiensis. Next base: position 10,530,691 of record JAPZDY010000015.1, on the reverse strand, counting down.
CAAATCATAGTGGCTAGCATGCAGCAGTTCCTATAAATCTCTAAGCATCGTATCTAGCACAATGTTTATGTCTAACAGGGGAAAATGGGGCTTAATCTTGTTAAACACAGCACAAAGCAATCAGTGGGGCTGATCTTTGATGAGGGAGATGGATTAAAATCAAATAGAGGCTCAGAGTCTAGCTATCATCCTCTAAAATTCACTCTGGCCATGACACATGCACGTACCACAGCAGTGCGGTGAGAGGGGAACATTGCTTCAATAAGAAGGGTTTTTGTGGATGAATGTTTTAATTTAATTTTTAGGATCGCTTATGTTCAGCAGGCAGAAACAGTGTTCAAAAGAAATAGAAAAAAACGACCAACAGCTTTCTGATGGGTACAAATTCCAGTGATACTAGTTGATAAAAGTGATAATGGCCAGACGAGCAGGTGTGTGTGACTATGAAAACACTCTGCCAAAATGCTTTTGTGGGAAGAAGTTGTGAATGTATTTAAACTGTATAAAGGCAAGAATTTGCCGGGACGAGTCTGAATTGTGGGATTGATTTTCTTTGGATGATTACAGAATCTAAAAATGATTTTAAAATCGATGTATCTTTGGCTTACAATGTGAATGTAAGACAGACAGTTTTTCAGAACAATAGCGCACACACACACACACACACACACACGCAATGTATAGTCTACCAACCATGACAGAGCCGAGCAAAAAGCTTTAGCCAAACATGGGACGGACATGCAGATAATCTCTGCAGTGGATCCATCAGTCTGGTTACACAGCAGGCAGCTTGACTTCAACCCTGTTGCATTATTTATAGTTACCTGTAGAAGCTATTCATTACTCACCTTTCGATAGCTGACACAGATTGATGGATAGATATCTTGTCCGAAGAAAGATTATTCAGTGGGCACATTACACATTTTTAATTGATGGTTAGATAGTGCTGAGCGCCTGACTCGTTAGCAAGAAGCTGCTTAATTAACATCAATATCCATGTGATGTGTCTGCAAACAGAGGAAAGGTGTGGGGAGGGGTGGGGGAAGGTGTGGGGAGACGGTCTGGCTGCTAAGAAAAATGTTAACTATGTGTAATTTTACATGTGCAAATCATGTTTTTAATAAAAGACGCAGATTTGGCAAAAGTGTTTGTGATTTCCCAAACTAGGCACCAAAACATGATCATCTTCTCACCATAGCCAGGGTTTTTTTGTGCCTAACCAGACCATAAACAACATTAAAAAAATGTTATGTTTAACATATCTGGAGTTGCAGAAACCTACAGTACCAACTTAATTCCTGGTGATTAGGTTGATGGAGATGTTTAGATGTTCAGTTGAATTCAGCTCCATCTGTTTTTAGAGACATGGCATCTCATAAAGTTTAATCTTGTGTTAACAGAATTAATTGAAAAGACAAAAATACTACCATATATTAATAAATCGATAGATATAATTTCATAAAATATTTATTAATGATAATTTTCTTGTGGCATCAACTCTGCAGGATCTCAAAGACAGTACAATCTGTACTACAGCAAACAACATATTGAGAATTTTGACTTTTAATGCATAATGACCTTCGTGATTCAAATTTGAATATTTGTGCAAATGTGTCATTGTTTGACTTGAGATGTGCATTATGATATGATAAATAATTCACAAAAGGGGTCTTGTTAGTGAAACTTTTGTGCATCTGTGCTGTATGTATGCACAGTTTGAGCCTTTATGTATGTATTCTGAAGTTCATTTGTGCCCTTGCACATGTCCTTTGCATCCTCTCCCCTAGGCTTGAATTAATTGTCACGGATGTCAAGCTAAGATAGAAAAGAGGCAGGCAAGCGGAGGATCATATCCAGGCAGGACACAGAGGACAAAAGCCCAGTGAGGCGCTGCCTTGTGGGGCTGTGTCGTCTACAACGGGACCCCTCTCTACAGGAGGGGTCGGGAGGAGAGGCCCTCAGTTTTTGAGGTTGGGTCTTCTGGGTTTCATCAAAACATGGTATGTTTATGAACCAAGACATTTACACTGGAAATCCCTGCACTTCAAAACACAGACTGATTTGGACAGTAAAAGTAGGCAGCTAGATTTTTTGTTTTTTCATAATGTGAGGTGGACTATCCCCTTTTTTTATAAAATAATGTTTAATTTATGGTGATAGCTTGCTCCATTAGCTGTCCTCTGTCATGACAATGCAATAAGCTGTGTGATGTATGGTAACAATACACTGTATATGTATGTTCGTGCCAGAGTTTACAGACTGCAGAGAAAGTCTAACAGTGACATTAAGAGAGAGATTCTCCACACCAAGCTGTGCTCTCACTTTGTGTTTATCGTGGAGATATTTTCTCTGTTTATAGGAGTTGGACATAACGTTGTGCAGATTATAATTTGTTTGGTCAGTCTTTATGACACCAACACAAACTGGAGAATTTAGCCGGATGCTTTGCCAAGAAACACAGTCAGTAGGAGCAGATAAAATAGTGAGCAGACTTTCAGTTTCTGTGCTGAAACGAACATGGGTGTGCATGCTCTACATCAGCGAAGCATCTGATCATGACACTTCATAGCTGGATCAGACAGCCAAGATCCATTCTAATAAAGACTAAAGCTCAATACATAAATGTTTCGATCATGTTTAGTCTCTTTGCATATGTGCAATTAAAATAATCCTTCAAAATCCTGGAAGATGAAAGAAGATTCAAGATATTTTAGCAACATCACTGAGCTTTAAGGACTTCTCTCCTGATGAAAAATAGAACACTAGATTTAATACTAACGAAACACACTCCATTTTTTTTCTTTTATAAGGCAAGTAAAGCTCCCAGGGTGCACATACCATATATACACACTCCCCCACTGCAGCACAATAATGCACACGCCATACACAAATGCTAACCTATATACACTAAAGCCCTTGTTCCCCCGTCAATGCACACACCTATGAGTAAATAGGAGATGGAGAATATGTTTGGGAAATTGGCTTGAGCTTTGAGCCCCTTAATAAGTCACGGGTTGAGTCAAGGAATTTGAGTTTGTGGCAGCAGAGACACTGGAAAAAAGATAAACATGCTCAGCGTTTTCCTTTTAGGGTTCATTACTCTGCCGTCCCGGGTGAGCCAGAGTTGAGAAGAGGAGTTAATTCCTACGGAGTGAGAAAAAAACACATTAACTGAGACCTATCCATCTTCCCAGTGCTGACACCTCCATTTAAATCTCTTATTTCTAAAGGATGTGGAGGGAGAATCGTCTTCTCTATATATGAGCCTGCTCATAGGGGTGTGTGTGTGTGTGTGTAAATGTGTGTGATGCCTTTTGCAGTAAAAATCTTTCATTATAATATTTTCAATTTAAAAAGAGGCCAACATTTCCTGCTCTTTTGAAAAATTAAGTGGCATTTTCTGTGGATTAATTTCAGACATCTGGGAGTATATTCATAATGCTAATGAGCGTTGCTGTGTTTTCATTTGCTCCAGGGAGTAGAAACTGTGATTTGGGGGTGGGTCTCTATTAATCTATCCAAGGCCCATATTTTAAACATGGGCTACATTAAAAATACACTTGACATTTCATCAACAAGAGGTCTATAATACCTTTAGGGGAAACTGTATGTAAAGATGAAGAATGACATTAATAGTTGCTAAGTCTTGAACGTGGGTTCAATCTTCTCCTGGAAAGTTTTGTATCTCTCTTTTTAAACTTCTCAGCTCCCTCCCAACCCTCCACCTTTCCATTAATCTTTACCTAAATCTCACAGTACCTGGCTATTATATATGCTAAGTGGTCTTGTCACTGGGTCCCTGGTTGGCTGATGTATAATGAGCAGCCTTAGAAAAGAATCTACTGGCTTTAATCAAATCAGCCGCGGGTGTCACCAGCTCCCCAACGAGACCAGCTTTGTGCCAGAGCTGCCGATATTATGCCCTATTAAGAAACAATGCCCAGCTCACACACTCAGAAACACACTTACGCACACGCACACACACGCACACACAGAGATTAGCACTAATCAGACAAAGAATTAAGAGTGCTGGGGAGCCGTGGGCCTACAACATACTGTAGGTGTATTATTAGAAGAGAGTGATTGATGTTATTAGACACACAATATGTCACATTAAACACCTGCGGAGGTTTACGGGGGTTTTGTTTGAAATTAATTTGAACATTACAGTACTAAATAGTTTGAAGTTTTACCTGTTTAATGAACTTGTTATTGCACTGCTGCTCTGATTGTAATATATTGGAAACCTTAACAACAAAGTAATTAAAGAGTTTGTCTCTCCAAAGGCATTTTCAGTCCTTCAGGAGCAGAGTTGGGGTTCTGTAACAGTTTATCAAATCTAAATCTGGAGTCAATTCACTTATTAAATCAGAATATCTTTGAGTCCTTTCTGATTTCCACGAAGTTGAACATTCATCATAATTACAATACAAAGACTTAGTTCAGATCTTCACTCACATGCTGAAACTGTAGATTTTTGTGGCAAATAGCTATTAAATTCATCAGTAATGTTAAAACAAATCACCTAACTAATTTCAACAACCTGTAACTTAAACCTGTAAAAAGTTGAGCAGCAGATTATTTAAAATTTTGCTTAAAGATTGATCAAAAATTGTCTAACAGTCATAACACACTGGTTTTTACATAATCTGATTTTCACAAACTACTTGAGCCAAAAAAGGACTCTCCACATCGACTCTCCTGTATTAGATCAGCTGGCTTATTTTGATTTTACATCTGTTTCCAACTAAGACTGCACTATTTTTCAGTACTTTAACAGAGTGATCTGTCTTGTTACTTGCAAAAAATCTTAATTTGACTACAAGTGATGGTTTTAAGAGTAAACAAATGAAGCAAAACTCTTTGTTGTAGCAGAATTTACAAAAATTAACATCAGCTGGTATAATGTATAGCTGAGGACAGCATTTTTTAATAGCCCAACATTGGCTGTGTGAAGTCTAATCCATTTCTAATCCTTTGTTTATTCACTCTGGGCACCTCATCTTAGACTGGGTCAAAAATTGTGAACAACAGTATTTAAATGTAAAATTTTAATAGACAGTTTTGAATATGTTTCGGAGAGCTCATCAGAAGTCTGAGTTGAAGTTTCACTGGCCGCAAATTCAACATTCATGAACCAGCAGCTTCTCCTGAAACATCAATCCTGGAGTGCCAATGTAATTGCCAAACTTTTTGGGATCCTAACAATGGAGAACATAACCTTAACAACGTGCTATTGAGTAGCAAGAGGCTTAATTCATTTTCCCTTTCTGCTGAGCAAGAACTGAACACGCATGTACATTGATTACTACAAATCTACTGTATTTGGCACAGCTCAAACTGTACGTGTGCTCACTCCCATCGGACCTAACCTTCAGGGAAGCAAGACTTGCCTTAACAAAGTGGAAAATAATTTCCAATACATATTAATGAAGCAGAGTTAAATCGATGCCCTTGGAACTTTATGAGAGTGTGTGCCAATTCAGTGCTGCGACAGCAGCATATGTATGTGTGGCTCAGATTTGGGGGGTTGGGGTGGGTTCGGGGCCAGGGTTGCGAGCTAGCTTGGCTCAACAATAAGAGCCCTCATCTATCATGCTGAGCTCAGAGTGTGATGGGGCCTCATAGGTCCATGTGAGTGACCCTGACTATGAAAAAGCCTATCAAGTCTGGATAGAAGGACCAGCAGTGTGTGAGCGCTTCACTACTGTACGTGTAAGCAAGTTTAAATGGTGGTTTAATGATTCAAAACACAGGCAGAGATCCCATCAATGGGGTTTGGATGTGCAATCGTTCTCACACGCACATAATTGTGCTAACTGCTAAATGTGTCTGCACTCTCACATGAACACACACACATATACACACTATAAAATCCTGCCTCTGCAGCAAATCGTCCAGACCAGCTTGTTCATCAAGGACCAAGAGTGTGTATTGAACAGAGTGAGAATTACAACCCCTGCAGCACTCGTGGATGACACAGCCACTTACAGTTTAACCAATAGGCCATTTGCACTCAATGAATCACATATTTAAACACATTAATAACTGGGGCCACTGGCTACTGTACTGGTGGGAACAAAAATAAGTATGGTGACAGTCAATCATGAATGTGCACACCTGTAATTTAAAATTGTGCCTACAGCCACAGAAAATCAAATATGTAAGTTTTGTAGGCATTTCAGTAATTAATGATTGTGATTTGACGTGGCTATGTTTGCACATGCAGAAAGTACTTAGGGTCAGTTTATTGGGTCTCACAGGCATGAATTGAAATGTGCAGCACATTTGGATTTTCCAGAAAAGAAAGACTGGACTGTAATTAAAAAGTGTCTCGCTGCAGTCACGACACACAAACACAAACACACACACACACACAAAATGCAGCATGGTTAAGCTTGTTATTCCTTCGCTGTGTTGCCACTGCATGATCACGCTGATACCCTGGGGCAATTTGTTATGGACATCAGAGGAGCAGCGAAGGTCACATGCAAGACAAAGTATCCAGCCAGCCTATCATCGGCAAAGCTGATTCAGCACTTTCAAAGCCAACACCTGTCCGCGTCGAGAAAAAGAAAGAGAAAGAAAAAAGGGAGACGGGGGACGGGGACAGAGTGATGAGGGACATGCAGCCAAAAGGGTAAAAAGAGCTATGTCCGTCTTAAATTCAAATCAAGACAGAGGGCAATAAATATCATGGGATTTAATTTCCATTTTAGATAACAGGTAATTTGAATATTTTTGAAAGTTGAAAAACATCATTAAGTCTAAGGCATCTCATCTAAAAGGTCCGGTTCATAGGATTTAGTGGCATCTAGCTGTGAGGTTTAAGATTGCAGCCAACTAAACACTTTTAAGCTTCAAAGTGTGCAGAAAAGCCTTCTGTGAGTGTGAAGCTTGCATAAATACAGGAAAAGCCCTCTCTGGAGCCAGCGTTTGGTTTGTCCATTAAGGACAACTGTAGAAATTGGGCTTTAAAAACATGACAGATTCAATAAAAAAAAAAACAGCCCACTTGTTCATTTTAAGATAATAAAGACGGAGTATTTTTTTATTTTCAGGTGATTATACGCTAATGGAAACATAGTTATGAATATACTCTGAAACTTGCACATTTTGAGCCTAAACAGTATCTGTTTTGCCAACGAATTCACAGGAAACTTGGCAAAAAATATCTAAATTCTTTATCAATGTAGTTACCATATATGGGGCTTTATGGTTTAATTGGCATCATGGTTTGGCAGAATGACATACAATTAAAATAAAATATAAAAACAGAAGACTTTGGCAAAAACTCATCTAAAGCCTTCCTCCATTAGTCAATTCATTCACTGCAATTATGTGTAAAGGCCAAACATTTCTGAAAACATCAGATGGCATTTCATACTTAATTTACAAATAAAAAAAACACTGAGCCATCTGACTGATATTGAGCTGGAGCAGCTTCTGCATAATCCATATCTCAATTACCTCAAAGCCTTAAAATCCTCCACAAATCGCCCACTTTTTTATTTATAGGAGTTACAGTTGGTAATTCTCATGGGCTGGTGGGTCTTTTTGGTGAACTTGTGCATGTGATAAAAGAGTCTTTGCCTTTTTTGAAACATATTTTAAAAATCTATCACTATGCAAGAACTGATAAAGACACAAATTCAGAAGCTTAAGAAACATTTATACCCGAATCAGGGTATGAAGGATTACAGCCACTGTGGTCCATGATCATTGTAATTAACACACACAACGGTGTCACAAACCTGTGCTGCCCCCCTTTAACAGTCAGTCAAAGCTGGTCAGATATCCACAATCTCCACAAGTGGGATTAAATTGGTTGCTCTTGTCATAAACTCGATTTTTTCTGACCACTAAAAGGTACAGGAAGGCTGAGTATTGGTGAAATGATAAAATATTTGACAGTGACAGTGTGACCTCTAATAGGCACTGGATGATAGAAGGCTAACCGAAGCTCTTTGGGGCAAGAATGAGACAGAGCGAGAGAGCTTTTTCCAAGCAAGAGTTTGAAAGGAGAGATTGAAAGACAGAGAGGAGGCGAGAGAGTCGGAAAACTTCCACAGGGGAGAGGGAGACAGGAAGAGCGAGGAGTATTTAGGTCTCTTTAGTGCTGAGTTGCAGCCACTACTTGATTGGGTGCTTTGGGAGGAAATGGAAAAGCTCTCCAGCCAGGTGCTTATCTCTGACCAGAGCTTACAGAGTCAACCGACCGCCAAACTGCTTTACCCTGACAGCCAGACACTCACAGGGTAAGTTCCAATCAGCCTGTGAAGAGCAATGTCCAGGAAAGATATTTCCACCAAGCTAGTGTAACTTTCCAGCAGCAGTTATGTGCTCGCTGAACTTCTGTGTGAGTTCGGAACACTGACATTTTCCGTTTCAAGCACCAGGAGCTCCTATTTTAACGTTTGCACGAGGAACCAATCATGTTACAAGGCAGAGCGATGTTGTACATGTTATACAAACACCACAGGTAGATGCACAACAAGGGTGTAGTTCTTATGACTGCCTGCAAACGCTCTCAGCATCTTCACTTGTACCAAAAATATTGCAAGCTGTTGTTGTTGGATGGGTACAGTGTGTAATCCATGTTGATTAAAGGCATTTTCTCTATAATAAAGTGCTGGGTTTATATTTTTGAGGTACAGTTTGGATACATTGTCTGTCTGATGGGCTGATATGAAAGTTTTCTGATGTTAGTTTTCTGATCAACAGCTCATAGACGAAAAGTCCACAATGTTCAAAAAAAAGAGTCAGTTCAGTTACACTTTTGTCGAGCAAGTTTTCCTCTTTATGTTCATGTGCCAACGAATGTGAAAAGTTGAGTCATGAACTTAAAGAAACTGCTAAAGCAGATAGACATCTAACATAAATACAGACAATATTTTCTGCCTACATAATCTGCACATGAATCATTCCTGCAGTCTTTTCAGTTAATCCACACTTTTTTCTACATGTTGAAAACAAACTTTTATAAGAAAGAAATGAAGAACTATAATGTGAAGAAATCTATTTAGGTGAATTAGATCAATATAATGGAGACAGCACCTTTAATGTGCTCTCAGCAATGATGCTGCCAAACTGTAATGTGCATTTGCATTACAAGATGATTACTCCGTGGAGTGTTCAATGAAACATGACTTATTACTTAAACACGAACGCAACAATGCTGAACAGCAGTGCATTGTGGTTGTTGTTATGGTTCTCTGTCTAATGTATTTTTTCGATGAATACCTGCAGTAAGTCTTTGATGCTCTGCAATCCCATTATCCCTGCATGTCTGAGATGTGTTGACAGTCCCACAGTGGGGCGGCAGAGCCACAGGGTGGCAAGGTGGCTGGGGGGGGCGCCGCTGATAGTGAAGAAGAAAGAAAAGGTAGGGTCCAGAGAGAGCGGAGGGAAAAAGAAAGGCAGATAGAGAGTGAGATAGAGAGGTGTGGTGTGTGGGGCTACAGGCCTCTGTGTCCAACAGGGGATTACAGATGGCCCTCAGAATTAAATCAAAACTGTGCTGACTGCCAAGGAATGGGCTCTGCGACACATCGCGAGCCACATGAGAGGGGGGTAAGACTGGCGCAGAGGGAGGAGGCTGAAGGCGAGGGCTGCAGCCATAAAGTGAAAATCGCCTTCAAATGAGTTTTTGAAATATCTAAAAATAAATTGCCTTTGAAAAAGCTCAACAGACAGCTGATATGCAGGCTGGATGGGGGCCGAGTGAAAAGTTGCCCTCTCCCTCCATTTCTCCTCATCTCAGCCTCTTCTATAGCTTGGCATCATTCATTTTCTCACGTCTCTCTCCCTTCCACGCTCACTCTCGTTCGTGGACGCAGACACCAGCACGCATGCAGGTACTGTTCTAACATACGGGTTTAAACAAAGGTGAAGTCTCTCATTTAGTTACCAATTAACAACAGTTGGATTAGAAGACGAACAAAGCAGCATCTCCTGGCTAATGATATTTATCTACACAATACTTGTACTGTACACGGGGATTCAGTCCAAGGGCCCAGCAGATGGTGGGGTCTATTTTTAGAAGAAAAGATTGAATAATGTATAATAGAGTCTGTCTGCTCATCATTTCCTTTGCACATGCTGCTTATTGTACTGCGCATACAGAAAGTGTTAGCATTTTACCTGGAACACAAAGGTGATAAATGAATCAAGACGTTAAGGCCTTCAGATGTGCTATTATTACACATATTCATTACTTCATTTGTTGGTTTAACCTGGAAAGTCATGGAGTTTTGTGATTATTTCACACGCTTGCATCTTCTCGCTCAGGTAGCCACACTAGCACGCTGCCATCTTTGAAGCATGCCTGATGTCGCTATCTCATCCTCAGCCCCTGTGGAGATTAACTTCTAAGTACAGTGTGTAGATGAAAATGTGGCATCTATAAAATGCAAATGAGTTGAGGGACGGTCTAAGACTTTTCAAACACTTTCATAGAAGTAGGCAAACTACAGCGGCTGATAATCTCGGCTGGTAAACACATCAGTTAGTGTTTGTAATAAAAGTGATGAGTCCGGCTGAGATCGCAGCTGCGTTATTTTAATTCATTTATTTATCAGGACAACGGGCATTAATCAACATGTCTTTGATGGTACCAGTTTTAGCTAGGTAGCTTATTTTAAACTGCAGTCTTTTGGGGAGATGTTTTGAAGCCTATAAAGTCATAAAATGTACAAAACAAAGATAACAAGACGTCATAAAAAAAAGTAGCAGCAACAAAGCGAGAATTCTCAAGGCAGAACACAAGTCATGCAAAACAACAGGAAACTGAGTAAACCTCGATAATTCTACTTCAAACCATGGTACGGTAAGTCCTTAGAAAAAAGAACTTAGATCATGTATCTACCTAATAGCCCAAATGTTGGATAGCAGAAACCCAAATTGTCCCATTTGTTCAGATTTGTAAACACTTGGTTGTGCATGCTCTGCTCATTCCTGAGGCACAAAATTAATTAGATGTCCCAGGGCTTACTGTCTGTGTGTTATTGCTTCCCTTTGTCTTTTCATAGATGCTCTAACACTCCAGAATAAACTAGGTACTGCCAGGCTCCAAATAAAAATTATGAATCTTCTGCAGACAATCATAAAGCTTCCTTCTCTCAGAGGTGGAAATAAGAGGCGAGGTTGCCATCAATCACAGATTAGGAACACAGAGGCTTGTTGGCCTTCATGAAGTGCAAACCCCGCTAACCTTTAATAGTGCAAAAGCACACCTGTGTGCATCAATACAGGATTTATTCAGTCAAATTAAATCAGCATCTCAACATCAAAGGTTCTATGCAAACTAGTGAGCTGCTCACCGTTCATGTTTCGGTGACCTTCTCTGGTAAATCATTAAAGAAAATCATTCATTTGCCATCCAAATCAGTCTGCTACCGCTATCGCTATCAGACCTGAATCACACTGACTGGCAATCACATTTTATGCACAAACTGTCTGCATCACTCACCAGTTGGCAAAGCATTGATTACTAAACTCATTAAACCAGCAATAAATACTAGCAGTGGTAACAGTTTGATTTCTTGTAAAATAAATGTTGCTTTTTACAAACTTGGGTTTCCATTAGCATGAAACCTAAATCTTACCATGACCTGAACAGGTTATTTATTGTTCACTTTGTTTGCTCTATCCAACATGCACTGATCTCTGCCAACAAGCATTTTTTTGTTAATTAATTATCGCCGTTAAGAAATAACTTCAGCCTTTTAGCATCGACTCTCTAACAAATGCTTAATTCAAAAGAATGGATGCAGGTTTTTACACACAGCCTCTTTGCATGCTAACAAAGAAACTTAACTAGCCTCAGTGGAAGCCCCTTATTACTCCCCTTCCACCAACATGGTTACTCTTGTTTAAAAACCAAAATCTGCTCCACTGGTGCTGCCAAGTAGCTGTGTCTCAGCCTTTGCCCACCTCTGACATGACAAATGGTAACGCTTTATTATTTCTTTTATTCACATTGCTTCTTTTTGTGCTTCTAAATAAGCTAAGCGCAGATTGTTGAAGACAGCACAAACACAAATGTCTGAAAAAGACAAAAAAGATGGTTATATCAGATCTGGATTTCGTGGACAGCAGTGAGTGACGAAGTGAGCTGGCATTAAAAGGTGTTGGATTTTTGGCCCCTATGCTACTATGACTAATCCAATATTAAACTAAAGGCTATTAAAAGCCATCATTTTTTGAGTTTGATAAGTTTAACTTAATACACATTGAGCACAATACCAGTGTTAAAAGAGGTAGTGCATGCTGCAGTTTGGAGACATTAATTCTTCCATGAAAATGGCAATTCAGCTGTTAACAAAATTCCTTTTTCTAGCAGAACATAAGGATATTTCCCAAAAAATGGAGTGTCTTTTGTCGTACATTCATAGCATGATGAGCCTCAGGTGACCCTGGACTGAGCAACCAAGGAATGTACAGTAACACAACAAGGTTTGGGTTTTTCTAGAGTGTGGATTTATATTAACAAGCACTGGGTGTCAAAATAATGCTAAGAATGAGTTTGGCTGGTCAGGAATGTATACAGATAGAAAACATCTACCTTATCAGGCAGTGAGCTAGTTTTCCAAAAGGCTCATTTAAAGTGAAAGAAGAACAAAAAAAAACCATTAAGATCTGTTAACACACTCACCAGATCAGCAACACAACATCCTCCAGAAATCTAAAATGACTGGTTGGGGAGGGGAGACAATGAGGGCAGAAAATACTCAAAATGGAATGCTTTTTGTCTGTCTGGGATGATGATGATGATGACAGGGAGCGTTGGAGGATCCAAGCAGTTTATGAGCCACTTTAAGCTGTTTCTTAATGCGCTCCACTTCGATGCGGCTCCCCAGTAAAATAGCCTATTAAAGCTGATCATGAAGGCATGTCTGCCATCAAAATGGTCTCTTTTTGTGGTATTTGCCTGTGAGGGAGTTTTCCCCCTTCATTAAAATGACAACAATGATTCATCCTATGCATATGCAAATAGACTGAATTCTAGATACAAATGCAGCAGGCAGCTTTACACTTGCATTCTGTGTTTGCAGGAAACACACCCAGGGTTCACAGAAGGTGGGGTGTGGGACAGCGGCCTCGGCTCTCTATCCTTTAGACAGTCCAGATGAACTTGAGGACTCAAACCAAACAGAACTCTGTTTTTATTTAAGACTGAGCCTCCTTTTGGGGATTAACTCTAACTTGCAAATAAAAAGGCAGATGCCTTGGCACGGACCGAAAGCAGATTTACAATGGCCTCAAAGGAGACAGTGATCAACACTATACTCTAAAAACTAATGTACATTGTTCAAGGGCAGCACACAATTGCTCCAAATCCCTTTGGCGCCATTTGGCTCCACTGATAACCATAAAGAGAAAGAAAAGGAGAGGCTGAGACGCAGATGCGTTGAAGTGCACGTAGCCCAACAGGGCTGGCCTAATCACAAGATTAGCCATTTTAATTTAGATTATTCGAGACTTGTTGGCATATAGAGACGCCCGCTGTCGCTCCAGCTAGTACAAAGGCATAGTGGGAACATCAAAAAGATGAGAGAGTGACACGCTGTTTTCCAGTGGCGCTTTATTAGGCCCAACAGCTGGGGGAAGCGCTTGGAACTGGCACAGCCCCCTCTGAGGAAGACAAATGGGAAAAGGTCACTCATTTGGCACCTGATCACACATGATTTCAGGAGGTTACATGAAAGCAGAAAAACAGTGTCATAACATTAGGATACAAATCTTGGCATTTGACATGAGGTTTAGTGGTGGTAGGTACACAACCCCCAGAGAGCGGCCAAGGGCCAAGAGAAGAAATGTGGTGGTTTTCTCAGGCAGAACATTTCATTTTAAGGGAACGTAAGCAAAATCAACACGCTTATCAGTCTGCTGGAGTTCTGCACTGTTTATCACACCTTCAAGTGACAGGATTCACTCAAACACACTTTTGCCCTCTCAGCAGAAGGCACGGGGACTTAAAAGTTATTCCTGGAATAAGAAAATATCCTGAATGTGAGCAAGTTGAAAATCAGTCACAGGATTGTGGAGCAACATTTGAGTTCACACCTAATAGTAGTAGCCACTTATTTCTTTCTACAGAGCATCTCTGTCCATATGCAGAAGTCACTTTTGCTATTTCACGATTGGATTCTGTGAGCCTTCAGTCAAATGCATTTTACTACCCCAGATGCTCAGGAGGTTTATGAATTTTCATCTCTCATGCTCATGAGGGCGGAATGAAGAAATCCCAGGGTGATGATCAATCTAACATGACCTTAGGCCCTGTCATAACATTGTCACAGTATCCAAACAACACAAGGGCCACTGTCCACGAGTAATAAAAGCTGACACCGTCTCAATTTCTTCAATTACGTACACACAGACACACACCACCTCTGGCGGGGCAGTAGCAACATTAATATCACATTACAACTGCATTTTGAAGACATTATGAATAAGCAGTGATTCACAGCAGCTGCATTCATTACGCAAACGTGATTAAAGTGACGGACCCCTCGGGCGTCCGGGGGCCTAATGATCCCACTCTGCCTTCTGTTGTTCACATTGGCTAAGGGCACGCCACTAAGCAGCAGCCCCGGGTGTCTGCTCGCGCCGAATGAGGCCTCATTAATAACAGGCCATTCACGAAACCGTGCGTTCATACTCAGCACCCGGCCATGCTAAATGAAAGAGACAGAGCCCCCCGGATGCCCAGGTCTACCCCTGGCGCAGATGGGTCTGCTCGCTCTCCTGCATGATGATGTTGATGTCCACTTGTGTGTGTGACAAGCTGACATATGTTACCGCGCATTCATCGCTGGCTGTTAAATTGCCCTCTTTGGATCCTCTATTCAGCCTCATCGCCGCACTCTCCCTCCAGAGACTAGCAATGTACATATTTACATAATGCTCTAATGCAATAAAACAAATGAATACAGTCCTGTCTGCATGCTAGGAGGAGGGCTAGGTCAGAGAATATAAACCAGCCCACAGTATTTCTACACTGCAGCTAAAGGATGCACAACATTGGATTTTTGCTGATAAACAATATGCAACTCTTTTTGGGTGGTGCTGATAACTGTATGTATTTCTTTCCACCTAAATGGAGTCTCTCTCTGATAATATAATTAATGTATTTTAACTACTACTCTTAACTTGATGGCCCACTAACAAATGCATCCATAAAACACAATGCTTTTTAAGATGTGCACTTTTACTGGGCAGTATAAGAAAACTTCTGCTGACAGTTTTCTTCCCCTGGTGCTTGTTCCTCTTTTTTCATAATTATCAGGATGATGGCTCTTTAGATTAGTAATTAGATTTGTGGTGTTGAAGAAATTCAATTTGTTTCCTCCTCACATGACCAGTGCTGAGCAATCACTGCAAATCGCAACTTGACAGTCCATTTCAGAAATTTCAAAAACAAGCAGTCTTACTCTTACTGCATGCACACAATTAAAGCATCATCTTAGAGTTATTTCATTTAGACAAAATGAACATTTTAGATCAAAATATCGATACTTTCTGTCAAAACTTTTCTAGGTCAATGATGACTTGAGATTATAGTGCATCCATTGCTGACCTTAAACCACATAAAGCAGACATTAGCTTTGTTTTAGGTGAAGAATCAGAACTTAAGTGACACGACTAAGTTAGTAGATAGCAAAAGTTATTTAGACTAATGCTACCAACTTATTACAACACATATAGCAGCTTCTGTTTTGTTATGGCTGTACTGTTGTTGCTCTTCCTGCATGGCAAGACTCAAAGTGAGCCCTATACCTACCTATGGAACCAACCTATAGAATAAAGTGCTACCCACTCATGCCCACTCAAACTTCCTGAGCTGGATATACCTCCACTCTTTCTACCCATCAGACAGATTCTGGATCACCCCTGCTGCTGACCATGCACTAAATTATTCAGTTGAAAATAAGTCCACATTAAAAATGCATTGACTCGCAAGAGTAAGACACTGTAGAACAAACTCCAGTGCTCAACATATAGGAGAGGGATCAATGCATAAGAGTTTTAGTCATTTGCAATGCTAATTTCGATCGAGCGCTTTCAGAACACAGGTGACGGTAACATTTATTGAATATAATGAATTTTAGTCTGAAATCCACAGTAAAAAGACAATGAGTGAGATATCAAACTGCACATATATTCTTAAGAGGAAGTTTTTGGGTCCATGAACATGGGTAGCTCAACAAATGGCACACAGTTTCTACAGATGCCAATTTAAGTGTGTATTCAAACAGGTCTTTAAACATTGAGGCTGAGAAAAGTGCACGTCGTGTATTTTTGCACTACAGTAATACACTAAATCTGTTTCACAGCAGAAAGCTCGATTCCATCTCACCAGAAAACTGTTAGTTGTAGAAATAAGGCTACACAGGCTAAAGAGAGACGGATCACACACACACATCTGAACAACACACAGAATTTACATCTCTAAGAACATCAAAGCCTGCACCAAAACCATCTGACCAGCCATCTCTCAACTGTCTCCACTTCAATCAGACATGAGACAGACAGACGGATGCAACAATCTCAAAACAACATCACCATAAAAAAACTTGGTCAATAATGAAGATGCTATTACAAGATTTGCATGTGATGTTGTTTTTGGTGTCTTGTTTCCATAATTCATGCAATACGGCTGAAGATTATACAATGCTGCCAATCTGGCCATTGTTTGGTAGCTGCTGAAAAACACAAAGCGGCAGGTTTGACAAGGAACGAATGAGCAACGAGCAGAACCAAAGCAAACTGACACAAAAGTCATCTTCAACTCCAACTGCATTGGCATAAAATGAGCAAACATCAATTATACATAAGTGTTTGGATCACAGGTTTAGTGATGTCGTACACCACCAGAGCAACACTCTGCCATGTTTTTCCCAAAGTGAAGAAACATACTTTTTGCAGTGTTCATAATCTGGTTGAATCTCTCTCATCTCTTTAATGTGTTTGTAAAGTCAGTCATCAAAGCATATGTCATGCATGTGGACCAACAAAAACAAATTAAATTAATAGAATTGTTAAACTGACTTTAAAGATGAATTGACTGATTACCAATGTTAACTCATGTAATTAATCTAAAAGTTGCCAGTGGCCTTTGAATGGACAAGGATTCAAATTATTTGTCCTCTTGTCTGTAGCCTGCTAATGTGAACCAGTTAAGATGAGAAGGCCTCAAAAACGTCCTTTTATCCATCGGTCATGTGTGATGCATCTGCAAAGAAACATTACAACTCCAGCTTGTTAAACTTGGCAGCCTGTGCTGTATCCACAATGCCTGCAGTAGAGTGAAGCTTGCTGAGCTGCATTTTCACAGCCTGGCCTCGGGCCTATTAGATAAGACTGACCTTTGCCTACGCTTGTATTTTTCTCCAGGATGGACTAAAGTACAAGCAAGTAAATGAATTTTTCCAAAACACAAACTACTTTACTGCTAGTTCATTCCCCTAAGTTGCTGAATACTAAGCTAATTACAACCAACTACATCTATTGTGGCACCTAATTATGTTACTGCCAGAGTAATATTCTCAGCATTTATCTTTAAAGTTAATTGTAGTTGATCAATGTTTGTAAAGTTGCCACAGTAGGGACAATGGCTACATAACTTTCAAATTTCCATATTATATTACTATTCCAACATGTTTGTATATGACATGTTTCAGCAGCCACTTTTTTTTTTTTGTACATATTCTACGTGCATCTGTGTTCCAAATATCTCTACATATATTAACTCCTTTGTCTACAAAAAACCCAGGAAGAAAAAGTGGAAAAAAATTACAGCTTTTGTAACATAAAAGGATTAACAAAGATATTCTGGCATAAAGTTTTTTTTTATAGTTTGCAGTTTGACTCCACAACAACAGGGATCAGCAGCATGTATCAGCAAGAATTCATGATGAAGACAAAGGTGCAGACGCACTGCTCCAACCATCTCTGAAGGTTGCTGACAGGACCAGACTCTGCCTTTGCTGACTCTGGACCGTCAGACCTCCCATGGACCTGTAGGGGGCGGGCAGGGGAGGGCTCAGCAGCTTATTAAGCTGAGTTTAATGGCCTTGACCCTGGCCCACAACTCCAAGGAAGAGTCCTTGAGGAGGAAAGGTCAGAGTTCGTATAACATTATTGAGCAGGAGAAACTTGGAGGTGCTGGTTGTCTGGCAAAGTTCCATCTTTGAATCGACCGTAAAACAGATATAATTCTGTTAACCAAGACTTGCCCAAGTTTCTCCCCTTGAAAATGTGCTAAAGCTTGCACTCAAAGGCAGCCAAGTTTAAAAGAACCACATTCTGTGACCTTAGTCCGCAGCTACGGGCAATTACATATTCATCTGTTTTAAGAGGTTTTTTTTCCTTTTTTTAAAGGCACAAAGCTGCAGGAACAGGCGGGGGAACGAAAGGTTTTTGGCTAGATTCAAATATATTTTAGAAGACACATTATTGCATTCCACTTAGCCTATATTACTGTCACTGAATTTGACATTCAACAAATGTGGGAACATTTACATTTTAATAACTACAAACTGGAGGCCATCTTTCTGCATGCTGCTTTTATCATTGGAAATCTTTCAGAATTCATTTGTGCAGGTATTGACTTATTGATGCCTGCACACTGTATCAAGTAGGCTCCTGAAGCAGGATTTGGTCTATATCATATCGCCTTTAATCTATTATATAAATTGTTTTCATAAAAGATTGGGTTCATGAAGTGACAAAGCACCCTCATATTGTTGCTCCTGATCATCTATTCCCAAGCTGATATTCTGCTTCCTTCAATACCCCCCCCCCCCTCTCTCCTCCACTCCCTCACTCTGCAATCACAGTCCCCGCCATTTCCTTCTCTCCTCTTCAGAGGTGTTACGGACGGCTGCAACGGAGAGTACAAGCAAAGCAATAAGGCCGGTTGTGAAACGGCTGTGGGATCAATGGGGATTTTAAAGAGGCAGAGCACGTAGCCACAGCTGGTCAATTAGAGAAAGGACAGCACAAGCACCACACTTATACACACAGTGAAAGTGGCTGGCCTTTAAAAACAGAGTTACTTTTCGCCCCTCGTCAGCTCTTTTTCTTCAGCTTTAAATGGATCAGCATCAGGGAATCTTGGCTGAGATAATGCCATCGGTTGTGGTGGGAAGCAGACCCGACTGGGAGGACAAATGGCTTGGGAGATACTGTAAACACAAGAAAGACTCTTTTTGATGGCAAAAGTTTTCCTGTCGTGTAAATGTGGGCTAAGTGCTGAGTTGCACGATGACACATCTAATGGAAGATAACCCGTCTTTGCGATAGACCACACACACGTTCGTGGAGGTCTGGACTCTGTAAGCACCAGGCATGAGAGCAGGAGTCCCTGTTACTGAATTAGCATTGGAGAAAAACTCAGGAGAGCACTGACTCAGAACCTAATGAAGCTCATTAAGTCAAACAAAAAATTCTGTGCTATTAAGTGTGACAGAGCGACTCACTGGCATCAAAATATGCACTTTATCCAAGCATTTAATGTGGGCTATTTGAGTTAAACCAGGTGGAATCTATTACCATGTTTTCTACTATGACTTGACAAGAAGTAGGGTCATGTTAATCGTGCACAGTTTATAACTAAGAGAATTTCATGCAGACTGTTTGTTGCATAAATGAAATTTCAACCAGACTTATCAGATTCCTGCAGCAAATGAAAAAAACTAACTGGTTGAGTTGGAGTTTAGCTGAAGATTTAAAAAAAAACTTGTAATAGTGTGAATATACAGATGTGATGCAAACAAGTACCTAATCTATGGATGGAGATTGGTTGAAGATTGATCCTTTTCCCCCTCCTCTTCGCTAACTGCAGGTCTCTCTGACTAGTCAGAGTTTGACCACCACAAAAAATGATGACAAAATATTTTCATCATGATAATCTGACCGTGTCGCTACACATTGTCACTCTTAACTTGTTACATACTGATTCTTTGTCAGGATTTTTTCTCATCACTATTTAAAGCACTAGATACCCCTTTAGCATCTGTTTGCTATGATAAAAACCTTACTGCCACTGTGCTTCTCTGTTACATGGTTAACCTTTTGAAAAAGCCCCGAGATGGTTAAGATCAGGCAACATAGCTACTAGGTTATGTTTAGAAAGAGATCTTAGACTCAAACTTAGACTCAAACTAAAGTCTCCTGGTTGAAAAGTGAGAGATGTGGTCCAGCATCTGACCTCTGCCCCTTGGGACTGTGTGCTCTCTTTCCTTCATCAAAGGGAGCCATTGCTATGAGTGCTCAATATAATTGTGCATGGGTTTACTTTGTACAAGTACTTACTTACAGGCCCTGTGCATGCATGGGTTGCACAAGCATATATTAAGCTCAGTTAAGCAGAGACTGAGGAATAACTCCCACATCTAATCACTTTAATTTTTTCTCTTGTTGTCCTCGCAGTTGAAATGTCACCTTTCTTCAGAGTGAGTAGTGGCTTTTACAAGGTGTCTTGCCTCTCTTAGCCTGGAAATACTAGCTCACAATTTCTGCTTTGCTCATGCTGTTTAATCTTGCAGCAAATAACTGAGCTTGCAGGATGTACAGTAGCTTGGCTTTACGAGGCCATACTCCCCTTCTGGGCAGGTGTTAAACAAGCATTCATGGCACAACACAGGCGCACAGGGCTCCAGTTATCTTGGTCACAACAATCAGCATGTGCGAAAAAAAACTTCAAAGTACACCTGCAATATATATCTTTTTACATCTAAGTATGCAGATTCATGATAATTATATTCTCTCTTCCATAAATCACTATTGTCCTTCCTCTTGTATTCTTCTCTCCACAGCTCTTGTCCTGGATGTCCACAATAACTTGTGCTAATGGTGAATATTGTTGTAATGAGTCTATAAACAGGTTCATTACCTACACTTCATTTTCCATTAGGCTCGAGAAAACATCATGAAGGAGGAAAGAGAGACACTTGAAAGAGAGACAGCTTATTGATAGTTGTTTCGCTCTGTTTTCTCTTTACAGTTTCTGCTTGTTTTCCCTTTTATCCTGTTTTTCTTGCCCTGCATTATCATTCTCTCTCTCTACTCTCCTGTTTCTATTGACAACAGGCTGTGCTTGGAGAATAAAGGCAAAGCCTTGACTTGATTACCTGTAATGAAAACATGACTCTCCCTCCCCTCTTGCAAACTCATATACGGTGGTGTACCCACTCCCTTTCAAACTCTTGTTTGGAACAATTGTATTCATTTTGCATTTACTCAAAAAAGTACCGCTGATACTGAAAAGACAGATATTACATGACAAGAAAAGATAGAGGAAGAGTGCAGGAGAGTGGGCGAGCAACACACATGAAGAGACATTTGTCTTGCAGCAGGTAAACACAGAAAAACTACAGCCAAAATATGGAATCAATATATCTGATTTCCATGTAAGTGAGATACTCTAAACATTCTCCAACTATTTACATTCCCTTCTAGCTAAATTGTAACTTAAAGAGAAATAGCTGGAGCACTTGTACACTTGCAATCTAATATCCAGTTAAATTGCAAAAAGCATTCATCACTGACAAAATCCCTCAACAACCTCTCCATGAAGTGGGATCTACAGGGAGGAATGCTGGAGCGGCCACTTCTGAGCCTGCCAATGAGAGAGAGCTTTGAAGCTGTGTGATCACCTGCAAACCTTTGGCTGCGACATCACAGCAGTTGATTGATGTAGTATCAATGCATTCATGCCTACACACCCACAATTTCTCACTCTTTAGTTTGTCAATCCAACCACCTCCCCCATGCACCAATGACGTCCTAGTGTTCCCTTAGAAATATGTACAACTTGTTCATAGCCCACATGGAGGCTAAAACAGAAAACAACATTCAAAATGCGATATAAAGTTGTTAATTTGGACTATAAATGATTATATTTATATCCATATGTTAAAATCACTAACAATTAAACAGTTTACGCTAAACAAAGCTTTTAAAGTAATTAAAAAACAGTTCATGTAATCATAGTTTGTGCAGCAGATGTTTGCAGCAAGTAACTGGGTAAACTAGCAAATCACGGATAGGCAGATGGTATTGCTGTGTGCTTAAGAATAATACATTTTTTCTTCATCTTCAAAATATTTTGCCTCTAGTAAGAATATAATTGGAAGGACAACTTTTTTCTAACTTTGGTCTCGGCTCTTAAAACCCAGTATCGATCAGGCAGAAAAAAACATTTGGCACTGGAGTCACTTTTGACTTCCTGTATCCCGATGTTAAGTCAAGCGATAAAAACATCTATATTTAAGCCCATACTGAACACTGTAAAGTCAACGAAAGCTGTGCTGTTGCTGCAATGTTGTTCTTCTCACTTTTGTACTTTTGTGGCTCCACTGGATTCATCCTTCCTTTTATTTGCTAACAAAAAATATATTTACTTTCTGCAACAGAAAGTATATTCGACTGCAAAATACAACCTAAATTCAATATCATTCACAGAGAGATAACAAAGCACAGATCTTGGATTAATTTTACTCCAAGCTAGATGGAAGTAATCTCTGAATGTTCTCAGAGTGAAATATGAATGAACATGTCATATCATTCAGCGGGCATGACTCTGCAGAGCAGCACTAAACTTTGTGCAGCAATTTAGTATTGGTTCAATATATGGTGCTGCAGTGCCCCCTGCTGATTATGCAGAATATTTCACCTGTTATTTCCTCTGTACTCCCAGAAAGCCAAACAAACCTTGAGGAAAGAAATTTACTTGATAATCAAAGATATTCCAATAGTTTTCTTAGTGTTCTTTCAACTGAACATGCAGCATTGATCTGAAGCTGGTACACATTACTTTTAACATAGTTTTATTTAGTGGGCAAAGATTTAAACTGTTACTGTTAACAAGTGAATGTGTTAACTGAGAGGACAGAAAAAGCAAAAGATCAGGCTGCTTTTTCTGTTAAATTCTAGGAAGTATTTTAATTTCATAAGTGACACTAAACAAAACTTATTTTCCGAAAATAAAGTACATGTGCAGTATGTTGTATTAGGGAAGATGAATACTACATTTTGTGATTAAGGGTGAAAATTCTTGCATTTTTGTCTAAAATATTTCCTTGTTGCAGGTTTGTAGTGTAACCTGTTAAAAAGATACAGGGGTCTGTACAATGGAGCTGTTATATTCTGTGAGTAGGTACAGGAAGACTAGAGAATCATTTCTATCCCTTCACCTTCTACTTCTCTCCATTGTCTTGACCGCTCTCCAAGCCTTGTGATGGTCCACACAATTACCTTCAATTATCCTCACTTCCACCTCACCAATTACATCCATTATTGATTCCAGACCCCCAGGCATGTAAGCCTTATCTATACCAAACCACAGCCCACTGAAGAGAAAGCAGGACAGGACCAAATAATAGGACCTTGGTTCATTAACACTCTTCAGCTTTTCACTCCATCTATGTCACACCATCACCTTCCTAACAGAAATGCTATTCCACCGCAGTGCCCTTGAGAAATAAATTAAACATATGCAAAATGAGTGCTTTGTAAGTCGTTACACCTCTACTAAAGTCAACCGTGGACCAGAATGCAAGTTAGCCCTGAACACACTGAATCCTTAAATGATCACCAGATTCAGAGGGCCAAGAATGAAGGCAGGACCATGGATGGGGGGTGATTGATCAGTTCCTGGCCTAAGGTAGAAGATTCAACATGCAATTTAACTCTTTGAGAGAAAATGGTCAAAGTTACAAGTTAAAAACTTTTTGTGGTATTTCTGTTTTGGGTATTTGATAATTGCAAGCCATCACAGTCCAAAAAATGGACAACATTGGCCTTTGTGCAGACATCTCTCTCTCTGCCAAGTTTGAACTCAGCAGCTCAGATCTTCACCAAAAAAGGGCAACCCTCCCCCTGGTGTTTCCATCATGTCCTAATGAACCATTGAGATTCAGGGAGCAGATGACTGCACAAAGCCCTAAGTTTTTCATTTTCTCAGATGGTGCCGACCTGCAAATCTCAATTATTTAAAAGAGAAATATGACAAAAGTTATTAACTAAAAACTTTTTGCATAATCAGAGAGTTGAACTGCACATGCATATAACAAGAGTTGAGTAACTCATCTCTTTCTACCTTAGGCCAAAAAATTATCAATCACTTCCTGGCTCCAAAATATGGATTATTGCAAAGGAACTTCACAAAGTCATATTTAACTTTATACAAAGTTTTGTAAGAAACAGCGAAAAGTACACTTATCTTTGTAAATCGCATAGCAAGAAGAAACATGGTAACGATAATATGGCAACCCATCTCCAGATGTTGAAAGCAGACAGAGAAGCATTACAGCAAGAGAGTGCAGTATGAAGGTCAGTTACACACTATGGAAGCTGTAAAATGAAGAGTCACACTCTGCGGTTCTCCTGCCAGATTTTTGAATATGATACTTGCTGGCATTTAGTGAGACACAAACATAAGCTGCTGTCACCACACACTAATGTAAAACATCCATCATCCTGAACACACGCCAGGGCACCTGCGGAGAGCCGCATCAGTGACGCCTCACTGCCATCCTCCGTTACTACATACCTGAGAGGTTGAGTTCCCAGTGTGATTTGTGGCGCAACGCTGCCCCCGTGTGGTGTGTTTTCGAGATGTTGCTGCTGATCTGTGAAGCGGCATTGGAGCATTAGAACTATGATAAGAATACAACTCAGTGAAACACTGTGAAAATGTTAGAAACTTACCTGTCTATCATTTGAGCCCGCTTATCCGTGAAAATGGAAATCACTGAAATTTGTCCACCTCATTTTTATATACCTATTTGGAGAGCAAAATGAGTGAGGTTCAGTCTAGCAAACTTTATGTCTGCAGTGCTGCCAAGAAAGCAGACCAAAATAGCCCGTGCCAAGTATAATTTAGTCTTTCACGAGTACTTAAACAGAGACACATTGGCTTTAAATACTTTTCTACAGGGTAGCAGTTAACTGGCAGCGAGATGAAGAAACATTTACCTTCCAGAATGTGATGTTATTCACAAACTCCGCTTGCGGTGTTAACGGGTAGACAGAGATCCAGTGTACCTCAGTGACACAGGTGTTGCTAATTGGAGTAACTCCGCTTGTTTTGGTCTAGCGCCAGTTTATTCTGTGTTTGCAGAGACGTTTATTCAGATTAGTACATTAAACTTTTTGAAAACTACATATTTAACCTCAATTACCTATTTCCTATTTTCTTCTGGCTTTGTTTGTAGCTGAGTGGACAGGTAATTTACCAAAACGACGGAAAGCGTCTGCAGCAGCGAAAATGGTGCATCTTCGCAGACTACACGACACGCCCACTTCACTACATGACACGCCCCCTTAAATCTCTTCCTTAATGCTACTGGGAAGTTTTAGACATTTTACCAGTTTTTACGGTGCATCATGTAGTATACGTGTCCTTTGGCTACTGTGTGTCCGTAGATAGATCTGCTCAGCAGCAGTTGAGTTCAGTGCGTGACTAGAAAGGAGTAATGTTTGCCAGGTAGAATGTGGCGTTCAATGGCTTTCGGAAATATCACACACGATCAACCGTGTAAAGATAGCAGATCTTTTAGATTCAATAAACAGACACAATTTCCTGTGATTGCATTGTAAAGGGACAATTATGACAACCTAATTTCTCAACTGAGAAGAGCAGCCAATGAAAACGGCATCACCAGATGGCATTGTGATTATTTTTATTCTTGCATACAGTATTCAGTGAAATATGAAAATGGCATAAAATGTATTGCAAAACCAAAAATAGAAGCTTGCCCTGCCTTCCCATACATCCCTTACAGTCATGGTTGCAACCTTTTTTCGTTATAGCTACTTTATTAGAAAATACTAGCCTACATTTTTTTGCATTTTTGCAACAAAACACATACTTTCGGTGATAGAGTTCATACTTTTCTCAAGGATTTGCAGCAATATTAAATAATTTAGATACCGCTTGAATTTTTGATGTGTATATTTTGGACGTGCTTGAACACAAACACTTCCTGTAAAGATTTCAATGGGCTTTAAACAACTATCTAG
>JAPZDY010000015.1:10481234-10501239 GCA_029783645.1 Ctenochaetus hawaiiensis | reverse complement strand
TTTATCAAATCAAAGTAAAAAAAAGGAAGAAGAAGAAGAATAACAACCATGTAGGCCCATATCAAGATCAATCAAATCAGAGAGGACCAAACAGCAGTCTGACGCAGTCAACTAAATGTTGTTCATACTGATTACTAGTCTCTACTTTTTCTAACAGTCCAACTTGCTCTCGCTCTCTTTTGCTCTTTCTCTCTCACAGGGCCAGTAGGCATGGCAGCCGCTGCTGCCGTGGCAACTGGTAAGAAAAGAAAGAGGCCTCATATCTTTGAATCCAACCCCTCCATCCGCAAGAGGCAGCAGACTCGACTGCTCAGGTGAGCTTAAAACACCAATAGACCACCAATACCTCTCACAGTTGCAAAATAAATATCTTTCAGCATTTCATTATATTTCTCAGACAGCGATCGTGTTGTACTTTATGGCATATGAA
Organism: Ctenochaetus hawaiiensis; assembly: GCA_029783645.1. Taxonomy (NCBI): domain Eukaryota; kingdom Metazoa; phylum Chordata; class Actinopteri; order Acanthuriformes; family Acanthuridae; genus Ctenochaetus; species Ctenochaetus hawaiiensis. The sequence continues at coordinate 10,500,809 of JAPZDY010000015.1, read as the reverse complement.
CTAGGAGGTAATAGACTGTGTGTGTTTTACAGAAAACTGAGAGCCACTCTGGATGAATACACCACCAGAGTGGGCCAACAGGCCATCGTCCTGTGTATCTCCCCCTCCAAACCCAACCCTGTGTTCAAAGTATTCGGCGCTGCTCCTCTAGAGAATGTGGTGAGTGTTACAGTCAGCAGGTTGACCACATTTGTCACCCGTATAATGAAACTTCCCAACCTTCCAAACTCCTAATTACTCCAATATGCAACTGCATTTTGCTCTTTCTATCCTCCAGGTGAGAAAGTATAAGGGCATGATGTTGGAGGATCTGGAGAACGCTCTGGCTGAACATGCCCCCGCTGGTGGAGAGCTGGCCTCAGAGCTGCCCCCTCTCACCATCGACGGCATCCCAGTCTCTGTTGACAAGATGACCCAGGTCAGGCTTTATACTGTCTCTGTTTACTGTCCATTATGGTCCAAATCATGAATATACAGAATTAAATATCAGTTCTTTTTAAAGAAACTGATGGATTCAATAGCCCCTACTCTGTGTTGGAGACACGCAGAGTAAGAGTTGGCCTTCCCAGCAGAGGGCACCACTTGGCAACAAATCAGAATCACAGTTATTGTTTTATGTGTGTTGTGAGCAAGAGCTTAGCTAGCTATATATATCAAGGTCAAACACTCAGCTTTAGCTGTTTTCCCATGTCTTGATTAATGACAGTTTAACCAGTAACTGTTTATCAAATACTTGCATTCAGGCATACAGTATTTATGATATGTGGGTAGTGTCTGCATCTGAAGAGAAGCAATCCATCCCCTCTTTGCTAGACAGGCTGTGCTACCGGTAAGAGGATGTGCAGAGTAAACTACTCTTTGTAGGCCTTTCACTGCAGCATTAGCACCGTTGGCAGCCAGTCCTCCCCTCACCCGAGGGAACCCGGCTTGTTTACTCTGCCATCCCAGTGCTGACGCATTCTCAGGATCATCGTCAGAGTAGCCAGCATGGCAGCGGCCCACAGAGATACGGTCCTCAACCCTGGGAGCAGGGCAGCCAATAGCAGGGCCAGGTGCGTCCTCTGAGGGCAGGTGTTAGTTGGTGCTTGTTTTTCTGGAAGTTGTAGGATGAGATTATCATGAGTAACCTGTTGCCTCACTCAGCCAGCCAAGCCAGGTGGAAAAGTGTGGGGGTTGGTGTTTTTAAATGTATCTGTGTTTGGAGTGTTGGAGATGGGATGTTGTGAGGTCCCTCCGGGGAAGGTCAATAAAAGAGAACTCTGCTATAAAACGGGACTAATTCAGATTAGCCATCCTGATGTAGCATAATCATACTGGAAAGGCCATGTTGTTTTCTACGCAGACATCTGCAGATGGTTTTGCGCAGCTGAAGAAATCCCAAATAAGGTTTAGTGACGCAGACAAAGGCCTTGGCCGGTCCGATATATGGAGCATCTGTAGCAGGTGATCCCGGGTCTATCCTGAGCCCATAATTACCCCCTAGCCTTGTTAGGGCCAGGGACTCTGCAACATAGCCGCCTTCCTAAATGCTGATTGGACCATTGCTTGGAGGATTAGGATTGGGGTGTGGGGTGGTGGGTGTGAGGACAACATGCCACTTAACTCACTAGTCACTGTAATTAGGCCATCTGGCCTAGCACGCATGCATCCACATACATCCACACATGGTTCAGCCACAGGTGGAAAGCAAGCATCATTTTTGCTATTTAGTCCTTTTTTCATGTGCTAATCCATATTAATCTGTCAGTGCACCAAATGCTGACTGAAGTGAGGACTCCTCAGCCACATGCAGACTTTGTTTTTCTAAAGATGCTGTGATAAAAGTATTAACCATCCATTTTCTATCACAGTCCTTTCTGCCATACCTCTCCAAGGAAGCATGCATAGGTGGTTTGTGGTAGTGAGTTAGAAAAGGGGGTCTAAGCGGGGGAGGAGGGAGGGATTTATTTCTCCCAGAACCAAATTTAGCCCGTGATGTCAAGTCAGGCAGACGCTGCAGTGCCTCATTGTGCAATATAATCCCCTGGTGATGCTTGCATATTACCAGGACACTGAGGACATTGGCACTAAACCCCACCCCGGCCTGCCGGTGAGTGTGAGTGTATTGCTTGTTCTGCAAGTGTTGATGTGATGGTGAATGGATACGCATGCTCACTGTCTCACATGAAGCACGTATGTTGGTGGATGATCAATTGCAAGGAAATCAGTCTAGAAAAAGAAACCCTTCACCAGTTTTCAGTGGTGAGAAAAAAAACACAGACTAATAAAATGGAAATTGTGAATGTATTGGTCAATTTTACATACCTGATAAGTTGATAAATAACGAGAAACTGCAATAGAGAAGTAACAAAAATGAAAAAAATAATTCTGCGTTGTTTTGGTTCTACTGATCATTTTCCTTTTTCATAATTTGTGAAAATAACAAGTCCAATCTCTGCAATAAAACACTGGATGTGCTATTTGAGCGCTGGTTTCTTCACTCCAGGTCAAAACAGTGCAGAACTGTACTGGATCACTCCTGATGTTCCCATGGTGTCTGTCTGACACATCAGGCTGGAGCCACAGCCATAGATTGATTCGTTATTAAACATGATCGTATCGTTCTCCTTTTTAGAAAGCCTGTTTCTATTTGCAGGCCTTGACAACCTCAGCACCCGACAGCAGGTACCCGATCAATACGCACCTCCTGCCGCCTGCTCAAGGACGAGTGTGCTTATGTGTGTGTGTGTTAGCGAGACACTGCAGCTTTAGAGTTTTGGTGTCTGTATCTCTTGGTGTCTCTTCACTCCATGCATCTGTCCCTTTTTTTTTTGCCTCAGGCCCAGCTGCGAGCGTTCATCCCAGAGATGCTGAAGTACTCAACAGGACGAGGGAAGCCAGGCTGGGGTAAGGAGAGCTGCAAGCCAGTGTGGTGGCCTGAGGACATACCTTGGGCCAACGTCCGCAGTGATGTCCGCACAGAAGAGCAGAAACAGAGGGTGAGCTTTGTCAGTTTCTGGAGGAAAATACTATTTTGAAGTAGTTAACAAGCAGATGCCAAAATATGCCGTGTTTCTTTTTGTACATTAGTTCCCAGAATTACAAAAACTTCACGTCTCTAACTTTTTCTGTTTTAACTGGTGTCTGATGACCTGGAATATAAAGATAGAGTTCTCAAAATCTTTGCCAGAAGTAAGCTGTAGCTCAGGAGGACAAAATTTTGGTTATTCAGTCCTCCTTAAATCTGCATGTCAAAGTGTCTTTTAATCTCTCTTTATTTGTACAATTATTAGCCGTGTTAACTAGTATTTATGTGTCCAAAGGTGTCGTGGACGCAGGCATTGAGGACCATCGTTAAGAACTGCTATAAGCAGCACGGCCGTGAGGATCTGTTATACGCATTTGAAGACCAACAGGTCACCCCAACAAACACCACCCAGCACCACCTGACCACCGCACAAAGTATCGCTCACCTTGTGCCCTCACAAACGGTGGTACAGACCATCAACAACCCTGATGGAACAGTCTCGCTCATCCAGGTACATTTTAGTTTAAGGTTCTTTCTCAAATTATAAAAATAACACAGTAAATGTAAGGTTTAATACTCTATCCATTCACTTCTCTGATTTTTTGTGACTGCACCTCTTTCTCTCAGGTTGGCACAGGACACACAGTTGCCACCCTGGCAGACGCCTCAGAGCTGCCCGGTGTGACGGTGGCGCAGGTTAACTACTCCACAGTGACTGATGGCGAGGTAACACCCACATTCTCACCACACACACCTGTTTACACTAAATAAAAACCAACATTCATATCATGTACTACGTACGCATGTCTCTAAATGAATGACATACAGGAATGTGCACATTTCTGGCCTGACTTTAGGTACAAACTCCAAATGAACCACTGCTTTGTGGCCTTAAATGCAAAAATTGTCCAAAAGTCAATTTAGGAGTAGAGGAAAAGCGCCACTAAAGGCTGAGTTACAGAAATAATGTGCAGCAAATTCAGTGGTGTTTAAAAAGCACCTAATGGAAGCTGTGTGTTCAGGACCACAAGCTAGAAGACCAAAAACAATCAGTACAGAAAACAATGTTTACACAGTCCTTATTTCCACACTGCCAATTGTCATTTGCCTTTTATATAAAAATGTATTTTTTCTGTCCAGGTGGAGCAGAACTGGACCACCCTCCAAGGCGGCGAGATGACAATCCAAACCACTCAGGCCTCAGAGGCCACGCAAGCGGTGGCATCTTTGGCTGAAGCCGCCGTCGCTGCCAGTCAGGAGATCCAGCCTGGAGCGACCGTCACAATGGCTCTCAACAGGTGAGGATGGAAGTCGTGGAATAAGATATTTTTCAAGGACTTTTGAAGAGCAAGGCTTTTTTAAGTCAGACTTTTAAAGTGTCATTTTTATTGACACTTGTTATCCACCTTTATGATTAATAAACAAATGCATGTGTATATTTTAATCCTTCTTTTTCATGAGAAAATCCTTTTGGGTAATGTGTCACTGTGTGGTTCCCATGTTTTTTATGGCTGGTGTCCTCGGGTGGTGAATATTACCTCCTCTCAGAGATTGGATCATTGAATCATTCCCGACAGAGAATCAGGCAGCATTATAAAACTGTCAGTGCAGGATTGTCCCAACTTTTTTAACACAAAATGAGTGCATACTGTAGGTTTTGATGTTTCGCTTTCTCTGACACTCCACTGAGGCCTTCAGTTACTCGTGATGGAGCCAGCAAACACTGCAAAGCCTAGGAAGAATCCATAATTACTCTGACAGCTCTAATAACTGGATAAGAATGGGACAACTGTTGGGGCAGGTCACGGGGGTCCCCTGGAGATAAGAGTCAACTGCTTCTCATCCTGGTTCAGCATCTAATTAATTAGCCAGTGGCTTTTATAGAGGCAGCGTGCGAAGGTGCACAGCCATTAAGTTGATTGTTGGCCACATATTTCCATGTGGTAATGACTCAGTGTAGTTTTATTTATTTAAAAAACATTATTGGAGGTGTTAATGCTTGATTGCAAAGTCACTAAAGGCTGGAAATAAAATCTAACTTAGCATGTTTAAATAACTGATTTAAATCACATTAGTTTCCACTGTGAAATAATGTCTTAACCACAGCATGTGTTGTAGTAAAACACATCCAAAGGTTGTTGTTGCCATGATGATTTTCTGGAGGGGAATCAGACATCCACAGCTGTATTCAGATGGGATCTACATCAGGATCTTAAACCATCTCCCATGTAGGGCCAAGTGTCTGCAGAATACAGGCCTTTAGATCATAAGAAAGCAAATAGCCACATCCTGATCTACAGCTTTAATTCCTATGATTTTGCTTTCTTGTGATCTAAAGGCCTTTAATTTGCCAAATTCATCAGATTCATTTTGACTTGCTGAGATGCTGACATGTTAGCTGTTTTTTCACTGCAGTGGTGTCAAAGCAATAATTTCACATGTGTATGGGTATGTCCCATTGGGGCTTGTTACCTGCACCCACCTGAGTCCTCCTTCCTCTTCACCCCCCTCCCCTGGTTACCTGTGCTAAGCTACTCTGGGCTCTCTGCTCCACAGGCTCTGGAACATTTTGTCTCTGTTTTCTGGTTCCAGAGGGAGAATAGAGGCCTTTTTTCTCGCTGTCTCTTCTGCTGTGTTAATATTGTGACCAAACATGACATCGTATCATGGTACAAAATTCATACAATATTAACTTCAACATTCATTTAGCAAAACCATCTAATTGCTGAGCTTTGACCATTTAATAATAGCATTGATGTATCGACAGTGCAGCATTTTTACTGCTAAACAGAAAAACTACCTACGACTGATGACAAAAATGATTAAAAGTCAGTATATTGTACTATGTTTTAATAAGAAGTATTTAATTCTTATGTTGTCTGACTTTATTTCCTAACTGAACAGCATCCGGTTGGGTGTGATCAGCTGCAGATGCATCATCACTGCTTACTCTCTCCGTCTGTACTCTCAGCTCCTGCTCCTCCTTATCTGTCCGTCTGCCGTTCAATCTCAGATGTTATTATCAATCACGCTGCGAATGGTTCCATCAGTTCATAACATAGCTGCTGTGCTAATAGGCTTGTGGTAATTCCACTGGATAGATCTGGCTAATAAAACTGCTTTGTTAGACTCGTAGCACCTGGCCTTTAGGAAGATGTGACAGATTCTCCATAAGTCCAGACTAGAAAAGCCTCTTACAGCTCATACACTCCTACCTCTTCACCCCACATCTCTCTAATAACCTCTGTCTTAGGGAGCATGCTGTGTGCATATGTGTTTATGTGTGCGTGTGCACTTTTCACATTTGTACCAATGATCGTATCTGGAGCAACAAACATTTATATGAGGGTGTCTTTTGTGCTTTTACCCATAAATTGTGTACACTAATAGTGATAATTGTCCCTTTTTTCGTGTGTGTGTTTGTGTGTGTTGCAGCGAGGCAGCAGCCCATGCTGTGGCAACGTTAGCCGAAGCCACTCTACAAGGCGGAGGGCAGATTGTCCTGGCAGAGACAGCAGCTGCTGTTGGTGCACTGGCAGGGGTTCAAGATGCCACAGGTACATACTCATCCATGACGTTATACATTAATATAATTTGTAATAAACTGACCATTATCTTGTTTCGTAGATGCATTTTAAATAAATGATAGCTATGACTGTGTGTTGTATGAGTTTATGGACCAAAAAGGCCTCACCAGAGCATCCCTATAGGACAGACTCTTAAACAAAGAAACAACAATCATATATCTGTATCTGTAATCTTATATCTTATATCTGTTGATCTTCAACATGAAAAGCTTGAAAAACACACTGAGATGAATTCTTGTTGATCAGTTTTTGTTGTCTAAGATGCCCGCTGATCCTCTTCCTGGATTGAACCACATTAGTAACATATCCAAATGCCTGGTCTGGGTTGATAAATGTTGCTGGCTGTAGAACATTGGTTACCCCCAAAAAGAAGTTGGGAGTATTTTGTGAAGGATTTTTCTCTTATAACAAATGAAAAAAAACTATAACAGACAACTGAATTCTTGCATCAACACATCTTTTGTAATCAAATCTCTGTTAATTAGCATCTATTTGTATTCCCCAGCCAATGGCATTTCTAATTAGTCTTACACAGTGTAAGCTTTCCTTCAGTAGCACTACGGTGGGACCTCTGAGCTCCTACACTCTAATCTACTCTGTGCTGATGTGACAGATGGTGTGTGTATATGTGTGTGTCTTGAAGCAGTGCCCCCTTCTTTTAATGATACCTTAGCTTCGTGACCCTCTCACCAACCTTCCTGCATGCATACTGCATGCACTGCTGGCAGCGTGTGTCTGCTGGGACTGGACCAGTTTTTAATGACATCTTCACATCCTTGTTGAATAGCATTGACAATCGTTTTTTAGCATATGTTCACATAATATCCTGAGGGTAGAGCCTGAAGCCCATCCTTGTCAATGATTACCAACAGGGGACACGCCGCTTATCTAAGGCTGATTACCAAATCTGTAGATGTCAGTGGCCTACTGCACACAAATACAGATATACAAGTGAAACTTACCAGGAAACACAAAACACACACAGTTAATTTAACCATGATTTACAGGTATCCTTATGAAACATTTAATTTTATATTTGTTTCTTCTTATAATATTTTTGTATTGAACATTGCTACTGTTGAAACAATTCATTCCAATGATTTCTTAAAGCAGTTACATTATTTGAATAATGGCAAATTACATTTAATGCAATGACTGAACAAATGAAAATGAGTAAAATATGAAGCTAAACCCAAACATAAAATTTAGTTACACACACTTCTTGTTAATCTTTTTCCTACAGTTGGATTATTACACACACACACACTTATAAAGTTCACTAGTCCAGGGGCATGAGCAGGACCCTCAGGGGCCCTCCTTAAGAGGGCCAATCCACTCCATTACCAGTCCACGGTCTAATCACTGGACCAGCTGTCAGCAGGCAGCCCCAGGTTCTTTGGATTGGCCACACACAAATACACATATACACGTTTATATTTAATTCTAATCGAAAGAATAAAAAAGGGCTAAATACAAAATGTAAGGATGGACAGGAACTCAATTCTAAACAAAAGTTATCCCTTGGATGTTTCCATGATAATTTGTCAGTCTTATTGATATTTAATTTTACCATTTCATTATAGACTTGAATGAAAGCTGGAAAGCCATTGTGTTAAGTTCAAAGATTTGCCATAACAGATAGAACCATCTTAAATGTGCAAAATACACATTGGTGTATATATTAGCACATTTGTACACTAATGGAAATTCAAGTAATTCATATCGAGCATCTGCAGCCTTTGTTGTTGGACGTCGTGCTTCCTAAACCATAAGGACTCATTTGGCTGCAATAGTTCACTTAAACAACTAATGGAGCTGCCAAAGCAAGTCCTTCTCCTGACTATTGACCTTAGCTAATCACTGTAGTGCTGCACAGGAGTGCAGAGCACGGTTTGAAGTGCACTGGCCCAGACACTGCTGATTAGCTTGTGTAGCGACCCTTCACTGACAGGCATGCAGACACACACACACACACTTATATGATACATACACAAGACATGGCCCTTAACGTCTCAGTAACTATGTCTAAGTGGCCGAATGAGGCACTTCAGTAACCGGGCTGTGTCCGTACATCACCGTGCCGTGCCAGTGCCCCATTCCCTAAGCCCTCCACCATAATCACTGCCAGCACAATTACCTGCATCAGCAGAACTTAACCCTGTCACAAATCACTGGCGAGTGGGCTTAGCAGGAGCCCGCATCTGAGGACCAGCAATTACGAGCTAACCTGACAAAACAGGCTGGAGTTTATTTTGGGAAACTGGAAAGATGAATACATCTGAATGCAGTCCTGTATCATCTTAGACGTGTTTAAAAGTTATTCATGTCTGTTTGGTGCATTTAATGCCCAGCGTCTTCCCCCTCACATGAGCTGCTGCCTTCCCCAGCAATGACCTTCTTGCCTGGCTGTGACACTGTGACAGCTTGCAGGGTGGGGCGGAGGCCCACGTGACTGCAGCAATAATCCCTACAGGCACACACACACTCAAACACACACAGCTGGGCATGAGGGCAGCGAGCTGAAAACCTTCAATTGGACCATTGTCCAGAAATGCTGCTCCGTAACATGGCCGCCTCCTGTCACAGACTGCTACGTAGACCTGACTGCCTCTTTAGCACTGTGTCAAACAGGTATTCCAGTGGCAGGATTTCCTTTGGCTAAAGCAACAATTACTTCAATTAGTGCCGCAACTAATAATTAATGTCATCATCAAAGACCACGTTTATTCCTTTTTTCACTAAAGAATTAAGGACAGGGGTTCATATACCCATTTTCTAGAGACACAAGTGCTGTTTCCACCTTACTTGTTTCATGCAAACTGCAGTTCAAAACCAGTTTGCAAGTACAAACAACAAAAAGGTTCCAAGTCCTCATATCTGACTTTCTCAAACCAGGAAATGTCTTATTTTATTAGTGATACATGACTTGTGATTATTGGATTGTCACAATTGTTATTGTTTTTTGTTATTATTATTATTATTAATTCAATAAAAAATATTGTTACTGCCAGCTAGTTCTTTAATAGTTTTCCTAATTATAAGCTACTAAAATACAGTTAAAAAGATGGACCCAACTAGACTAAAACTGTCTCCGCATCTTCTCCTCAGGTCTGGTCCAGATTCCGGTCAGCATGTACCAGACTGTAGTGACCAGCCTCGCCCAGGGCAACCGGCCCGTTCAGGTTGCCATGGCACCCGTGGCCACACGCATAGATAACACTGTCACGCTGGACGGCCAGGCGGTGGAGGTGGTGACCCTGGAGCAGTGACATTTACGACCCTGGAAGGAGTAGAAGGCACTGAAAGGGCCACCGTTGGAGATTTGTTTATCCTACTGTTTTCCAAGACATCATGCTGTGTACAATGTCAAATATATTTTTAAATGTACATCTGCAGGGGAAGTGAGTTATCAATGCATTGTGTTTACTATGTAAAAAAAAATTGCTTTTGGTGTATTTTTTCTCCCATTTAGCTTCATGTTTTTTTTGTTGTTTTTTTTTTAGCTTTGTGATGTTGAGTATTTAGTATTTATTTCTTTACAATTCACCTTTACTTAAAAACAAAGATGAACCAAAAAGCCTGGGAGAAAAGCCACGACTGCTTCACCCAGAGTGTGTAACTATCACTGTTCTGAATTTTCATTGTCGTCTGTGTGCTTGACTGTTTCATTTTTAGGATGCATTTACAATTCGGTGCCATAACCATACGTCGCCCCTCTGTTTTCCCGTATCCTCGATCATCACTCTAAATTGTACTCTTTCCACCTCAGCCCATCTAAAACTCTGTTAGCATACAGAACCACATCTGAGCTGTAGACACTCCTGGACATTTCTCACTTTAGATTATGAAAAAATTACAATGAAATATCGTCTTGTTGTGTGCTTTTCCCTGTGCTGTGTTGCTGTAGTCCACGCACATGCCAAGATTTGTGAATACTCAGGATATACATCAAGGTGTTTTTTACTGCTGGACTGCTGCGCTGACTTCCCGAAAGCAGCCTTTTTTTGTCTACAAAATCCATTTATTTTACAGTGCATGGGTAGGCGCACCCCTTGGTATGTTATTTTTTTAACATGAACTCCTTTATATGTGGTCTGCATCACTTTGTGAATCACAGTTAGTCATACTTGGACAGATGCTGCAGTATTTGTGATGCAAACATCGAAAAAAAAAAACTTTATTTGACTCTTAAAACGAAAATATTGCTCTCTGAGAATCAACATAGAAAATCAACATATAATGCAACTGTAACATTTGGTTCAACTCTTACCACTATTTAAAAAATAAAGTCCAATAAAAAGGCTGCTGTTCACCATGTATTCTGTTTCTCTATGGATTATTTACACACTGTTTATCCAAAAGTGCATCTATCAATGGACACTGGAGATGTTTCAGTAAGCTGGTATTGACAATAGCCTTGCTATTAAAATTCAATATTGATAGTGTGCAAATGTGCAAATACATATATGATAATATTGTGTAAATAATCATGGAAAACTTACTCCTTTTTGCCACCCACCAACAATCATTAACTTTAAACATTACATTTATTTATTTTACATAAACATTTATTTTGAAATCACAATAATATCTTACTGAATTCTTTAGGCCATGATAATCTTGTATAGTGAAAATCTAATAGTGTTGCAGCTTCATATGAAAAATATCAGGTGACGCTATTCACTGTTTCTTCATTTTTTCATTTTTTTTCATTTCCATTACATTTTTACATGATAAAAGCAGTTCAGGAGCTCTACAAGGCCTTTCTAGCATCTTTAAGCTTATTGTTTTAGTTTATTCATGTAAATTATAATTTTTCTCCATGTCTGCTTGACATGTAAGCAAGCAGTTGTTTATGATCATTTAAGTTATGGCATCATAAACTTATTTATTGGGCCTAATAGTCTTTACTTTGTCCTTATAAGCTTGCTTGTATGGTTGTGGATAAATAATGTGTTGTTTCAAATTCACAATCTCCTTTTTCCACCTCTTTGATTATAGCAAAATAGACACACAAGAGGCTTTATTGTGTGTAAGACTGTGGTATACACAGCTGAGGATTTTGTGACTTTATTTTCCTTATTGAGGAACACAACATTTCTCTGAATTTTGTCCCTTAAGTCGCCATTGAACCTGATAGCAGCACTCTCCTCAGCAGCACCCCCACCTTCCCTGCCGTGACAGACAGGGCCATGATTACATCATAAGCTGCCTGAACCTCCTCTGCTTTAAAGCCTGGGATTTGCTAGCCGGGCCCTTCTGTTGCAGAGTAGAACAGAGAGAGAGAAGCGTTCAGGCCTTAATCTATCAGGCGTCAGTGTATATCCCGCTCTTCCTCCAGATTAAAGCCAAACCAGGTTGCATTCACACAGATGAAAAGATGCCATTTCCCTCCCTGTTTTGTGTTTTATTCTCCCACCTCCTGACATTTTTAGATTGGACACCTTGTGTGAGATAAAAAGAGCAGATCATGTTCTTGTCTCTTTTTTTTTATAATGTTTGAATCATTTGTAGGTGCGTGCCACGCATGTACATCGGACTGTCACTGCAGATTAGGAAGGCCTTATTAGCATGCTTTCTTGGAAGAAGGCCTACACCTCATGTTACCTAAGCCTCTCCCTCCTCTATCCCTTTTTCTCTGCACCATCCATCCACCCAGCCACACTTACACAAAGTGCACGGAAACCTTTCATCAGCATCATTAAAACTGATCCCAAATGAGTTATGAAATAGTTGAAGTTCAGTAATGACAAAATTTGTCTCAAAGTGATACTGAAGAGGAAATGATTGGGATAAAGTAAGAGAAGAGATTCTTGCTTATGGGTAGCACTTCATTTAAACCACTTAATTTCATGACTTCTTCCAAAACCATGAAGAAGTCTTCCTGAATGCTTTGATTTATTTATCATTATGATGGGATTGAGGTTAGAGTTAATTGACAGAATCACACTTACCGAAAGTCATGAACATTCATAAAGATTCCTACATGTTCATGAAAGGTGTTGTGTCACATTATGTTATTATGTATTACATAATTTACATTTTTCTCTTCATGGTTCTGCAGTAAAGTATTTTGGTATCAAACCTGGTGTATAACCTATTTTCTAAGCTCCAACACTGGAAAAGTAATGTTCATCACCCTGACACTCTCTGCACACATGAAGGATAAGTGTTAAACCAGAAAATGGATACTATTTGGAAATTTTGTGCTTTTGACCAAATCCACAACCGAGAATACATTAAAAACAACTTGGCTTATTCTGTAAATACTCTTGATCAAGGTAATTTATCATCCTTAAATGCAAAATATTCTGTATATTTTTCTCATTATAAGAATGTAGAATTTTGCAGAAATGTGCCCCAAAGCTTTACAGAGTCGCTGTTGAAATGTTCAGGGTTAACGCATCTAGTTCTGTCCAGGCCCATCCAGGCCTCGGCCGCAGAGCCTTGTTTTACAAGTGAAGAGCCTGTGCTGCATTGTGTGACACTGTTACAAGTTACATCATTGTGCACCAAACCGCAGTGCACTCTTCCAATCATCACATTCATCTGTCTGACTTTGAACCTGATTGGATGTCATTAAAACCATCCAATCTAGGCAGTCAGGCTGCAGTGTTGAGTGCTTGTGTTCTGTCCTGGGGGCAATATGTTTAGTGCTGGAAGATCACTGGGCAGCTCTATTGATTCTCCTCAGGCAGTGGACAAGGATGCAGCCAAGGCTTCAGTGGCCCGGCTCCATGGGGGGTCAATGCAGGGTGAGAAGGGAGGGGTTAGTCATTCTTGTAGCCTGGAGTCGTGCAGGCAGACTCTAGGGCAGAGCTTTAATCTCCACTAATCGTTTCTTAATACGTGCATCCCGGGCCCTACGCCCCCGCACACATGCACACACTCACTTCCACACGAGCACACACACACATATGTACAAACTGCTCGCGATCCAAGCCCCCGTTTGCTCTAACAAGAGATAATCTCCTACCCCTCGTCCCGAGCATAGGGTTGGGTCACAACTTCAAAAAAAAAACCATCCTCCTCATACAAGAAAATGGACTCTGTGACCTGTAAAATGAAATGCTGTTCCTTAAAGATGAATACTTGTATGTCTGCCAGTGCCTGACGATTCAGAAAAATAACTTCCTTTCACTGCTGACTCATATCTGTCCCGCCGGCATGAGATAGAAAGAGTTATTCAATCTGTGGAAATGCAGACAAATGCATTATAAATTATTACTTTAAAAAAACCCAACAACAACCACAAAGTAGATCTAAGTGCAGAGCCTCGTGCAGAGCTTCCCCTGAATCCTGAGCATCAGCAGACATGCTGATGATGAAGTGTCTTCCCCGTAATGTAGTCTAATAGTCTAATAATGGCATCCTCACCTTCTCAGCTCACACCTCTGTCCACCTCCAGCCCAGACACTGCGTAAGAACGATGATAATCTCATTTCACTAATGCTCTGCAGGCTGCATTAGAACACAGGCAAAGCACTGTCTCAGCCCAACTCTACCCACCCAGGAAACTGTGTGTGTGTGTGTGCGTGAGAGAGAGAAAGAAAAAGAGAGAGAGATGGAGAAAGGGGCCAGGGGGGCTGTGGGATAGAGGGGGCACTGAAAAATGCGGTGTAACCTGAGCTGCTCGGCCCATCTGGAGAAACAAGGGTTATCCCACAATGCACTTTGCTGCAGAGAAGATCGTTAGAGGGAGTCTGACACACGGATCAGTCTTTTGAAAGTATTTATTTGCATCACAGATAAAAACATTTGTATGATAAAAAACAAGATGTCATTTGAGAAACAAAAAGTCAGCAGGTGCACACACACAAACACACACACAAACACACACAAAATTCACGACATGTTCAGGTGTCACATTCATAAAGCATAGAGACTGTCTGGTTACATGCACACATGATACATGTGGTATGTGCCTGTGGTCTGTAACACGAGACGCAAGAACAGGTAACCTGAATCAGTTTGTAGGTGAATAACATTATAAGCTGACCCCTTTCATGTCAACTTGTCGGTTTATCACCACAATTTCAGCACTTACCCACCCTGTCTTTCTGTTTAAATGGCCGACAGGAAGCAACAGAGCCTCTGCACAGGTCCTGTGACGACGTCCATGTAGATCAAATATAGCTAGCCTGCAGGCAAACTGGTAACAATACAAATCATATTAGCTAAAGCTGAAGTGTAGGCTATAAAGCAGGATTTATGCATAGGCAGATAAAGAGGGTTTTAATCCCCAGATCCCCCTGTCACCTACATTAGCAGACCCTGACCCAGATATATGGAGCTCAGTATGCAGCAGCTTTTCAAGCCATACTGTTCAATGGACTGTTACAGCAAACCCAACCAACATCAGAGACAGACTCCTCTCGTTCTCCACCCTTTTTCGCTTGAGAAGGGAGGAGGGAAAAAGGCCGCATTGAAAGCGAGGGGTAAGATGACACCGCACGGTTTGCCAATTATGCCAAAGAGCTAAGAGAGGAACCCCCTGATGGTTGGCTGCAGGCAGAATAGCTGAACCTTTATACGACCAGCAGGTCCGTCACACTGCAGAGCTGCACTCGTCTGAACCGAATCTGCTGGTCAAACCTGAAGACGAGGCCGACTAACAAACAGAGGCATCCATTATCATCGTGGAAGATATTACAAGCCATCAGTTTTCTTCCATTAAAAGCATGAGGGGATGCAGCAAATGATTAGCCACATTATTGATAAAGTTGTTTTTTTTAAATAAAAAATAATTAGTCTAGCCTACAAAAAATAAATTGTGATAAAAGGCCCTTTAAATGTTCCCAGAGTCCAAGAGGAATTATTTGTTTTGTCTGACCAACAGTACAAAAGCAAAAGATACTTAAGTTACAGAAATAAAACAGGAAACAGCAGAAAAAAAACTCACATGTGCAAACCTGGAGCAAATTGTGCTTCATAAATTACTTAAACAATTAATCGATTATCAAACCTTTATGTCCTGCTGACTAATGTTTTATTAAGTGCTTCTTTCGGAAAACCTTGAACACTGGCATGACATCATATGGGTCTGGAGGTAGAAGATGATTTCCAAGAATCATGATATGAGAAAGCAAGTTACAGTATAAGGTAACGTTTGGGGTGTGCTGATTGATGTTTTCATATTGATTGCACTGGAAACTCTTGTTTCAAAGAACACTTAAATTGATTTTTGACTCCAGGTCTACTTTTCTTTATTGTTTTTAGGGCTGTGACCCATCTTCTTTGACTTCTTACATTTACATTTTTTCTACAGAAAGTTTCAAACACCTTATCAGATTTTTTGCAAAATTCACAAAATATTGGGGGCATATCTTGTTCTAGTTGGTCTTGAGTTGCCGTCCTTTCACAATCCATATTTAGTAAAGCTTAAAAAAATATCTTTTGCCTCCCTAACAGGAGGTCAAACCTATTATTTCACCTCATCAGTGTCCTTCTTGCAAAGTGTCCCCAGAAATCTAAAACAATGTTTGTCGGGTTTTGTAAGATCTTTGCCCAACTCACTGAACAACATGTCCTTAAAACAGTCACTGGAGCTTTGAGGCCGGGGTGTGCAGGGGAGGAACAGAGTTTCACCCCACCCTTCACCACCATCGGCCACTCACTCACTGACCAAGTGTCAAAGATGTTTCTCCTTCTTGAGGTTGCTGGTTGTTAGCTGGTGGACGCTCTCAAGCAGTAGTTGGCAAGTCTAGAACCACCGGATCCATCTACCTCACCAGTGTGAGTTCTACCATTGCCAAACACCACTAGAGAGCTGCCGGGCCTCTTCAGACCCACGTGAGTCAAAACAAACATGGATTCTCAGGACACAGAGTGATTCAGACTGATACGAGGAAGCTGCTAAGAGGAAATGGCATCTGAATCGGAAATTCTTAGCAAGAGTAGTCACCTTCAATAAACAGAGGAACATGGGATAAATTTGTGTTGTTTTTTGGCTCTGTTGTGCTGGTAGCATCCTTCCAGGTGATGGTTTGAGTAAAGCCGACACGTAATAGTCAATACGTCTTCAATTTTCAGGTTTAAATCCACTATACATTATTTAATTATCAAGTGATGAAGATCAAATTACATGATGGGACAACTGAAAGGAGAAAATGTTTCACATGAGACAGGGAGGAGAATTTAGGGCTCAATCATTAGTAATTTATAACTCAGAGACACCAGAACGAGTTCTAATACATACAAGATTACAATCCACAATTATGCAAAAAGTGATGAAAGTCTGTCTTGTCCTATATTGGCACTACACATAATTGCTCAAAGTATATATACAGAAGCAAAAATGTGCTAGTGCCAAAATGGGCAAAGAAGAAGAACAGCTGGGGCATCCAGATGCAAGCAGCTTGTTGTTACAGAAGCACATCAGGACAGAGAGATGTCGAAGTATCCAGCGAGACGTGCGCAACTCAGCTCATGCAACTGCACCAGAGTCATTACATCACATTCACCCCACCCACAAGCATAGGAGAGCAGAGGCAGAGAGAGTGTAAGCCGCTATGGACGCCCACCATCATCATCATCATCATCATCATCATCATCAAGTGGTTCTTTCTCTGCTCTGTTTATGGCCCTATGGTAATTCACTGATAGTGAGCTCTCACAGTGAATTCTACCAGTGCCATACACAGAACAGGAGTCATTATCACCCCAACACCCAGGCCAGCCAGTCAGCCCCGTGAGAAGAGTCAGCGCAGCGAAGCCAAACTATGCAAACTAGACCGCCGACCCTCACCAGGAGAGCAGAAACAACAGCCTGAAGAAAGAGAGAATGAGACAGGGAGGGACGGAGCTGTGAGAGGAAGGGAAGAAATGATGCGAGACAGGAAGAGGAGCATCCAACAGTCTTCAGTGTGTCCACAGCGTTGCAGTGACGCAGCTCAGCTGGAGATGCACTGCACTGCAGACTGCAGAGGATGCATCCACGCATTGAGTAACAGGTCAAAGGCTACTGTGTCTCAAAGTGGGCAACTAAATATAAGTGCGGTCAATCCTGGGAGTGAGAAAAACATCCGCGTTCACTGCTAATCACCTGAACGGCTGTCTTTGGATTTCTAGGAAATCAGAGCTAAGGTTGACTGACAGCTGATGAAACTGTATTACATGGGACTATGCTGCGTGTGAGTGAGCATGAAATACGGTTATAATGTATATAAATAGAACATTTTGGTTCATGTAAAGGGCTGTGAACACAGCAAGGAGCCGATTTAAAAGGTTGTTGTGCTGTTAAATCCTAAATGCCAAGATCTTACCAACAAATCCTGCATCAAAATACCTTTTGATCCTTTTTACTGACTTTTACATTATCTTTCTTTAAGTAGCACGACTGCTTCATTTTCCACTTCGCATCGCAATTTTGAACTGCAGACCAATCAAACAGGAATAAATAAATAAAGCAAACACTGAGTGCAACTAATAAAAACATGTAGATAAGTCGACATTTACTACTATTGTTTTGTTAAGACACAATAAGCTCAGTTATTTAATCCATCCATGTGTGAAACATACGGCTGGCAGAAAAGAGGGCCCCCTTGGTTTTAAGGTAATCTCTTTACATACTGGCTCTGTCCTCCCCCCTGCACCCCCAACTTGTCCAAAGGTGACACCCTAAACTTGACCTCATAAGTCTCTCTGTAAATTAGCGTTGTTAGATTCCTTTTGAAGCTTCATGACAGAGACACACTTCTATCTCCTCAAAACAGCAGTCTTTACAGACTATAATTGAAATATGCTGTACGAATGCAAGTAGAATGAAAAATTACCAACAGAAACAATTTTAGATTATTTCTTTCATTCAGTTAATTAATGAATTATTTAGAAATTCTTATTTTGACTTGAATTAAAGCCATAATTTTCATCTGCACTGCACACACAATCCTTTGCTTAATATGGTAAATTTCTTCCTCTAAAAGTCAATTACCTGCCGGCTACCAAAACCATATAAGCTCCATCGAGGCTTGGCTTTTGATATGGCATTATGTCTTAGGACTTTCAGCCAGCCTGTTGTATTTTTTTCCTCATCTATGCAAACCACAAATCCCAGAAAATGGCTGCCGCCAGACTGGCACTAACACTGAATCATACTGTTTAAAAATATCTGTCCAGTGAACAAGCGAGGCCTTTTAAACAGGAATCCACAAAAATTTAAAGAATCCTGCCACTTTCTCCCTTAACTCAGCTCAACATTAACAGCTCAGTATGAATATAAAGTTCACACAAATTATGATACAAAATACTGCAGCTGAGTGACGACCTTCAGTCCATCCCCTGACCTTGGATGTGTTGAAAAAGCATCTTTGCGCTGCAGATAATCTGAATAGGAGAGGTGAACCGTCCTCAGACGCCCCACCCTTGCTTCAGCCATTAGCTCCCTCACCATGGGCCCTGCAGTGCACGGAGCTCCCATTGATTCCAGCGATCAAACCGTGTACTAAGTGATTCCTCAGACGCCCAAATGGCTCCCTGAGCAAGACTCCCATTGCCATTTCCTGCAGAAATCAATACCACTAAAAAGCCAAGTCAAAAAGAACCTGTGCCTTTGAAGGTTTGCCCATGTCTTGTTTTTCCAAACCTTAATTAGTTAAGAAAGGAGCTCCATTTTTTACATTAATACATAAGAGGAGGCAGAAGAAAAACAAGTCGCAGTATCTGTATGTTTAATATCTTACATGCAGGAAAGTATTGCTTAATTATTTAAAATTATTATATTAATTTTATTTCAAAGTATGTTCATATTGACCTAATGTCTATATTTAATCTCTCTGTAAATATTCACATTGTTTGGATAGCTATGACATACAAAGTCATCTTGTCATCAAGGCCAGCTGTCAAAATACAAATACTGCAGCAGCCTATATAAACTGGACCCACCCTTTTTCATGAAGAGACTGAATGATGTAACTCGTGCAAAAAAAAGTTATTTTTAATATTTCCACTTTTCAGGTATGTTGTCCTTGTCAAATGCTCCTA
>JAPZDY010000015.1:10467364-10481134 GCA_029783645.1 Ctenochaetus hawaiiensis | reverse complement strand
ATGCTCCTAATTATAGTACTTAATGAACAATAGTTAGACTATAAATTTTAAGAGACTCTGGTCAAACATACACACATATATTTAATACGCATGTATAATAACAGTATCAATTTAAATCACAGTTTTGCTGGGAGATTAAATATAAAATGGAAAATTATTAAAACGATACATATGTCTATATTTCTTTTAAGAACGGAAGCCCTTGTTTTTTTCTCTCTTTATTAAGCTATTGTGAATTTTTGTTGCTTTTTTAAATTGAAATGTTAACATTGCACGGCCCCGGCTGCCTTTTGTCTCTGCAGTCGTTAATTCAGAGCAGCTCCAAAGCCCCTTCAGTTAATCGCATTTGTCTGAATCGGGAGTCTACAAGTCTTCAACTTCACGGTTATTTCAGGAGGATTTATCACCTCCTCTAAGTCCTGCAGCACGATTTCAATTCTGTCAGTCATTCAATCTGACTGGACTGTGACTGGATGCCCCGTTAAGAAAGAAAGAGGCCTTTAGTGCACGATCAAAATCCTGTATATTTTAAAATTCTTGTCATTTCTTTGTGTTTTCTTAAATATGCAAATCCCTACAGTTTCATTGCAGTTATAGCCCATCAATGTCACTTTGGTTCGTTTTATTTTTCATGTAAATATTATTATATATCACATTCCGATTTTCATTTGTTGTCGTAAAAAATACAAACTCAGTATTAATCCATAGGATTAGGCTGTTAAAACCGCGGTACTTCGACTGTAGTCCCTTGGTATTTATTGCAGTTGGAAAAAAAGCAGGTGCAATGAGATGAAGACATACCAACAATCTTCAGCATAATCGGAAAAAGTACTTACTAAAATCTAAGCAAAGTCATTTAATTTAAAAGCATAAATGGTGGACATTTTTTTGAGTTTTTGCAACTCTTTTATTTTCTTTTTATTGCGACCAAATGCAACCTGCCCGGACCAGCTACGTGGGTCAAGTCAAAAAACGGCAAAAAGAAAAAACGTCCCATGATGCAGTCAATTTATCTAATTACAGTTAAAGTTGCTTTCTGAATTTAAATGGTTTAAAACTACAGACCTGCGGGGCATTTTGCATTCAGGATAAATAAGCTATGGTTTAAATCACAGCAATACCTTTTTTTTCTAAAGTAATAACCACTATCCATGAAACTTCATCATGCAGCGTTGCTCTTTTTAATGCTGTGAAGACGTTTATAAGCATTAAAACCCTTTAACCGATGGTCTATTTACAGTAAAAGAGGAAAATATAAAATGTAGTTCATACCTTCCTCCTAGTCCATCGTTGTGCGCCATACCTGAAGCTACAAACTGTACTGAAGTCGGACCCGTCAGACATTTTAGTCCTTAACCTTTTATTATCTTTTAAAGAGTTCCTCTATTTAAGTTGTGTTGAGGCAACACAAGCCTCCTGTCCGTGTTGCCCGCAGCAGGACTGCAGAATTACAATGAAACAAAAGAAATCCAAACGGCGGACTGGACTTCCTGAGTATCAAATGTCATTTTCAGCCCTGCGCTCCTCTCCTCTCCCAGCGGCTCCCTCTCTCTCTCTCCAAACTCAACCTCCTCCCTTTTACCTGCGCGTCCAGACTGCACACTGGCAGAAGGAAAGGTGCTCTGCGCACCTTTTTAAAGGCGCAGAAGCACAAAGGACCAACAAGGAGTTATAACCTTGCGTGGGAATAAAACAAGAGCACCCAAAAATTGTCCAATCAGTTGAATATTCTGTATTTAAATAATTTAAAAATGACTAATAAACTATCTACATGTGAATCTACAAAACATATTTAATCTTTTTTCTCTAAATTTTACAGAAATGTGCATTTTTATAACCTATGTAAAGAATAAGAACCTATCCTCCATAATTTAAGACAACATTAAAATATTTTAAATTATGTGCTCATGGTCAAAAAAAAAAACAAAACACGCTTTTAACCCTTTAAATCTACAAAGCCTCGAAAGGTACAAATCGTACCTGTGTGCACCTGTGTTCCTGACAGTGGACGTCTTTCAAGCAGCGGGACCCAAACAGTTTCCATCCAGCGTCCCTCCTCCTGGTTGAGGCTGTGAGTCCAGGGATTTGCCCGGTTAAAAAAAACGACTCATTTCAAGCATCTCGCCCCGCACCAATAATCCAAACTGCCTGTGCGTCTCCTGTTCTGCTGCCTTCATGAACTCTGAGACCAGAGTCTGCCGTCTAGTCTATTTAAGGTGGATCTTTTAGGAGGCGAGGAGACCTTAAAAGTGGTGCTGTGTTAACCCGGGAACTGCAGCAGTCTGAGGGGATGAGGATTGGTTTTGTCTCTCCGGATTAAACGATTTCCTGATGAATAATTTGGACCAACCCCCTGTTCACACTGTCCGACCTGAGAAAAACGGACACTTTTTCCCCTGTTAGGACATCAGGAATACTGTATTTTATTTTTATTCTTTAAAATTAGACATTAATTTAAGTAGAATAGATGAGAAAAGCGCTAATAAAAGAGACTTTGCATCTTTAAATTAGCCTCAAGATAACAAAATAATGTTTGAGAATTTAGCATTTTTTAGCTTTATTTACTGTTCCTCAAATATTTTAACACAGGATTAAAAATAGTGATTTTTTTAACCTGCTTTACCTTTTTGTATTTTAATTTAAAGGGGAGACCTATTTTTTTTTCTCCAGAATCGCATTTTAAAGAAATAGCACATCCTGCTGCAGTTCAGTGTTTGTATATTATACTTGTCACACAGAGCTGATGCCTAATTTTTCCTTTGTTACAATCCTAGGAGGCCTTCACAGGCAGCAGAGAGGAGGCCTGCAGGCCTGTGGTTTATGTTCAGGTTAGTAGTTTACAGTTTACCTTCCCAGCACCCGCAGACCACATGCTGTCTCTATGGAGAGGAGAAGACAGAGAGACTGCTGGAGAAGCTGACCTAAATGATAAATTAGACTACGATTTATATTCCACTTTTATCCTTCATGGGCCTCTGAAATCTGCTCGAAAATGGCCTGAAAACAGGCAGCACCATTAGACTGACTACTGTCTAATTGCTGGAGTAAACAGAAGATTAGATAGCTCATTACTGTTCTGCACAACATGGCTTGCGCTGCATTTCCAGATATTAACCCAAGTACACATTCATTTGGCGCATCTTTTTTTTCCCAGCCCCCCATCCCGGGATTAATCTTGGTCGGCGGATGCTGTTGAGGCTGCAGTTCTTGGGTCGAGATGCTGCAGGATCAAATGACCACGTCCAGATGGCTAATGATTATCAAATACAGCATTTAAAGCCTGCACTAGTGGTTACTGCGTGCAGATTGCATAACATTTCCTGCCCGAGGAAAGCAGGAAAAATGCCTCTGCTAAAACACCAAACCTGAACATTTTATTGTCGGCCACATATTAGCCTTTCCTTATAGTTATCACAAATATTGTTATTATTATCTGTCTCTTTCGTTATTATTATGCAGCAAAAACTCTTCTTTACAAAACCATACAACCTGATGGAGGCCTGATGTCCTCACAGGTAGCAGCAGCAGCTCCTCGGGGCCTTCAGAGGCCTGTGGCTCCTCTTCTTCCTCCCTTTTGCAGAGCTGCACACCATCAGGTGGGCCTTGGCTGAGTTGAGAGCCCGAGGTAGGCCTATGTCCCTGGTTCACTCTAGGATGCCCAATATATGAGGGCGAGGTTTACCCATGCTCCTCTCGGATGGCCAACCAGAGTCCATTTACCTGCTGTTGATAATTAGGCAGATAACTAGCTGGATAAAGCTCGTCTAATATTTAGAGGTGATGCTGCTGGGTTTGGTTACACTCCTTTCAGGGTGGATAGCGACAATGAAATCAATCCGCCGGTGGCTCGTCGTTGCTGCTCAGCGTGGAGGAGCCGGAGCCCGGAGCCTCTCCAAAAGCCTTGATGTGGTTTCCACCTGGAAAAGCTGAAACCGGAGCCGCGGATCATCCGTGCGAGAGGCCGGCGTGTATAGGAGATGAGTATCCCCTCGATAAATATTTAAAACACTCATTTGGTTCCGTGCTGCCGTGCAAGAGTCAGATGAAAACAGGTGCCAGCGGACGGATAGGATGGACGCTGCGCGTTTTGTGCCGCCGCCCGTCTCCCGTGAAGGGATCCAGGGCATACGATAGGCCGCCGGATGAAATAATAATGCGGCAAGATTCAGTCTGCTGCTCCGAAAGAAAAATGAAATGGCAACAATAGAGATCACTTTACCGATGATGCAAGGCAGTGCTCCAGAAAAATAGAGAGGCTGTGACCATGTTTCATCATTAATCTCAATTTAATGTTTTGAAAATGTTTTTTTTTTTTTTACAAAAAAAAAGAGCAGCAGTCCCATAGAATTTAATTATCTTGTGCTTGACTATATGTCACAAGAGAATGTGCCTAAAAATACAGTTTAATCAAAACAAAGTAGTGTTAAACCATTTGTAAATTATTGTTAATATATTTCACAAAAAAACTACAAGAATATAAGTAAACAATTGCCAAACATTTTTGGTGAGAAATAAAATAGGTACTTTATCTTTTTTTTAATATGAAATTATAAACTTTAGCTCTAGCTGGCGTTTCCCCCGCAGAGGATTAATAAACAGGATTGTCTACTGCTATGAGCATCACTACTCAGGAAAATAAAAAGATGAAGATAAAATCAGGAAGTGAGGCCAACTAAAATCCCACAATCTGACAATTTACTGTCTTTCTTGACGAAGCACACGTTACAGAAAAACTAATGAAAAACAAACTGACATTTTATAAATGTTTGTATTGATTATATTAATGTTGAAAACAGATGTTTCTCTGTGGAGCATCTGTATCTTTGCCACAACCAGCACCATCACCCTGCTGTCTGCCCCCGCTCTCATCCCCCTGTTGCAGCAAAGGAGTTGATCATTGGGTGATTGAGTGGTGGGTGGGGGGGGCATGTTAGTCAGTGGGTCATCTATTAGTAAAAAACCCATGGATTACTGTATTGCTTGCTGCCTCTGCACCACCAACACCACCAGCAGCAGCTCATCCATCCCCCTCTCTCTTTGCCAGTGAAACAGAGCTTGTAACCTGAGAGAGCCCATTGCCTGCCACCAAGCCTCAGCATGAGAAACCCAACACACGGTCTGCACGTCAGTGATGGCTCACCCAGATTAGTTTTGGGGGGGGGATGTCAGCTCGCCAGAAGCCATTTTTTCTTGGAAATAAAAAAATAAAAACATGAGGAAACAAAACCAACACAATATGTGATGGCCTCAGGCTACATAACAAGGCATGATGGTTTACTGTAAGACAACATTTTTACAGACTCTTTTTAAACATAGATGAGTGGGCATATAATGTGAGCTGCCAGGGCCTTCATTAAAGAATGTATGCATAAGGTACACTTATTGCTAAAAGCTTTTGCAATGGAAAACACTACAGCCAAGAGTGGGTGATCATAACTTGCAGCAGACAGCCCATGAGCCTAATGTGGAGCCTCAGGGCATCATAATGCCTTAAAAGGCCACAGCGGCACAGGTCACCTGACCACCCTGCTCAGCGAGGCCCAATCAGACAGCTGGCATTACGTCATGGAGGCCCACAGTTTGTGTTGACCAACGCACTGCGGATAAAACAGAAGCTCTAAATATTTCATTGAGACTCTCAGGTTGCTGGACTTCTGGAGGTCAGGACTGTGAAGAGACAGATAGCCTCGTCCTCTCCTCCTCCCGCCCTCCATCCAATCTCCTCCTCCTTCTCCTCCTCTGTTGATGCAGTAAAACAGAGTGAAGGCAGACAGTGGTTTTTTACAGCTCACAGAGTCTGCAATGAGAAACAGTCTGGGACTTAAAATGAAGTACAATGACAGTAAGGTTGCATCCAACATGCTGCTCTGACTTGTGCCTCCTCACAAGTCAGCATCTGCACCCCTTGTTTACTTTATGTCAAGGAAACTTACAAAAAGTACCACTTACATATCAGTTATTAGGCCTTTTAGTCTGTAATACATCTCAATATTGTCTTCTGTGGCTCCAAAGGAGAAAATCTCAAATCTTCAGGTTCATTTACTTGTTTTACAGGCCTTTTGTTGGAAAACAGACACGTGTCGATCTCCTGACTGACATTCTTGGGCAGGCTGAAGACCCTCTAGGGTCTGATTTGAACATGCCGGAGCTTGTGGCCTGGCATAGGGTGTATAATACAGAAAAAAAGGTATGAATGCAGGGAAAATACAGAGTACCTTCAGTTCAATCCAGTGTCTTAAAACAGCCTCACAACTAACAAAGATCTTACACAAGTCTTACAGAATTTGTGTTTATTATAGAGGCTTTCCTGCTGTTTTTTAAAAAATGTTTTCTTAAACATGTATGACTGGAAAAATGGACAAAAGCGAAACATGGACCAGCACACTGCCCTTCATTTCCTCGGCTTATTGCAATATAAAGCCAACAAAAGCAAGAAAAACGTAAGTTCTGTGATCCTTCATTGAAACAATAAATAATATCCGACTGGAGAGTAATTTCACATCTCAGATCTGCTGCAGAAATAAAGACAGGCAGGAAGAGAGAGCAGATTGCTGCGTGACAGAATACATTTTTCAGAGGAGAAGGGATTAAACAGCCTTATGTCACAGCATTTATTCTCCCCTGCTGTGATTATTCGGGAGGGGTGGGGGGTGGGGTGGGCAGTTTCAGCTGGGGATAGAGGAGGATGGATAATGCAGCGCCCTCATCTGGCCCTCTTGTGAAATTGCATTGGTCATAACATGCAGAGGCTGCCCTCACAGCAAGGTTAATCTCACAATCCAGCGTCCCTTTCAAAATAAAACCCCAATCAGAGGCATAGATGCTTAACAGATTTGGCACAGATCACTTAGTGTATAAGACTTTTGAAATGCTATGTAAACACCCACCAGCACTTTGAAGAGTTGAGACAACACTAACTCGGTATCACAGGCTGTAATTGTAGGCTTTAAAGGAGAGCTGAGCAGGCAGTGCTGTGTGTTCGAATGGCTGTAGTCATTCATCATCCCTATTTCAGACTGGGAGTACTGGGGTTCTCACCTCAGTCTCAAGTTTCACAGCACTCACACTACACACTGATCATGCCAAACAGTGGCTCATATTGTATAAGCTGACTGAGACAGAGAGATGGGGAGTCTGACATTGGAGTGCAGTGCTACACTGACACCTTGTGGAAGTGGTGCTATTACAGGCCAGTTTACTGAAGAAAAGAAAGCTATTTTTTTTACTGGATGCAACCTGGAAACTGATGGTGAGAGATTCTTATATCTTTTATGACACAACATGAGGCTGGATATTATCAGTCTTGGCAATAACTTGATGTTTTCTTTCTAAGGAAACTTTAAGACAAATTTCTCGGGAAAATGTTTACATCCATCTCATCCATCAATTATCTGTAACTCCTGTCTTTTGCAGAGTCACAGGGGGCTGATGTCAGCTGACATCGGATGACCAGGCACAACACAGAAAGATAGCCAGTTCATCACAGGACTAATGTATAAAGTTCACAGAATGTTGCAATAATTTACTATTTTTGTCCTTCGATGGAGCTGATAGTTTTTCGCTCAGATCTCTAAGAACACACTGGCTTTTCAGTGTGGCAACTGACCAAAGGTAGATTATGGCACAACTTTAAAGCCAACATACAAATCAAAAATGTGAAAAAGGCAAAAATGAAATGTAGTAGCCACTATTTATATCTATCTGATTACTAATAGTTAAAGTAAATGTTTTGAAATTTAATTAGTTTTGCTCTGCTGGAACATATCGGTAGGATATCTGAATATTTATGAAGTCTAACACAGCTGGAATTCAGTTCAACGAAATGATATGAATCCACAAGTTCCAACTTTCATGGGACGATGGATATAGACAGAATGAGTTCATACACACTGGCATTAAAACTTTAAAGAACCTAAATGTGTAAATAAGATTTGTTCGAAAACGACCTTGCTGCATAAAACATTCTCATAATTCGGATGAAAATGTTTTGCTTTCTGCAGTAATGAGTTATTTTTTGGCATCAGATGAGAATCAGGAGTCTCCAACAAAGACCATTTATACACATTGAATATTTTATTAAAAAAGAAGTTATAACAGTTTATTTTATACACAACTATTTATGAGGTTATAAGCCTATTAATAGAGAGCATTTTGTCTTTTTGACAAGCATGCCCACTTCACAATGCAAAGAAAAAAACAAGAGAAGGAGGGCAAAGAGGGTGATAAAAATAAGACCAAGGATGGACTTTTTTTTCAAAAACAAAAAATAAACCTTTTGACTTTTTAACCCTCAAGTATCACACACTAGGTAACAAATACATAGTTTCTATAAAAAAAACTGCCATTTTCCATGCTGTGTGTGCCTGCTAAATCCCCTGATAGCAGCAGTAGGCCAGCACGGGGCACAAATCCACACGAGCACAAGACAGAATGGGAGGTGTGCACCAAGCCAGCCTCGACTTCACACCAGAAGCATGCAAGTGCACAAGGAGACACAGTCAACACATGGGGGGGAGGAGGTGATATTCAGGATCAGGGTGCTGGCTCTCTGCAGCTGTGCTGATTAAAACAGAGAATGGGCCCTGGGTGTCCTGTCTATGAAGTAAGGATAGAACAGTCCATTGGCTTTGCTGAGACCCTTCATCGCTATTGCATCCAGCAGGGGCGTGGGGGAGTGTGTGAGTACAGTTGTGGGACTGTGGGAAAAGGACTCAGCATTCTCTGCAGGTTTGCAGTGCAGAATTGTGAAGCCCCCTCTTCAATCCCAACATTTTAATGCTGTTGTTGTCTGAAGTTGCTGTTTAAGCCGTGGGTAGTTAAGACATTATTATTTGTACACCTGCAGCCTTTGAGCAGAAGAGTTGGAAGGGAGAAAGCCAAAAGGAAATTAAATAAAAAGCACAAAAAGCATGTTTTCCCGTACTCCTTCAAAAATAATTTAGAATTTAAATTGCGATAGGAAGCATAATCATTCACTGGTTTGAGATTTTCTTTAGCTCGACTTGAGTTGAAGACAACCTGAAACATAGAGGCAGCAATTATTTCTTCTGCCATTGACTACATTTGAGTAAAAAAGAACAAATGAGGCTGCTGAAAAGACCAAATGGTTGTCACCAGAGCAACACCACAGCACAGTAGATCATAAATTTATTGCCCAGCAGATGCAAATAATGCTGAAAAACCAAACCTACGATTGTACCCAAACTCAGGAGTCTCATTTTGAGAAAAAGAAAAACATACCATTAGTTCCCTGTTACACCGCTGTATCATAATGTGCTATTTTATTACAATTCTCAGCTCAGATAGGCTGCATTTTCAGCACTTGACAATACTGCACAAATGTAAAGTAAAACAGGATTTCCTATCAGAATCACTTAAAACAAAAAAAAAACTCAAGTTGTCATCAGTGTGAGAATTTAGCTGAACCATAACTTTAAACAGCGGCCCCTGATGACAAAGATTAAAAACAAAAACAGGAGGTCTCTTTGCCAAATAAATACACGTTTATAGGCAGCTTGGGAAGAAAACACAAGCCCATTGTGAGAGTGGGGGGCTGCAAACAACTCAGGTTTGTTGTGTTTGGGTAAATGTGGATCAAAAACTTCACTGCAAACACTCTGAACACATGTAAAACAAACATTCAGTAGCTTTTTACTGCCTTCAGCATGTTGAATATGATGAAGTTAGCTCCGCAACAGTTAAAATGGCTGCATCCTGCTGGAAGCTAACCCCGAGCTAACATTCAAAAACTCCCCCCTCCCCCGGGCTGGATGAGAGATATATTATCCCATAACTTTTAACAGTCAAAACTCTCCGGATAAATATTGGAAATTAAAAACAAATCAAGGGAGCGTCTCTCTTCCGAAATCTGCATCCAAATGTGGTGATAATTATGAACGTAGAACTTTAAATCCAGTTCTCTTGATGAGGGCTGAACCACACTTTTCATTTCTGTACAGTTGGATCTATCAGGCTCACTACAGGTCAAACATTATCCTAGTCTGAAATCACTCACACTCATCTGTACAACTCTGAATCTGCAAGAAGAGGACGAGCAGGCATGTCTATGGAGTATCTTACATATAACCACACAAGAGACACTAACTAAAAATCAGATGAGCAATGAATGCTTTATCAGGTAAGTATACCAAACTAGCTAACTCTATCTGTAATACAGCCATATAGCATATGTTGTTAAGTTGAAGTCAACACCCAGCAAATCTAACTATCCTGACATGTCAAAAACACAGTTCCAACAAATATTAGCATGATTTCCATCCTTTCAATATGTCCCAGGTGAAAATGTGAATCCCAATGCAAGATGCAACTGACTGTAATTCAAACCTGAGCCATAAAACTCTAACAATCCTACGTTAGCTCAAATAAACCCAGCGCCACTCAGCCTTGGGTCGTTCCCCTCATCTGCAACACAGAGTGAAAATGTGGATGCCAAATCATGGGTTGCACAGGATCAAATTGTAGGACGAGGAGAATAAAAGTAGGATGAGTACAAACAATGTGCTTTTCTATCTACTGTTGACCTTCATGGCTTTTTTTTTTTTTTTTGGAGACATGGTTTTGGAGATTTATTCACCTTCCGTTTGGGATGAGGCACAGAAGAGGGAGTCGAGATCAGAGGTGATAAGGTGATGTCTCGAGTGGGATTCAGCCTTGAATCTCCCACTCAGGATCCACAATCAGCCACAAAGCAACCAGTGATTCTTACTGCAATGCAAAGGTTCTCTAGGTAGTTTGACTGCCACGTTAGCCTCGACAAGCAACACTCGGTCAGTGTTATGGGTTCAACAGAGTTTTCATGAGGCTACAGAAAGGTGTCTTATCACTGTACAAGGTAGATGCTGTACATAAAAGAAAAACAAAAATCCAAACATGTCGACCCCCCCATTGAGCAAAAAAATGTACATGAAATAAAAGGAGGGGAAAAAAGCCCAAAAAAATCAAAGCTGCGATTGCAATCTCTTTCCACACATCTTGGATTTTACATCTCAACTCGCCACACTGAATCAACAACGAATAACACCAGTTTTTTTTTTTTTAAGATAAAAAGTCAAATCTGTACATAAATTAATGTTAAATTAATTCCCCTTGATGGAAAATTGCTACAAGCCTAAATGAAATATATTGGGGCTCTTATTTTGTAATCTTCTTCAGACTAGAGATCCAAATCAAGATCCTGGTAAACAGACAAAGTGTGGGAGTCCAGTTGATGCAGTCGGGTTACATACCACAGGTCAGACCAATATGAAGGGCATGCATTGGAGCAAACGCCAGGTAACAGTGGAATGTGAGGAGGACCGAAACTACACAAACCTGAATCAGTAAATCACACCTTTTTTCTTTTCTTTTTTTTTTTTTTTTTGCTCAGATCCACTCCATAACCATATGACCATTTTTGTTTCTTTTTTTTTTTTTTACTAAAATACTAAAACAAACTTTGGTGCTGGTTTTCTAAATTCACCAGAATAGGTGGTAATTACATTCTTTTTCTTCCTGGAAAATTGCTTTTGACTATTAATAGTAATAAAAATTTGCAGGTGATTGTGAGACAGCGGCATCCTGCACAACGAGAAATGTTCTGCGCTCATGTGTCCGAGGTGCCTCCTGACAGAAAACTGGTGCGTGCTGCATGAAATCTGAAATTCATATATGGTCAGATGGTTAAAGGGTAGCTCTGGTCTATTTTCAGTTCCCATCGTACCAAGTGAGTCTGACCACAATCTCCACAGATGCATCAGAGTAAAGCTGCTTATGCCTTTGTTGCCTTTGCCATTCAGATTATGCAGCTAATGTATATCCCACAAATCAACACCGAAAGCACCCAACACATCTTTGTCACTACATCGTGACTGACCCTTGATAGAGACGTGTTTTTTAAAATTTGTTTTTCAAGACTTGACCTCATTAAGCATCTTTGACACTGCACAGCCGCACATGTGGACAGGCAGCTGCAGCAGGTCGACAAAGAGTAACAAAAACTTAAATGTCTTGGTGCCATCCAAACTGAACAAGAAAGAAAGGCAGATCTTTTTGATTACATGTCTCCATCAATATGTAGAAAAAGACATGGTTGGGAAGCATTCAGGGTTGATTTGTGAGTTTCTATTGGCACTACACTTTATTTTTCTGTATGATGTGCTAAGACACCTCATGGGTGATTGTGCGCTTTAAAAATACTGTCTTGACTGGAGGATAATATCCTAGAGCTGTACAACCATTCAAGCAAGACCTAAGAAGCTCTGTAGTGGAGTGACAGAATGTTGGTCAGAATCAATTGGCAACATGGAAAACGAAAGGAAATTAGGATTCAGGTCAAAATAGAAATGATATATTATAGAATATATTATATATTTTAAAAAAAGTGAAATTTGAGCCAAGAAATGAGATGTTCACTGGGACACTTCCTTCCTACGACTACATGACACGCCTTAAAAATGCAGAGATGGCAGGGAGAGAATGTGAAAGCAATCGCGACATCTGTGTAGGGACAAACAGCTACAGAATGGGAGGGGTGTCAAACACACCAAAGGCTAGATATCCATAAAAATCCTTGTTTAGTAGTAATAATAATAATAAAAAAATCAACTTGTTTAAATATGAATATTATAAGTCTGCTTTCTCATGGTTAGGAAATCAAATATAGTCTCTGTGGGAGTTAAAGGAGGGGGGCGGGATGGGGGAGCCCTCCTATCACTACAACTCCATGTCCTGGGCCTCGTCTTCTGAGAAATCAGACATGGAGCTTTCAGATGAAGAGTCGCCTGCACCCTCTTCCTGCTCCTTCAGAGCCTCCTCTGTTGCATATTTCTGAATGTACTCTATGTAAGGAAAGACAGAAACAAAAAAAAAAAGAGAATAAGTAAAAAACAGTATCACTTATATTTGTCAAATATTCCATCTTTGAAAATAACTTCTCTCTGTCATGTAATAATAAGAGAATCTAACAGTATTCGTGATCTAACAAAAGATTTTGATTAAGTTGAACCTTTGATTTTCTGCTTGTACTCCTCTGGCCGGTGGAGGTACATGGCAGCTGCATCTCCATTCAGGGGGTCGATAGGGTTTGGATAAGCCAGCAGCTGGGGCAGGAACGACTCAAAGATGTTGGTCAGATCTGGGGAAAAAGATGACATAGTACGGTGTTACCAACTGAGAGAAATTATTGATTGAACTGTTTTTTTTAGCCATTGTCATTTTATTGCAATTACCATTATGTAAAGGAAACTGATTGAGCCAGTTAAATGACTAATATGAGACTCCTGCCTCTGTTGATTGGACACACGGATCAGTCAATGATGAGTGCACAAAAGGAACAAAGATGAGTGGTTATACGCTGGCAACAAGAGCACAAATGTAAAACCCTCAGCCTGATCCACGAAGAACTACACTAATCCCTTTCACTAGCTCCCTGCTAGCAGGCCTCAGCTTTCTCTCAGAGCTGAGGCCTAGTAGATAAACCTGCAATTCTACTCTCATCTCCTAGGTGTCACCGTTGGGTCCATTCAAGTTGGAATAACAACCACTTCCTTGCTGTCTATTTCACAGTATTATTATGTTTAGGCGATTTAATCAGTTGCTATTGTTCCCTCTTGCTTTATAGTGACTCTTAACATACAATGCATCGTTGATTGGCCTATTCTTTCAATGTTTGTCAAACCGACCCGTTTTTCTTTCCTCAAACACTCAACACAACAAAATGTGGAGCAGTTTATAAGAGTACAAACAAGGAAAATAAACACAAATGTGATTCTC
>JAPZDY010000015.1:10445695-10467264 GCA_029783645.1 Ctenochaetus hawaiiensis | reverse complement strand
TCTCGCAAAGTCTTGAATAAATTCTAGAAAAAAACTGGCCAAGCTACCTCACTTGATAACATTAGTCTCAATAACATCAAATATTACACATCTTCCTCTACATATACACACTGTAATTAGGGTTCATTCAGATTAATTTACTTAAAAAGAGTTTAAGGTTTTAAGTGTTTTTCTCAGTCGTATCCAGACTCTGAGGTGTGAAAATAAGTAAGGGGGAATGCTGAAACATCTGCTAGGGATATTAAAGTGGAGCCATTTATATTGCTCATCTTATATCTTAGCACTGTGGAAGAGTTGCAATGAGAAACTAATGGGGAAATGTGGAGAAGGGCACAGGGGCATGGTAGCATAAAGAGACACAGAAAGAGTGAGAAGAGCAACTGGGTGTCAAACAAAGTACAATCCCTGCCACTGGGAGTACGTGGACATGTCGCTGTCTCTCACAGCTGACAGACAGGAAATTATTTCTGTCGAAGGTGAATGTTTTCTGACCTTCCTGCGTGAGTGTGTTACCTCTGAGTTTTCGCTTCTATCCTAATAAGTAGAATAGGGACAACTGTGCCCACGCTTGCTATTGAGGGACCTGCAGTCAGCTTTTTGGCGATGGTGGCACTGTGTCGAGTTCTTAGCACATAATCACACCGACGGCAGTGAGGAAACTTAATATGGACACATAGGCAGAGGGGCTACTCACCATAAAGGGCTGTCCATGTCTGGTTGATGACATCTAAGCACACTGTCCCTGACCTGTGAAACCGAGAAGAAAACAAAGTCAGAGACACAAGGTCCAGCTCAGGGACCGGATCCTTTTCAGTTCTCTTTTCTACACTGATAATGCCACCTGTTTCAACAGGGTTCATCCTTTCGCAAATGTGGGTAATAAATTTGGTCTTCTTTTGCCTAAAATTACAAAAGATACAACAGTGAAACACCCCTTGCATGTCTTGATATTCCATATCACTTGAGAGGCAGTTTTAAGAGAAGTTCAGGAAAAAATAATAAAAAAGCGCAGAATAAAATTTACAGTTTCTTTGTGTTTCTTTGTGTGTTTCTTTTCTTTGACTGTTGTCTGTTGTGTGCTGAATGAAAATGTCAAAACTTGTACTGAAGTTAACCACTGAGGTTTCCTTCTGGTAAGACCAAAAAAATGCAAAGTGAGAACCACCCGTCCACATTATTTTTGGTCTTTGTGAGTCAAGACTGTCCTGTTTGCAAACAGCACAGGTTCAGCCTGTCCATCAGGTCCTCCCAGAGACCAACCTTCATGGATTGTGTCCTTCAGAGGATCTGGCCTCTAAGCAGTGGATTAACAGACCCAGAGAAACTTAGAGCTTGTCCCGCCTCAATATTTCTGTGATTTGCTGTGGCTATAGAAGTTTTAAGTATAGATCGTTCAGTCTTATACTTAATTTCCCAGAGCTGCTATTAAACAAGACTGTTTTTAGTTTATAACATAGCATAACATGCAAATATCATTATATTTGACCTTTATACGAGACTTTAAGATTATATATGTAACATTTTAGCACCATGTACAGCACAATTCCTGTATAGACTAAAATTAGTACTGTGGACTTCACATACAGGGTTGCTGTCTTGCATAAACACTACTACAGAAGTGCAAGAGTGTCAGAGAGGTGTAATAAATATTGACTGAAAGACAAAGGACATACACACGGTATGTTCCCATAACAGTTGTTGAACCTGAACCACCTGAGTGAAAAACAGAAATCCTAACAACTAGACTATATGGCATCTGTGCATAAACACTGTATTGTGAATTGTGACCCATCAATTGAGATTGGGTCAAATGATCAGAGAATTTGACCACATTTTTTTAGCCACATTTGAACAAAATCATATGAGTTATAAGGAACTGTTCTGTATTTTGTACTGAAGTGTTACATTTAATACCGTTACCGCTATTGCTATTATCCAAAGCTCTACACTGTAGAAAACTTATCATAATATTGACTTTAATTAAATGACTTAAATCAACTTACGCTTCGTCAATGTTGGGATGAAAAATCTTGTTCATGAATCCTGAAAAGGCAAAGGTTGAGATGGCGACAGAGTCAACATGTAAAAGTGAACTTGAACATCTGAAAAATGTGATCTTATAATGGTTCATGGTATCAAAGAGCTCCTACCTATTGACGGTGATTTGAAAGGGTATTTGTCAGGAAGATCTACCCGCACCTTCCACACGCCTCCTTCGTACGGTGCTGTACGTAAGGAAGAGACAGTAAATAATCACAAACCCATTTTGAAGACAGAGAAACAACCTTCATTGCATTGATTGTTATATTCCATCCTTCGTGGAATCCAATGAATTCAGAAAATGTAGGATTCTATCAATTTTCTGCACTCCTTCCTCCTCTCTGCACAGAAACACAACAGTACGAGGCCCACTTGAGAAATGAGCTCAGATACCACTTTTCCCTTTGCTATTTTCTTTTATTTTATGCATTAATATATTTCAGCCCTGGAGAATTCTGTACTTCCAAATCGCTCTGTATAATACACTGACATCAAAGAGGAAGAGAATGAGATTGTGTGAGTGTGTGATGCTCTCCCAGAATAGCTGTGTGTAACAGGACCCTTATGTGCTGTACTGTAACTGACAAGCAGCATACGAAGATGACTGAAAACACACTCCAGAATGAATGATGGCGAGTGTATGTGTACACACAAGTGGGTGGACAGGGTAATTTTATTTGGCATGGTTTCAAGGCATCATAAACAGGGTCAAACACCCACTTCCTCTCTTAACTGATGTGTAAGTGGCGGTTGTTTTAGTGCGACAGATGTTGCGAACAGCACTCAAAAGAAGTATTTCCGGTTGATGGGGCCACTCGCCTCATCCAAATTCTCCTCAAGCCTGGCTCCTCTATTTTACACTTTGTGGCCTCAGGCCTGGTTTCAATTCATTTTACGTTCCTGGCCTGCTGTGACTAACCTCTCTTTATGTTCCTAACAGGAGAATGACTGAGATTCCTTCGCTGGCTACCCTGAAGACAACATTCATTGTCACTTTATGCACCGTTTAATAGTTTTACTAAACAGATTATCAGTTTTTACTAGCAATATAACTCTGGTTTTACAACCAGCATTAAAAATGTTACACGTGTGGTCAGAAAAGTCAGATTAATGGGAGAACGTTCAGGATCCTAAGTGCAGACACATGAATAAATGTTTCGTTTTGTTTTTTTCATACAACTTGGAACAAGAATAAAAAAACCTGCTCTACATCCTAGAGCCATTTTCTGGAACACATTAATTAGTCCAAATGAGGATTCTGCAGCAAATTGGGAAAGTCTTTAAAATGTGTCAGGACAAAAAAAATTGTTAAAATCAGAAAAGAAAAACACTTACTTCCTTGTGGTCCGAAAAACTTCACTACAAATTCATTGAGTCCACTGAGGATGGTGACTTCATGCTTGCTCTCGATGCTGTAAGGCTGTTTAGGAAAACGTCTTCATGGGAAAGCATACACATAAACACAGACAACCTAAGGGACTACAGTAATAAACAGTTCTTCAATAATATTCAGGATCGCAAACAGTGTGGCTGCTATAAAAATGGGGATTATGCAACATTTGTTTTCAGAGTATCATTGGTTTTCTTTGTAATAGGGAAGACACAAGCAGAGTCTGACCTTCTTCCTCTCCACATCATTCTTTCAGATCATACAGAGTTATGAGAACTAAAGAGAGAAATGATAGCCCCTGACGGATAATGAAAACAAATCAATGCAGGAAAATTACACTTGGATTTTCTTCTGACCCCTGGACCTGGAGACTCACTCTCACCGACAATCGATGGCTTCGAGTCAATTTGTCATCCTGCACGTTGGATTAATATCCTCAGACTGAATGTGAAGTATGCAGGCCAGTGATTCCACAACAAAAAAAATCATGCACACTTGCGCTAGCCAGTAGATCATATTCAGCCATGCTTCAGGACCATGCGCTCCTCCTTCCACCTGTCACTCGCTGATAAACCCCCTGGGCATGAAGCACAAGTGATACACAGCACAGAAAGCCTGAGAAGTTTATGTTACCACCTATACTGCTGAGAAAATCCAATCAACTTTCTGTTGCAACATTTGACCCAAAAATGATTATGCAAAAACAACTTAATTTGCAGAAATCTATTTCTGATTAAACTTATATTATGATGCTCACTGATGCTTTAATCTTCCACTATATAAAACATGCACCCTTTAGACTCAAATAAATGTACTTAAAAAACTTTATAATTTACAATAGCCAAAACAAATAATTCTCATTTCAGAAGAAGTCACATTAATTACTGCTCCTTCAGCCAAATAAGCAAAATAACTCAGCCACAGAGAAGCACTTTGCAAAGGCATGTCAACAAACATGCAAGTTATTTAACTGGGATGTGCTTTTGTCAAGCTATAAAGTAACCAACTATAAGTTCACAATCATTTCATATTAAGAAGTTGTTCAAGGGTTCTTTGGGGACCTAATTAGAGTTTAATATTTCTGACAACTGCCTTTGCAACTTAGTTCTATATGATTAGTCAAAGCAGAAGCTTTAAAAAAATCATTTGAATGCACTCCTCTCCATGCAGCAGACTGTAGGTAATGAAGATTCTGTTAACATACCGGTGTACAGATGCTTGAATGTCTGCTTCAGTGTGAGAGATGAATAACAATACCAAGCTTGCTCATGACTTACATTCTAATGTGTTGCAAGAATCTTGGTACTTAAAGAACAAACAAAAGAAAACGCTTGACCCAGTTTTTTAACTTGTGACAGTGTTTATCTGTTTTAATGTGATTCACCTCTAAACCTATTAACTTGCTAAGATTTAGATGAACTGTGTTGTACATTGACATCGTCCACCACAAAAGTGCATTATGGTTAGTGGAGGAGATAATCACCCAGTGTTTTTCTTCTGCAACTCCAAATACAGGCATAATTAAAATAATAACACACCTTGAAAATGGTTACCCTATATCCACTCATTATATAGCAAATCTAAAATGACAGCTGTATAATGTACACATGCTCTGATCATTTTTAATCTCCACTCTCACACAAAATCCTCAAAGAGAAATGATTTCTCTTTCATGTATTCAGTGGGAAGAAGCACAGGAAATAACACTGAAGCAGAGAGAGAGACTTAGAGGAAAAAACAAGTGTAAAAGAAAGTGAGGAAAATGATCACAAAAAGACAGTGAATGACTGTCAGAACACATTAAAGACAGAAGGTACAAAAGATGAGATTTAAAAAAAAAAAATCAGTTTTCTATATCACACAGTAGCAGCTGGCTTGTCAATCCTGATTGAGCGTGTATCCCATTAGCAGTAGCACTGACCCCTAAAGGGTTAAATCAAACTGGAGGTTATTTTAAGCTCTGGTTGAGTCTGCGAAGAGCAGACTGAATCCCTGGCTTTGGCAAGGAAATGTGTCATTGTCTAACAGAAGAGGAACCTCTCTATTCTGACTCGTGTTTTGAAGTCAAAGAGGTTCATTGATGCGAAGCTGAAGGCAGAATAAATGATCGCCATCACCAGGAGGACAATACTTACATAAAGCATGCTAGACAACTACTTAACAACTAGCAAGACCAAATAGGGTGACTCCTGTGAGACTTCAACATCAGACTACATGCATTATGTTCTTATGCAGCTCACCAAGTCCTGCCCTTCATGTAAGGACATCTATGCACCTAACCAGTAGTGAAACCACTGGTGTGTGAGTGCCTGTGTGTATGACCACACAAGAAATGGAAGCAATGCAGAGGAGGGGGATGGTATGGACAGAGTGTGTTATGTTATAGAAGACAGCAGTGAGGCTTGGTGGGGGATAAGCTATTAATGAGGTTGAATTAACACTGATTATGCTGGAGGCCAACTGAGATTGGTCAAACTGACTGAGAAGCCAGAGAAGATCTCCTTATTCTCAGCAATATTTAACTTTAACATATAGCTTTCAGGAATTTAGTTGAAACTTGTCAAAAGTTACATTCAAGCTGAAATGGAAGTCTTCGTGACCTGTACATATCTGTGTGACCATAGTAAGATTACACAAGGGAAGGAGGTAGAGAAAGGGGGCAACGCATATTGCACTGACTTCATACACAAGCTACACACAAACAGGCGAAAACCTTGTAAGGAAAATTAAGTGCAGTCAAGAGTCACAAATAATTATGTCCAGGATTATTCTAACCCTTCTCTTCTTATCTGTATCATCATAAGTAAGGCCAATCCCAATACTATGAAGCCACTCTGGACATCTTCCATGTCATTATGAGTCACGACACAGCAGTCTGCTCCACTAGCTTCTTTTTTTTTTTAATACCGTGAGACTCAAAGCTCCAAGCACTCATTCCTTCCACCTAGTAAAGAAAAGCAAGCCGCTGTTATCAACAGCTGCCTCCCCTCTGTAAAAATAGTTCTTAGTAAAGCTTGTAAATTTTTGACTGTTTGATAGGGTAGAGGATGTATGTAGAGGGTAGTTGACAACCAGGCAGAGTCTTGGTTTTGAAAACTAGACAGGCAGGAGGTATAGAATATACCAATAAAGTTCAGTACACTGCAGTGTCTTTCTGTCAGAGCTGTAAAAACAGGTGTGACATGACACACTGTAACCAAAGGAAGGCAACTTGGTTTCATCTGAATCACTGACAAAGAGCAAGACAGAAATGGCCAAATACAGTACATTTACATGCACACAAATATTGTATAACTATTTGGTGAATCAAAATATTGTGCTTAAGTGCTACTTTGTGAAAATACGAGTCAAATGGAGTTAATATCTTACATGAATATTATATACAAACAACTTACAATATCCATCAAACCATCTATTATATATATTATTTAACTTCTAAACCCAACATTTTGATCAAGGTTTTGCTTTTACTTGTTCTAAGCATAACAACTATGAGTATCTGCCCATCCGTCCATCTTGGATTAGTATAGATAAGTCATAAGCTGTGGATAGCACCAGGTCAATATCCATTGACACACACTTCTAATCTGATACACAGAGCCCAATCAGGCCAGAAGAACATGCAAACAAATCCTCATTGCTGTACCTCAGACAACCCTGGAGGCTCTGACCTGTAACAGCAACACTAGCTCCTATGTTAATGTCATTTCACTGCAAGATTTCTTTATATAAAAAACACACACCATGCAGAAAGAAAAGGTGTCACAAAACTACTCTATGACTGCCAATTTTTGAAATAATTTCAAGTTTATCCAAGCACTTAAGTTAATTATCCTGATTTTGAATATTGTAAAGCACATTTAAAGGTTGAGGTGTAAAAATATGCAATAAATAGCATTTACAGTTGTGGCCTAGACTTGACTTGTTTTCTTTCTGCTTCACTAAGGCTGCTATTCCAGCCTGACCCTGGATCAAAATATCCCATCCCAACCAACCCTTTTTCTAATTATGGAACACAAACATGATGTGGAATCATAAACAGCACTATGACAAACAATGTGGTGTCAACTATGCATGAATATTTCCCTCCTTGGAGACAGAGGTTGTTGATCTGGTAAAAGGAAGATGCTAGTTAGTTTCAAAGTGGTTCCTCCTCTCATCTTTAAAGGAAAGGGAAGGCAGGAAAAGCCCATGCTATCTTTTCACCAACATGGTAATATAAGGATGATTTCTAAAAAATTCAGTATCAACTTTTGATTTTTTTTTTCCATCCTTTTTTGCAAAAAAGTGTCAACATGCTTTTCAATAACAAAAACAGCTCTAAAAGAATATAACATCTCTTCAAATACTGTACAGCTGTATGTCCTGTACTAGACAGGCATGTAAAATCAAATTCAAAGAGACCAAACTAACTCCACAGGCCAGTTTGGACTATTTAAATTTCAGCATACAATACTCTGACCACCTGCTGACACCCCCAGCTATAAGTAATCCCTTTAAAGGGAAGCTACAGTGCCTGT
The DNA here is from genome assembly GCA_029783645.1 of Ctenochaetus hawaiiensis. Lineage (NCBI taxonomy): Eukaryota > Metazoa > Chordata > Actinopteri > Acanthuriformes > Acanthuridae > Ctenochaetus > Ctenochaetus hawaiiensis. Next base: position 10,459,314 of record JAPZDY010000015.1, on the reverse strand, counting down.
GGGCAGACTAGGCTGAAATAACAGGAAAGGCAGATAATCAAATAACCCCAAAGACACGGGAAGAGAGCTTGGTTACTGAATAACAGAAGGTACATGCAGAATTTCCAGTTATTAATGGCGAAGACCAGAGAGGAAGACTGTCAAAGGCTGAGCATAAGAGGCAGTGCTTGAGCTTTAGAATGGGACAGCAAAGCTAAGAAGTCTGCCCGAAACACACTAATAGTCCATAACCCCCCAAAAGCCAGCGGGTAAGAGGGACATAAAAAGAGAACTTAGAATAAGGTCACTCAACAGAGCACTGGCTTGACAGGGGAGAAAAGAGCATGACAGGATGACACAGAGGGCCGAAGAATAAAGTCAAAGAAATGTGGGAGGAGTAATGCTAAAGGAGAGGCAGAGGGATGGTTATGCAGAGATAATGAGCAAAAAGAGTTCAGCCTGGTAAATGCTGATCTAGCCTGGCAAGCAGATCTGTGGATGTAAATGACATCAAAATGCTGTGGACTGCAGGCCTATGAGGATGATTTTTCCTGTGTGTTTATATAGAAAATGAGCAAATCCCAAAGTTTAAACCTGCATTTAGAAAAAAAAATATATGCCATAATAGTAAATAGTTGAGACACTCTAATACGAGAAAGTTTGTAACCTGACCAACATGTTGTAGTCGGATGAACAGATGAACAGATGACGGATAAAATCACCCTACAGCGTATGTTATCTTCAGCCACTAGGGAACCAACTCAGTTTCAGTTTCAGAAATGTAAATGCCTTGCTGCATATCTACATATGTTGAAGAACGTGTGAACAGCAAGCAGCTTTTTTTTTTTTGCAATGGACAGTAATCTGCATAGATAGAGAGATACCCAGGTTTGAGAAAATAAACAGTGATTGAATAATACTAGTTTGTCAGTTTTAGTTGTGTTAACCGGCAAAAAAAGAAACTTCACAGAGAGTAATCTGTTTGATAGCACATCCTTTTTAAGAGGTGAGGCTCTCACAGGCAGCGACCTTTCTTTTGTTTTCTCTCCCTCACACACAGATTCTAACGACAATGTACATTCAAAGGCTTTGCAGATGAAAGGCAGGAAACATAGCAGCTATCCTCAGGGTGTATGCAATGTGTAGGCTTCCTCCACCAAAAGAGATACAAGTACACGCTACCAAAAGAAATTTGCGAGCTACGATTCATTACCTACCAAAAATAGAGGAAAAGACTTACTTACTTAGGAGGACAGCAAGCTGCATTTTGCAATACGAACAGAAAAGAAGCTTTGTACAGCTGAAGAACAATACTGAAACACGCTACAAAGTCAAGACCAACACTACACCAACAACAAAGCTGTTCCTTCTTCTTCCTCACAATATGGGCTCAATGCCCACTCTCTGATATGGGGCTTTATTCAAAGAGACCCAGATGAAAAATGAATTTTGCATGTATGAGTGAGTGTAAGAAGGTTTGCTAGCAATCTCTGCCAGCATGCCACTTTATCTGTGCATGTATATTGTTAATCTTTTTTTTTTTTAAATCCTTGCCTTGGTGTGAATGTGCCTGTGTTTGTGCATTAAACTTTCTATGTATTAGCACACTTCTCACAGCCAAGCAGGATTACTGTGTGACCTCCACTACAGTTAGCGGCCTGAAAACAGAGGCAGCTACTGTAGCTCAGCAACCATCGTGCCACAGCAGGCAGGGCGAGTGATAGGCACAGTGTTGCTGTGAGAGAGTGATTTAATCAGTCCAACACCAAACAAACACCGAGCTCCCCTGCAGTCGTCACTAGCCAAACCCACTGACCCACTCCTCTGCTCGCCCTCCCTCCCTCTCTGTCTCTCACACTGAGGCTAACATTTTCCCCCTGCTGTTTACTCTCTTTTATTGCTCATTAAGTCGGACTTTCGCTGCCCAGTTTTAATGCTGTGTTGGAGCCCAACTGGACCATTTCAACCATCAGAAACCTCCTCAAACTCCGGCTCGTTGGATCAGTAGATATATAATGCTGTGAGTAAATGGTGGGCTATAAAGAGATGAAGAGGAGAATGAAACAGGAGAGAGTGCCAACAGCTTCCGTTCATCAAGGTTACAGATGATGTAATACAACTTTTTCATTTACATTAATGATATTGACAGAACCTTCCTATGCCATTATTAACAAATTTCTTGACAAATAATCAATCAAAATGCATCTTGTCTGTCGCAAACCATATTTGGTCAGAGAAAAAATCTTTAAGGCTACGTCAAAGAAACCAATAAATATCAGTTAGATAAATGTAGTAAGCTATAAGTGACAAATTTTAAAAAGGAGTACTGCGGTAGAAAAAAATAAACATAGCCACACAAGCCTTGATACTCATTTTCACAAAGGAAGTCTTAATTTGAGTACAGCTGAAAAGTATCTCATCAAGCCAGTGTTGGCTTAAGGCTCTTACATGTGTGTTGGCCAATGGTACAACAGAAGTGCAACAGCAAAAACTATGTGTTTGCATAGTTGCTTGGCTGATTCGGAAATTATGGTGTCAGGTTTTAAAGGTTATATTACAGTAAAGTAAGGTAATTTCTGAACATACAAGACTGATACAGCCATCCTAATATTTGCAATCACACGCTTAGTCATTAGATCCAAATTACTGATGATTTTTTATTAAAAATTTGCGTTTGAGTCTGTTAATGTATCGTGAAAGCACCAATAGTCATCTTTACAGTAACATCACAGTGTTAAAAGAGATATTTTGTCAAAAATTTGTGATATTCAAATTTATCTATATCACTAAGCCCCAGAGGGATCATTGCTGGTAAGACTGCCCTGGCTGCCTCTGATAACTACATAGAGGTGTTCTGTATGCTAGTAAGAGGCCTGTGGTCATGCAAGCTGCTCTTACTTCCTTTCCATTGTGCCCATAAGCTACAAGAGATATGAGGGATCTAGAGATCTCATCTAGCTGTGAAGATCTGTTGATGGGAACTGAGACCTTTAAAAACCTGTACTACAACATACCTTGAATCAGATCCCACGTTACGATATTTCTATAAGAAAACAAAGTAGCGACCTCCTTCACTATGCTGAAATCTAGCTCAAAATTTTAAATCTAATTTAAAAGCCATTGGTTCAATATTTCAAGAGCGGTATTATAAGCAAACATTGGTTTAAACTTGAGCAGACAGACGCCAACAGGTGTTTGATAAGCTGATCATATCACCTCTTGTTTGTTGCACTTAGATTTAATGAGCACTGTTGCTGTTGACTCCTGTAAAATATAGCCAAAAGTCTGTTTCATTCACTCCACTGTGGAGTCTGTCCTGGACTGCTGTCCGCTATACGTGTGTGAGGAGCTCAGCAGCTTCGCCTCAGTGCCAACAGGCAGCTACACAGACACGACAGGGAGCAGAAGCAGGGAGGCTAAAGCTGCTTTTGTGCCCTTCAGTTTCACTCATTATTTTTCCGCTTTTCCAGAGGACATCCACTTTCACATCCAGTTTTTTTCACTGGTAGCTAAACAATGATGTGCAGTAGGACATGGGTGGCTACTTTAATATGCAAGACATAAACTGGACACTTTTTTCTACAGAGCCATAGGCTGTTAGTTCTATGCATATCACACAAAATTAGCTTATCAATATTATCAACATAAATTTTATCAAAAAACACTCACTAGATGGTGAATAGGAAGTAAATTAACTCTTCAAAGACATCAGTTTCATTTCTGCTTTAAGAATTAAAAACTTGAACATGTAGAATTTCAACCCACATCAGATATGATTAGACAAGGGAGTGAATCTAAAGCATAACTATGAAATTTACTTTTAAAGACATTAAAAATGCAGATTCACTTTCCAATAAATACAGGCCTAAGTATACCATGTTAGCTGATGGCTACCTCCCTGTGTGAGAGCTGGAGAGGCACAGTACTGCACAGGCTATAAGTTCTTTGTCTTCTCTGGTAAGAGATGAGAGCCCACCCACTGCAATCAAATGTGAATCCTTCAGCTGCTCCTCCTCTCAGCCCTTCACTAAATCAACAGTCTATTTACAGCAATAGCAAAGAGTCTCTGTGCGTATGTGCGCGTGAGCTCTGTGCATGTGCGCACAAATGAAATGATTATTAATGATCACAAAACTGAGCCAGGCCAGGAGAAACAATAGCGAGAATCTGAGGCAACTCTTTAATGAGCAAATCCACAAACAGACAAGAGTTGCTGTCTGTTGTAAAGAAAAACAAAAAACGTGAATTTTTTTTGACATGTTGTGGAAACTGCTAAAAAAAAACCCTCTAAATTTCACTTTAGAAAGTGACAGACACACAGCTAATTTTATCAACTTGATACAGACACACAGAGGCAGATTGCCAGATAGTAAAGTGCAGGGTGTGGATAGTTTAGGTTTTTTGATAAGGTTTTTTGCTTCATACATAGAACACAACTAGGTTCAATGTCACTAGCCCATTTGCCAATGAATGACACAACATGTAGCTAGCCTACCACCAAGCCTTCAATTTTCCACATTAAAGCAGCAGTGTACGTGGGCTTTAGAGAGACTGAGCAGTTTCACACACACACACACAAGAAAAAATCATGCTAAACAATGCTAAACAAAGAGAGGAACTTCAGTCCATCTGTTTTTCTAAGGGAACTCAGCCATGCGTGCAGGAAGTTTCAGTGTTTGCACTGTGGGATTAACAGTGAGGGCCTCAAATCTCATACTGTCAAAGATGCTTTGCTCCTTGACCCCCAAAACAAGACTGTCAATCAAGATTGAGGCCTCTGTGCTACAAGGAGCCTTATTCACAATGTACCATGTTACCTTATGTTCATCCATGAAGAAAAAGTAGAAAAAAGAGCAGGAGTATAGTTCCGGCTGGATGATGGTGCATATTTTTAGGAATAGTTGTAAGGATGCAGAGATGCAAAGGTGTATTTACACCCAGAGTCACAAATAAGAAGAAAAAGCGTGAACACAAACAGCGGTTTTTCAAAGCTTTCAGACAAAAGAGATGATCAAGACAAAAGACAAAGACAAAAAGTAGAAGACAAAGACAGTAGAAGACAAAGAGTAAAGGATCGCTGTTTTTGACCTATACTATCATAATATTTTCATGAATTTCCAGAAGCAAATAGCCTAAGTCCCATAATATATACATCTTAAGAGATATACTATATCTAAATATCTCAGTTTAGCCCTTTTAAGTCAATACCTTCACTTGTTGAGAACGTTCCACTAGTTGGGCCATTCCCTATACTGTTTCAGTCAGTGTTTGAGCTTCTTACTACTGATTAAATATTAACCTCAAGCCACAATAAACATGGTCTATAAGTGATAAGTGGTCAGTAGAGTAGAGAAAAAACCATGGCCAAAATGAACTTCCATCACCAAACATGCTGTATATGTAGATTCCCACCGGAACAACATATAATTTGACTGTATATAAATTGCACCATCTGTTTTGTGTTTTTGTTATTCATGTGCCTTTTTATTTACTATATATACCATTTTTGCAGTCAGCATAATGCAAAAATGTGGCTTCCATATTTTCTGTAACCTTCCTTCTTCTTTGAGTGCACTGCTGTAAAGTTATTTCTATTACACCATAATAACATGTTGTTAGTTTCTGCAACTTCATCACCAGACCAGAACTTTCCCTATTCTCATCATGGGTTCATCGTGTGCCTGTTCGTTCCATCAATCTCTCAGTCAGGAACAGGCAGAAAACTGCTGGCTCCTTCCCTACAGTAAACTGAAACTCGCAATAATAGCGCTGGGTGCAGATCAGCTGCCCGTGACTTTGTGACATGGTCTGACACAGCAGCGGGAGGTGGAGGTCACAGGGTCTTCTGTAAACGGGAAACACAAAAGACTCTGCTACTGATGCTGTCCGGATGTCATGTTACAAGGGCACAATGGGGCAGAAACACCAAACGGAGAGCAGATAAAGCTCAGGATTGGAATTCCACTCAGGGTTGACGGAGGGATATGGTGGGCAAAGGACTAGGGGAGGACATTAAAATTAAAATTAATAAAAGAAGCAAGAGCCAACAGTGCTCTATGAGTGCTTACCCCTGATTGTAGCTAACTGATCAAATTGGGATTACTGAAGGCCAGGTACTGCCTTAACAGTCACTTTAGGGGTAATAAAGGGAAATATATCTGAAAAATGCAAACTCACCCTGAAAGGTGAAATATAAAGCAAAAACATCACAACACAACAGCTTATTTGGAGCAAAACTGTTAATAATTATGTCCACTGCTACAGATGCCCAATATCATAGCGGACGCTGGAGCCGATAAGGCACACAACACACCTCTGAACAACAAGTCGCAAATATAACCCAGTAGTGGAAAAGCTATCCAACTAACTCGGCAGAAATATTCAATGAGTAATGTATAAATGTTTTATTTACATTATATCTGGTCATGTTTGCCAGCTTCCTTCTTTGTTCCTCACACTAGTCTAACTAGCATAATCCCAGAAGCTAGCACCAGGCAAAAAAATTAAATGTATGGCTACCTTGAAAAAAATTATCTATTTTTCTGAGTCTGAACATTGTTGGAAACATTTGGGTATATTTTAGTACAAAACTCAACAAATCATGTTACGAAACAATAGTCATTAGTAGACACTTTTCTGTAGAAATGTTACATGTGATATGCTTAAGAGGATAATCTTAGTGTTACCGTTCATTTATTGAATGACACGCAAGAGAAACTCAATAATTAATAACAGCCTAGTTAAGAGAGGGGAAAAAATCTTTATATTAACATTAAAACCTGACAACTTTTAAACATGTATCACTTTTATGATAAAATATAAAATTATTTGGAAAAAAAAGAAAAAGGTTTGTAAAGACATCGCTTATCTTCCTGAGGCAATTCTTAACTAGACCATGTTGTGCAGATAATTCTACACATTTCCCTTTTTCCATTCTGTGCTTTGGCCTTCATAGGCCAAACACCACAAGAGCTTGTGTTAGCATTGAAAAAAGGCTTAGCTCTTTGTAATCTACCTGTGCTCAAATTCCAGCAGCTTACTGCTCGAAAGCATTTGTAAAGCGAGTAGAGCAATGATGAATACATGCAAATAATAGCACAGCTACCTACACAGTATGTGCAGTCAACCCCACACAACATGCTGAATGTAAAGCACTTTGAAATGACACACTCTTAGACTCTTGTTCAAGAACACAATGTCCCAAAATCAAAGCAACATGCCCTAGAGCAGGACTGAATAGCTGGCCTTAAGTTTTGCAGGTCATTTGAGAGCAACACTAATCTACAGTTTAGGAATATAGTTTGGCAAGAAATGCAAGAAATAGACAACAAACAAGTTGTCTCATGCCAATTCAGACTATAAGTTTACAAAAGAGGGGTATGAAAGAGTATGTGACAAAGAAAAATACAGTGTAAAGGCAATGTAAACCAACACTTCATGTCTTCTCCATGACTATGTCTCATTAGCTGTGCTTTCATGGAGCCTAATATTTCAACTATAAATGGTTTCAAAAGACCAAACAGAATACAAACTTCCAATCAGAATAAACAGGCTCAGCTCTAATATTTACCATGTAAGTAGCTGACCTTAAATTTTCCATGGAAATCATTTTAATCAAAAGGAAAAAAGGGTGCATGTAATCAAAGATATTAAACAGTGCAAAGATTTAATGTTAGTACCATCTAAACATCTAAACTGTTTATTTGGTGATAAGATCAGGCTGCATCAATCAGCCTGTCTTCTGCCAAAGTTAGAACCAAGAGATACTACATGCTGAGGTCATTCTGACATTCATTTTCATGAATTCCCCAATGGCCTGCGCTCTAGATTCTCAGCTCTCCAGTGGCCGCAGCAAATTAATGCGTGAGGGCTCACAGTGTCAGCCATAAGAGAGAAGCTGCTCCTGTCTAAAAGGCGGTGTGAGTTTCGGGTTTTGGTTACACCAGGGGGAGACGCAGGGATAGGGAGCACAGAGAGGAGGTTGTTACTGCTAGTTTTGCTCTGGGGACACAAACAGAAGCACGGAACTGTTTCCCATACCAGTAACCTGGCGCCCTCCCTGCTTTAACCCCACAAGACTTCACAGTCAGCAAACCAGTGTGCTTAAACAGTAAATCTCAATTCTGTAGATCTGCATTTAAACACGCATAGCTGACTCCCTCAACACTTGCTGACCACTGCTTCACCATGCTGTCCTAAGACACACACAAGTCATTGTATGGAATTGAGCAGGTGGCACAGAGCAAACCTGCTCTTGCCTGTCAGTCAAGTAGCTTAAGAAGGGGAGGGAGTGTCATGCTACTGCAAGGCAGCGTATGTGTGCTGCAATCCTTAAAAACTCTTTGTCTGTCTGCCTCACCACTCTGTCATTGCTGCAATAGCCTACGCATAAGTGGAGTCGAGTGGGGGGAGCATAAACTTGCTCAAACAAGCACTGTTGATAGCTAGAAGACGTAACAAAATGCCATAGGCAACAGGGCAAAATAATAAGAGAAATCTGGCTAGCTGTAGCTTCCTCTATGGCATATTCATATGTTGCAGCCACATGATCACTCGTATTCCAACCATAATGTGATGATAGAAGGCAGGATATACACTGAAATGCAAAATAAGTATTGAATAAGTCAGGTGTGATAAGTCTACATTAGTCAAAATATATATATAAAATAGTAGAAAGTACTTCTTTGATATAATTCAAATTAAAAGGATCAAATTGCCAAGAGTTTCAAACTTTTTTTAACCATGATGACACTAGTGTGTCAGCTTCTCTTGTTTTGGTTTGTTTTGGCCAGCCCAGCTGTAGTCCCATATTTGACTAAGTACTGCCATCCCATCAGCTGTTTTTAGTCCCTCCCTCTTGTGCTTTCCGGCTAGTAACAGGCTACCCAATCATTAAGCTGGTTTCCACAGTGCAGGGACTGAAACAAAACTACTTATTTATACTGTTTCCTAGAACATTCTATGGACTGGAAATATTTTGTGATCTGGTTTATTTTTAGAGCTTTCTCTCTAAGCCCTAAGTGAACTTAAATAAAACAAATCAGCAGTAAAAAGGTAAACATGGTGAGTATGACTTGACAGACAACACACGAGATGTTGTCTAAAAGTTCAAGCATTCCACTGCTAAAAGAGACTTCAGGCTCATGACACCTGCTGTACCACGTAAAACAGCTGCCATGCTCACTTCCAATTTCAATGTTAATGAAAAAAAAAAAACAACCAGAAAAACAACTGATATCGACCACTCAAAAATGATACAAGTTGGGCTTTCAGATATTTGCCTGCAGACACTGAAGTACAGTGAGACACACAGATCAGGTGGCCATTTTGATGTTGAAATTAACCAGCAGACTAGCCAGCCAGCTCAGTAGCGTTACAAGGGAATATTTCAAGAGGCAGATGCAATAACACAATAAGAAACCTCATAGTAGGGTTTCAAAGCAAAGCTAATTAGACCCATAATGCTTCACATGCTATAAAAACGCCAACGTTTTTATGAGAGCAGAACAAAAGACAGCAGCATTTTCAGTTGACGTTAGCCTTACGTTATGTAAACAAGCTCCTATGTCAACGTGTAAAAGGGCCAGTTTGACATAACTCCCCTGACAACAACAGACTGGACAAAGAAACCAAATTGCCATAAGGTGTTTATATAGTCTACCGCTGCTAGATCAGTTGGTGGTGCAACAAGATGAAAGACATTCCTGGAAAAGGAGAATAACGTTCACGTTAGCGCCTGATCGACTGTTGAAATAATTTTCAAATATAGACAAGCAAGCTCGACAGTAAACGCAAACGTTTGTGTTACAATTATACAGAGTTGGAAAAATGCTAGCAGGATGTGAGACCGATTTGATACAGCTGTCCCGATAAGCGACTGAAGGTTCGCAGGACAGAAATAGCTAACACTTGGCTTTGCTAGCAAAATGTTGTTTACACAAAAACACCAGTCATTCACAATGAAAGCTCTTTCAGCTTTAGGTTACCAAGACAAACCAGCAGCATTAATAAATTAGGCTTGCTCATATCACATATCTACATACACCAGGACATAGCTGACTAAACAGCGAATGAGACTGTTGTTTATGTTTAGAAAGGATACAGTTTCACCACATCGGTATCCATTCGCCTTTTACCCGGACTTGGCGACGACATTTTTGCTATTTCCACCGCAGAGCACCAGTAAGTAAACTGAAAGCTAGCTCCTGAAACGCTAGAAAAGTCTAGCAAACCGTACTATCCGAAAGTTAACATTTGCGTTCAGAAATGTTCACCGCAAAACGTCTTCACAGTTCAATGTCTCGCTGTCCTAATGAGTAACCGAGCTAACGTTAGACCTCTGCTGTTCACTGCCTCTCAGCGTTCTGACCATGGTTCTGACAAGCTAGGATCACTCCGCGGACTACGTCATATATGTGCGACCAACGTCAATAAATGGCTATTTTTGTAGTTTTATACTGAAAAAAACGTGTATTTTTGTTGTTTCAGTTTCATGGTAGAGGTGCACAACTTTGCACAACTAACATTATTTTTTTCCACAAAGGAAATTTAGAAATTATAATGAAACAACGAGACATGGAAGAAACATAGCTGTTATTAGATTCTCAAGGGTTTTATGGGACTGTCACTTGCTGTTGCACTGGCTCTGTCTTGGTTTTGCCTGTTTTTCATGTTCTCCACTTAAGGTAAGTTGACACACCCAGAGCGATGGTTAGAATAATAATTCAAATTTGTCTTGCCACAGCTGACAATCCTTAGAGGAAAACATAAGCCCAAAAATACAAACAATTTGGAGAATTTTTTTTTTCTGCTCATAGACATTAGATTTTTTTCAACTTGATTTTGTTCTAGAGTCTATATTCCAATTAAGGAAACGCACTATGTTAGAATTTGTGTCAAAAAGAGAATTTTAAGAAACATACAGCATATGTGTCACTTTCAACCAACTGAGCAAAGGAGGTTGAGATTTTTACAGGGAACAAAATGGCTGCCAGTGAGTTGCCTTTGGTTGCTGTAAAGCAACATAGGACAGCAAACAGTAAAATCCCATATCACAATTATGTGAAATCATGGTGAAAGTTTTCAGAGATCAGTCACTGTGTAAGTGCAAAACACTGAGCACAATATGTTTGCAATTTCTAAATACCTACATGTATTGAATGCATTTCTCTTGTACTTACTAATGAGGTAATTGATTTGTAATTCATCTATTGATTAGTTGATCTCTCAGAGGAATGTCATGCAAAGTGAAACAAACTTTCAGAATAGCATTTTATTAAACACTTTTAGGAAAATTCTATGAAGAAAAAAGCACATGCAGAATAGAGAGAACTGAATTAGCAATGAGATGTCACAGGAAAGCAAATAAGGAGTACAGGTAATTCTCACTGAATCAAAATAGGTTGTTAATGGCACATGGTTCTACCTGCTTGTAATAAGCAATGTAATAACATTAACTAAATCAAAACACACATTTCATGAACAAAAGGTTCTTTTCTTTTTAAAAGAGAACTCATATCCAGAAAAGTACACACAAAAAACCTCCCTCACAGTATTTTGCTTATCTGAGGTTAATGTTTACCACTCCCTAAAATGACTAAACATACACTGAAGGTAAACATTGCCATTCCAGTGTCAAGCCATTTGACCCTTTCTCACAATCAGGGACTTCTTGTCTCTTATATTCTACAGAAATCCAGACCATCCCAGTGTTATGAAGGGCTATCGTAGCACACTTCATTTTTGCAAGGTGACTTGTCTGAGCCTTGCCTGTGGCCAATTCACATATACTGAGATGCGTTCTATTACTTGATGACTACTTCACTATGCACATGACACATGACCTATATAGCCCACCAACAGCTACACATCCCAGTTTTCATGACACATGACAGAATTCAAATGTTAAAGCCACACAGGCACCCTTCACATAGTTTACTGTTCACAGTGAACTCATTCAGGTGCCCAGAGACACAATCAAATTCCTTTCCCACAGGACCACTTGAATGTAAACATGATTTTACCAGATGGCATACATTGATATGATGTGACACTCCTTTTATTGGAAAAAGGACTCTGTAGCCCAAAAAAAAGGGCAGGTCAGTTCATCAACTCAGTGTTGCGATGCTGTTTGGATGAAAACAGTCTACTGAGACGGAGAGGAGGATACCTGCCACTGACGGAATATAGCAAACACCCTTTTAGACTTGTCACGAGGGCCCTGGAAAGAGAGAGAGAACACAGAGATGTCAGATATTCTTTAAATAAAAGCTACATATCTAGTGATAAAGAATTTGTGAGCATTTCTGTAAAATATTTTGCTTTGTTGGAGCAGAAATCTTGTCTTGCCTGTGCTGGACTTCCCCCTGCTGTATTAGAGTTCTTCTTCATGGGAACAAGGAGGTCAAGAGCAGCTTTCCAGCCCTGCTGATGAAGCGCTGCAGTGCCATCCAAAACAAGGGTCACGCCTGGCTCCACATTTTCCTTTCCCACAGAAATCCAGGGACACCAGTCTCTGTGCTGTGCGAGGGGATCAAATGCATTCTTGTGCAGGAGCCCATCCTGAAACAACAGAGAATTATTTATTTCATATATATTCAGATTTTTATGTTACCTCTAAAGAAAATGTGGTGTGCTTACATCGATACAATCAGTCTGCTGACTAATGTAAATGTGGCATGATATGTCATGCAAAAATTATATTGCATAGAGGTAAAAATTCAAACTGTGATTTTGATCAGATGAATTGCGCAGCCCCATCTTGAATGTATCTTGAATGCAGAGTTCCATATTTAATTGCAAAGTGCTGAAAATCAGCAGTAAAGAATGTTCTTACCGGACCACAAACTGATGACAGACACAGGCGTTTAGGAGGGTGTTGCAGGCTTGCAGCGCCATCAGCCCCAGAGTTGTCCCCTTGTCCTCTACTGCGAGTTGCTGGCCTTTTGCCTCTGGTCAAAGGACTTGGCAGCTCTTCACTCGGGCTTGGTGAGTCTCTGCTTCGGGCACGTAAACCCACAGGAGAGGCAGTTCCCTCACTCTGTAACACATAGAAGAGCATAAAAAAAGCTACCAGCATATCTAGGATTCAACTTTCCCATGGTTTTACACAGGGTAAAGTAAATTTGCTTAAAATTAATATTTGTACATCTGTAGGCCTAACTTATTAAGCTTATTTAGCTGGGCAACCCTCATTTGCTTTAAGCTTGCCTGGTCAGAACGTGTGGAGTCCTGGCTCCTCAGCTTCATGCGACATGGAGTTGTAGGGGTGGATGAGGCAGACGCAGACTGGTCTCCCTGGCCTTCTTGCGTGACTACTGAGGCAGGACCTGTTGCTTGAGCAGAAGGGGCTCCAGTGTTTGAAATGACCTCTCCATCACCTAATGTTCCCTCCATCTGGTGAAAGTTCCACAAGCCTACCTTACGCATACAGTACGAGCAGGTGAGGATGGGCAGGTTCATGGCGTGCAGAGCTGGGCTAAGATACAGAAATCTGCAGCTTAGACATCTTGATCAGGTGGAAGGTGGATCATTTGAAAGTAAAGCAAACCCTAAGAGAAGTTTTCTGTGAATGTTCTCATTCATCCAGGTCATAGTTATTCTGGGCAAATAAATCGAAGGCAACTGGACTTAGTAATATG
>JAPZDY010000015.1:10434796-10445039 GCA_029783645.1 Ctenochaetus hawaiiensis | reverse complement strand
TGTCTCATCAGACTAGGCTAGGCCTAGCCTAGTCTGATGAGCATGAACTGATGAAGCCACTTGGATTAGAGGCAAAACGTCTTCATAGACATATTACTAAGTCCAGTTGCCTTCGATTTATTTGCCCAGAATACCTAAGAGAAGTTTCATCTCACCTTGCAGCCCAGCCACAGAGAGAAACAATACATGCAGCCACCTGGACAGCCAAAGGTTCAGAGCATGGAGTCCCTTTCTTTCGTTTTTGTTCTTCCTCGATGAGCTGCAGTATAACACTAACAACATCTTCAGTCAGTGACTACAAGGAAACAGAGATAAGGAAAAAGGACATTTTTTTAAGTAATACATCATACACCCAATGATTAGCACGTTTTAAATGGCATGTTCTGTGATATCTGAAAAGACTCCTCTCCATCCTCACCATAGACTTTAGCTGCTCTGGCTTCATGGCTGGCAGCTGCTGTGCAAGGAGACATGCGCTCTGGAAGCGTTCCAAGAAGGCAGTGAGAAGAGCTGATGGTTCACAGGCTGGAACTAGCCAGAACCGCTCTGAAAATGCAACAACATTCACCTTGACCATCATGTGAATAACTCCGGGCCAATTCTGGTGAAATGATATGGCCATGTTAAACATTTTTTAGTACACACATACAATATAAAATGGTTGCTCCTACCTGGGCATGGAAAATCAGGCCAAGGGCAAAACTTCTCATGCTGAGTCTGAAGTTGCCTTGATATCTCTGCAATGCGGGACTCATCTATTAAAGACAGAGGGAGAGTTGCTTGACCTTTAGTTTTTGGCAGACTGGCAGCATCAGTCTGACCTTGCAAGAATGAAGTGTGACATTGTCTTTTTGTGTTGTTCAAAAGTTTTGCTCACATTTGCCAAAGTCTAAAGTTGGTTGAAGTGATGCACAAAGGAAGGCCTGGCAGCTGGAACACTTCAGCATATCACAGCCAACATTAATCCAGCCATATCGAGCGCACATCAGAGGGGACAATGTGCGAGGTTTGCCCGCCCATTTCAAACAGTGGCTATGTTAAGGAAATTTTCACTCAGATACAAAACAAAGACTGTAACAAGCATTATTACTCTGTTAACTATAACATGAACTATGACATGATGACATGTAGAAGGATATTGAATAGGATTCCACTCTTGAGAAAAAGGCTTCTTTGTTCGTTGCCTCACAGGGTGCTTGAGAGCTGCTTTTTACATCCAGAATCTTCGGATCTCCTTGTCCACTGTAACCCAAACAAAAGGAAAAACACATTTCTAGTCTCCAAGCATTAATTAGTTATTCGATTTTTCAAGCTGCAGGTAATTATATTTATGTGCAATGTGCATTGTAATTTTCCCGTTTTATCATAATAAACTGGCTCTGCGAGACAGAACGCATTGTGTAGGACTGCCAAAATTAACTTACACAAGTGATGGAAAAAGTCTGAGCTAATTGTTGTAGAGAGATAATTTAAGTAAACAGACTGCAAGCTAAAACGCAGTGACATGCAGTTTTGCACCATTCAATCTGAAGGAAATTTACGTAACAAATAAAAAATATGGAAATTAGCTCCAATCCATGTTGCTATTTACTAAGATCTGTCTGTTAAACCAATGCGCAGTGTAAAGTCTAATTAAATGTGTTTAACCTGGTCTTGCTGGCCAGGCAGCGAGTGGACAATACTCCAGAAATTAAGAGACCGCCTGAGAGAATACCATGTTCCAACAAAACTTAAGGTCTCCACCCCCTTATCTGTAACTGTGCATGGGAGCTACAGCACAACGACGACAGTTGAAAACCTCTCAAGGATATGAAAATAAATATGAAGCACATTGTGAAAACCCCCACCTCCTGACCCACAAGCTCCCAAATCTGTGAGCAACTGTGACTCTTTAGTTTACAACGAAAGAAGCGGCTAAAATAGCGGAGCTTTTAAGCTAGGTGGCTAACCAAACTAGCTAATGTCAACTTGTTCTTCGGTCCGGTGTTATCAAAAAAAACTAGCGCACGACTTTTTAAAAAATGCACCTGTTAGATCCGATATCTGTTGAAGACACTCCATCATTAAGTAGTTCACGAACTTTCTCTGGGGATGCGAGAGAAGATTTTTGGTGATTTGAATTGCCGAGACGATCCCCACGACTGCCGCCGAGAGTCGCCATGATCGGCTCTGAAGTTCCCCGGAAAATAAACCTTAAAAACTAATAGTTCCGTTTGCTGAGCCCTCGGAACAGCTCATATAAAGGACTAAGCTCATCGAACCTGCCTGGCTCCCTCACTGTCTTTTCATTTAAATTCATTTGTCGGTGTTTTATATCTCGTGAAAAAAGAACGAGAATGTCCATTCGAAGCTATAAATAGAATGAAAATATTTGCAGTAAATATCTAAAAATGCCAAAATATCTAATTCAATCAAGGCTATTATGTTTTTGTTACTGACTGCGTTAAGACTACATATTAGATACAAATAAGATTACATTTAATAGATTCTTTTTTTTTTTTAGTAAGCTATCTTACCTTATGTTTATACATATTTATTGGTCCATTTTAAAAGATGTGTGATGAAAGATGATGGAATTTATTTGCTGGGTCCAGGCTTTTGAATTCAACTACTTAACTGAGTTTGGACATTCACTGATATCAGGAAAATTATATGCAGAAAATGTGTGTTAACCAATTATATCAAGGCTAATTGAAAAATTTAAATTTTGTATTTGAGAAGAAATAAAATTAACAGAATTTGGCTCGTTGTTCATGATTTTTTGGGGTCAGGGTTAGGCTTAGGATTGTCGCTGTGGGAATTTGGACTCATGTCAGTAATGTGTTATTTCTAAATTTTGTCACAGCCATGCTAGTGCTGAAATTTTAAACTAAGCCACGTTTGAAAATAATAATATCTCTATATTCTATGTATTGGTTCCAAATTTCTAAAAAGACCACCCTTCATCAATAATAAATTGTTGATATTTTGGAGACACGCGCAGTCCCGCCCATCTCCGATGACGTACTGTCCTAATAACAAGCCTTTTGATTGGCCAGATGTCTTACGTCCAGGGGTAGCAGTAGTGAATCGCTTCACAGTGACTGAGATGTGGGATGATTTATTATGTTTCATCAGCACTTTAGCAGATTTTTTTTTTATTATTTGATGTGACATTCTTTGGGACTGAATTGTAACGCTAAAACAATGTCGGACGCTGAAGGTGCTCGTAGTCCAGACCAGCTCAATAAATTCGAGAAACTGACAGGCAGGCCGCCGCACGATGAGACGTTAGCAGGTCGGTCAACAACATTAGCAAGAGATGCTAACGAAATGTTTTTACTTGTCGTTGTCACATTTTGCTAGTCAAATAAATACAGTGTAATTAAGAGCAGCTGCTCACCATGCAGTGTTACCTTTGCATGTTCAAAATGGTTGCCCTTACTGGTGACATTGCAAAGCTTGTCGTTTAAGCTAGCAACATTCAGAAATTCAGCTTGTTTATCTTTTAATAGCTTATCAGCAACCAAATCCAAATAGATGTGTATCAAAAAATGATACCTTGCTATCATTCTGTTGACCTGTTTTTTTAAAATCGTGCTTTATAGCTGTACAAACGAACCAGTGAATGCCCTGATACACAGTCATTGATTAATAGGTATTACAGACTTGTAGACACCTTAATGCCAAATGTAATTGTATTTTTAAGACATTCAAGGGTCTTAATTAGATAATTTTCTTTCTTAAATGATTACTTACAGTTGTTTTAGAACAATGTGTTTACAGCCATTTTGTACAGATCACTGTACTGATTAAACAAACAAACATGACTGTGATGATTTATCATGTGTGGAAAAAGCCAGGAAGCATTGACTCCTCTGAGTTTTTAAGTGTCCACTAGCTGTCAGTATAAGATTTCAATGTTGTCTTCAATCTTCAAAACAAATTCTGTTCCTGATGTAGTTTCATAAGTGTGTGTCACAAATGCATTTTCACAGCCCCGTTATTGTATGGTACAAATTCCAATGCAGGCCTCTCTGCCTGATACTGACATGCAACAAACATATCAAGTGCCCCAAATGATTAATAGTCATCAGAGAAAGTTTTACAATGATTTTTAAAAATAATCTTTAATTCTCTGAATGATATTTGCTACGTAGATACCACTCTGAGTATTGGAAGTATGTGATTACTGTACTAGTTAACGAAGACACTGCTTTTATATTGTTGCATGCCTCTTCACTGACACCTTAATTGGTCTCATACTTTGTTAAATGCAATGACATTTCAAACACATGCTATTAGAAACCTGAAGCCAATTCCTAGAACCCAATTTTTTTCTATTAGGTGTTTCTGAATTTTCATGATCAGTGTTTTTTATCATAGCTCAGTATGTACAGAGAACAGAAAGATGTGTAAATTAAAGAAACAGTCATATTATTCCACAGTGCCATCTTGGTGTGTAGACCTTTCTCACATGTCTGAAGTAATAGTAAGATTCACTTCAAGGTTGTAGTCATGTATAGCCCTCTGAAAACCCTTTTAGCTGTTTTAGCACACATCAGAAGTCTTTTAGACAAAAGCATTTGTCAAATGGACTTAATGTTACAATGGAAGCACCTGTACAGAGGTCTGCCAGTGAACTGGGGCCAGCTATGAATCTCAACTTTTTGATCAGGTTTGAGATAATAACTGAAAACTGCCAAAGTAAAAAACTTATTTATTTGTGTTTTACTTGTAGCATTACTTTTGTACTGGTGTGGCTGTTTGGCTAGACCAGCAATACTTCATTCCTCTGCTTTGTCTCTGTATAACCATTTTAATTGATGTGCTTTTCCAGTCCATTACAAATCCTGATGATTAAAAATGCATTGTTTGGCTAGAACATCAGAGCCAAGTAGAAGGTTGGCCTCAGTTCTATTTTTAGTACATTAAACAGAGGTATGTTGTTAGATTTGGCTTAACGTACTTAATGTTCTGTGGCCATGCTGATAGAAAGTTGTTAAAACCTCTGGTTTAACATCTCACCATATCAAATGGTGATGATTTATTTTCTGCTATTTGAAAATATATTTCCTCTGAAGGTAAATGTTTTCACCCTGTAATGCTGTGAATGTATGATATTCTTTTAACTACTGCACTGTTTGATATTAATAGACATCCTTCTCTGTCTGCTTTAGTGTGAGATTGCTAATGAATTTGAACATCTCTACATATATTATGTGGTATAATAAGAAGAACAAGCTTGTAGCTTATCTAACGTTGAAAGATTTTGCAGCCCGTTGTCTTAAAATAGATCTATTAGATTCAACCTGGTGAACTCAATGCACATAGATATACTGTTGTAGAGAAATAGACTCAGAGAGGACCTTAGTCATGCTTCTGACCCCAGAGCTGGCAAAGATGTCCATATCTTCTTCTAGCTATGTGTTAGACTGCTTTTTATTTTATATAGATAACTTCTTAACATGTTGTGTGCACTATTGCTTCCCAGCCAGGATGTCTTAGGGCATTATTTGATGAATTTGCATGTTGTCTTTTATGCTACCCATAGTCACAGTGAGTTCAAATTCATGCAAAAATACTTGAGTTTCAGATTTATAGTGTCATAAATGTGACTGAATGTGTTTAAGTGTTTCAGCACCACTTACCCTTGATCAAGTGTAAAGACTTTCTGGCTTGTAGCTCATCTCATCTCTTTTCTCACCCTCCTCCTCTAGCTCATCGTACTCCCCCTGCCCGCAGTGGGCATCGCTGTGTTGCTGACAACACCAACCTGTATGTGTTTGGAGGGTACAACCCTGATTACGATGAGTCAGGAGGCTCAGAGAATGAAGACTATCCACTGTTCAGAGAGCTTTGGAGGTACCACTTTGCCACAGGCTGCTGGCAGCAGATACGAACAGAGGGCTATATGCCCACCGAGCTGGCGTCTATGTCAGGTGAAACGCTGCAAATCTTTTGATCATTTAAATGTGCTTGCCATTATTAGTATTTTATAGACAAAATCAAAATTTCTAGAAGAACAAAAAATTCCATGAAAATTGATTCCAATGTTACTGTTTTTCTTCAGCTGTTTTGCACGGAAACAACCTCCTAGTGTTTGGTGGCACTGGGATCCCCTTTGGTGAAAATAACGGTAATGATGTACATGTGTGTAACGTGAAGTACAAGCGATGGTCACTGCTAAACTGTCGGGGAAAGAAGCCCAACAGAATCTATGGACAGGTAACCTCATATATCACCACAGAGACTATTTTTTAATTTAATGGTTTTCCAAATCCAGTTTGATCCAATGGATATACAAATTCAGATTCACTGGAGATGCTTACCAGGCTGTTTTTTCTTCCTCTGTCATTCCTCCTTCAGGCGATGGTAATTATAAATGGCTTCCTTTACGTGTTTGGAGGAACAACGGGTTACATCTACAGCACAGATCTGCACAGGCTGGACCTGACCACATGGGAGTGGATCCACCTCAAGCCCAACAACCCTCCTGATGACCTCCCTGAGGAACGGTATGCCTTTTTGACATCTGAATGTGCTTCTAGTGATTTCAGTGTAGTAGAACACCTTGACATGGCAGGCTGTTGTATGTGTGTGTGTGTTTCACAGGTACAGGCATGAAATAGCACATGACGGACAGAGGATCTATATTCTGGGAGGAGGAACTTCCTGGACATCTTATCCTCTGGACAAGGTACTACACCATGCAGGGTAGACTCACCAACACTTAATTAACTTATTATCAAAACTGTGTGTCAGCCAGGATTTCAAAATATAAGATGTGTCAAGAGAACTCAAAGTAAATATTGTCTCTTTTTAATAGATACATGCTTACAATCTGGAGACCAATTCATGGGAGGAAATTGCAACTAAACCACATGACAAAATAGGTTTGTACTCTGCAGTTTCATGATGAACTAAGGCTCTTCATTGCTCATATATACCATTATAAACTGCTTGTGCTTTTGACAGGTTATCCTGCTCCAAGGAGATGCCATAGCTGTGTACAAATACGAAATGGTGAGAATTTTTTCAGTGGCGCTCTGCTGTTGTGCTGACGTTTGATGTTGCATCCTCACATAGTAAACCCTCAGTGTTTAGTTTAACTCCCTGCCAGCTCACACATTCAACTACGTGAAGAGTGTCTTTATATTCATTTATCTCTTTTTGCAGATGTATTCATCTGTGGAGGCTACAATGGGGAATTGATATTAGCTGACCTGTGGAAGATCAATTTGCAGACTTTTCAGTGGAGTAAACTACCAGCAGTTATGCCTGAACCGGCCTACTTCCACTGTGCTGCTGTCACCCCAGTGAGTACAACATGATCCTGTTCACTCTATTGATTGTGGTCACTTTATGTTACACATTTGATTGAGCACAGCGATACCAGTTCAACTGTTAGTCAAATTTTTACATCTAAAATGGTCAGAAGACTGCAGAGCCCTGAAGTGGCCATTCACAGAAAAAAATACACATTCAGGCCATGTCTTACAACACTAAGCACTTGAATTGTTGCTGTGTGCACACAAGATACAATTTGTTACAACATTTTGATTCATTTGTGGGCATGAAATAAGTGTTTATAATCAATGCTCAACTGAAATACTGTATCAACAATTTAGTCACTATCACTGCATCTTAATTGATGAACATTGGTTAGTTTACTAGATAAGCATATAAATCACTATGTGTTCACATTAGTAGATTCTGTATAAAATGTACATTTTTCTCTCTGTCCTTCACTCCGTCCCCAGGCCGGTTGCATGTATATCCATGGTGGCGTTGTGAACATACATGAGAATAAGAGAACTGGCTCTCTGTTTAAGATCTGGCTGGTAGTGCCCAGCCTGCTGGAGCTATGTTGGGAGAAGCTACTCAAGGCCTTCCCCCACCTGACTTCACTTCCTGCCATGCAGCTGCTCAACCTGGGCCTAACACAGGAACTCATTGAACGCTTGAAATAAGCCGCGCAGTGCAGCATGGACAAAAGAAGGGTTCGAGATGGGCCGGGCTGGACTGGGAGGAGATGACAGAGCACAGAATAAATTCTCAGCAAAATTCTCGGGAAAACGCCCTCTCCCTCCCCTGCCTAATGTAGCCCCGCCTTAAAACCAAAAACAATGGGATGCCTTTTTTCGTTAGCTCTTATTTCCGTGAAGATGAAGAAAATAATTGTGGAATGTTTTATGGATTTTACTCGACTTTACTCCCCGCCACCACAACTCCTTACATGATGCCTTTGTGTCAATCTAAATAGGAATTCCTGCTTTACATCCTCCAAACTGTGACAGCCGGAATAACTTTATTTTGCCATGTAATGCTTGTAAAGACTGTCCCCTACCATGTTTTTAAAAATCCGCTTTCTCTAGTATTTTGAAGACGTCTGTGCAGAGGAAGAATGCATGTATAATTATTTGAAGGGCCAAATCTGTTTTCCTTGGAGAATTCTCATCACCAGATACTGCTGTTTGCACACTTTGTCTTGCATATTTGTGTACGTTTACTTTCTTAAAAGATCTTATACTTAAAAAATAATCCTTTCAGTACAAAAAATGACATTGTTTTTTGCCAAGTTCTACCAGTTTTTTTTTGCAAGTTTTAGCCAGTTTAATTCACATCTGGTGTATAAATGTCATTGCTGCTGCCGACATGCTGTAGTAAGATTTTTTTTTTTTTTATGTTTTTGCAGCCTTCCAGGCAGCCTTTTTTATTTCAGTATTTCACCCATGGTAGAAGAAGAACTTCCAGAAGCTTAAAATTTACATAGTCGATCACACTGATTTTCATGTGTTTTTAACTGTTGAAGTTATATTACCACAGCATAAGTTTGACATGACTTACCAAGCCTAGATCAAGTCTCTTCAAGTTGTTTTTAAAACCGGTGTCTGCCTAGAAGTTAAAAAGACCTTAACAAAATAAGATATGTAATCACTTTAAAGTGGTCATGGTAATATATGGTATTTGTGGTGCATTGGCTAAAACATGCAGAAATGATGTATTCTCTTCGTTAGTGCTTGAAGAAGGAGTTTGGTATCTGAGCCCTTCATGTCCTGTCTTTTACATTTTACATTTTGTTAGAGCCTAGTCATGAGAACCATCTGTAAAAGAAGACAAAGGAAGGTTGTTATCTTCAAAACGATCTAAGTTCATCCTGCTTACAACTCTCATTTGTAAACCAAACCATGCAACTCATCACTGTGAATTTGGTGCTTTTTAAAACTTTATTTCAAATGCTTTGTTTCAAATAAAGACTTAATTTTGTTCTGACTTCCACTCCCTCTCTGTCGATGGAAGAGAAAATGTTTTGCACAGGGAGTTGCTTCAGTAGCAGGCTTGTACGATCACTTAATTAGACTGCAGTGCCTTTTTCAAACCTGTGATAACTTTTAAATTTCACAAATACAGGCAGTATAAGATCTTTGCATGTTTTAGGAAAAAGGTTAATGCTGAAAATTGTACTTTTAATTAAGTAGATGCACATTTTAACCAATTTTCAATGAGCCGTTACAAATTATCATTCAGTGTCTCATGGTAAAAACAGCTAATTGGTATCCTGTCTAAGGGATGCAGCAGTTTTGTATGAGTGGATTTCAGGACAGGATGCAGCGTGCTGAGCCTTTTGGGTATTAATCCTAAAAGCACTTTAAATGTGCTCAGTACATTTCATGTGTTTAATCAATGGATTTAACTGATGCCAAATGAAGTTGCATTTAGTACAAAGTGTGACTGTAGTAAGGAAAGAGAGGTGAGTTGAGACCCATGATGAGATGTTGCCCAGTGGTTTTATCTGCCTGCACCTCTTGCCCCTTTTATTTCTATTCTGCATAGCAACACTACTCTGTGCATGATGCCATTTCCTGCTTTTTATATTAATGTCATCAAACTTTTACTTTGGGACATAGTTTTAAAGGTGACCCCTAAAATGTTGTACAGTTGGCTTATGTGAATGTTGTATTGGAGTAATGTTAATAAAAGTGTTCTGTAAATAGTCTTCTGTTCCCCCTATTTCCCTTGCGTGACTAATAGCATGATAAATAACAAAAATAAGGCTAAAATTGTTTATTTTCAATTTTAGACTATTTTTGCATGAACTGCTGTTTTCACTGTAATTCTGAGAATGCACAGTAGGTCAAAGGCATAACATGCATGGCATGGCAAGTTTCAATAATGAACTAAAAAGAGCCAAAATGGAGCAGAAGTGAAAGTCAATAGGAATTAAAGTGGTGTTCAATTTAAAAAAAAAAAGATAGGTGGT
>JAPZDY010000015.1:10398149-10421157 GCA_029783645.1 Ctenochaetus hawaiiensis | reverse complement strand
AATTCTCCATTTTAATCTTGTTATATATCCTTTTTTTTTCAGAAAACTAACAAGACTAACTGACAAGTAAATGTCAAGGCGTATAAAAATTCAGCTTTTCCACACTGTCGTCATATCTTTAAAACCATACATGGATGTCAACAGATATGAATCCATGATGAGAACTCGAACAATGAGAGACAGCGACATTAAAAAGGCAGAAAAACAAAAGCTTACATAAACATTTCTCTAAAATCCTTTTTGTTGGAGGTACAAACATGATAGAAACTGTCTGTTTTAATGTTACATTTCACGTTTGCTTGATGTTTGCTTACTTGCACCAGGTCCGTTTCCAGATGAGGATGGTGGCCTTGGTCCAGACCCAGGTGCTCATAGCAATGCCCGTCCCAAACATGGAAAACAGGTTGATTTTCTCCACCATCAGGCTGGGCCGGTTCTTGATGGTACATTCTGGGATTGGCTTGTTGGTCTGAGAGGCGATCGTCACGTTGGCTTCACACCTGTTGAAAAAATATCCCAGAGATGATCGATCTGTATCTCCACAATCCCACATGTGCCTCCCACACCTTCCAGACATATGACTGAGGTACATTCAAATGCTGCATCGGGTAAACAAGAAGTCTTTTACATGTCAGAGCAGGAGAGAGTGGTTTACATTTTTGAGGCTAAATTAATCCCAATCCAGCCAGTGTCAACAGTGTGGGGAAATAGGGCTGCATTCACCACTGCTGTGAGCTGAGAGGCAGAGCAGCGGTTTGGAGTCTCAACAGCATCAATCTGTGGATTTCTGTGTGGAGGTTTTAGCCATGAAGTAGTTCTGATACAGGCAGGTGTAAAGCTTTACCACCTTGTGCTGAGTTTGTGAATAAAAGAGCAGCCGATGCATGATTTCTGCCACTTAAAGAGGGAATCCCTTTAAAAAACTTACAGCACGTATTCTCTGAAGCTTCTCTCCCATTCAGCCTGGTTGAAGAAGTCGTAGAAGTGGCAGCCGAAGGTGATGAAAACAAAGCCGAAAGCGAGGAATCCAAATATGCCTGACAAGAAGAAGCAGAACAGCAGATCAGATGTTGAATACAAGACACTTCACTGCCAAATATATATTAAAAAAAGGACAGAAAAATATTAGATAATTAAATAAAAATGTGGAAAAATGGCCTGAAATAGGGACTGCAAAGGCTTTTTAGGTTTTATTCTACAGCATAAAATGTGTTGGTTAATACCCTGCTCATGGTTTTTTTAAGATCTATGTCCTAAAAAAGGTGGTTGCTAACAAGTCTACTTGCTAGCTTACTTTACAGCCTTGTTAGGTTTATTTGCACTCAAGTCATAATGTGAGAATTGTATAGTGTAGCAGAAAGCTTAGTGGGGGCGATGCTGAAATCATAACATGTAATGTCAGCTTTTTATGTCCAGCAATTTCATTTATGTTTCAAAAATTAAACTTGTGGTGTCTATTTGCAAAGTTGACCTCCTAAACTTTTAGTCCTCACACAGCTTGATTCCATAAATAAGCCAAAAGTCATGAGAAAACCAATCCAAATATGGCTGACAAAATACATCATCCCTGCAGCATTCGATGGCATGCTGTTATACACTTATTTCATTTCTTCACCTGAGCTTGAGCCAGGTCTCTCTGATCATTAGCGGGATGATTTTTACACTCACACTGTTTCACAGCTCATCAGTTTGGTGTGAAATGGCAACAGAAGAGAGGACATACCCAGTCTCAGCATTGTCTCGTTGATTTTGCTGGCTGCTTTCTCACTCAGAAGTCCTGGATGGTTACTCTTGATGGAAAACAAAGTCATGACACCTAAAAAAGAGAAATGCACCAATCAGTCAGTGTTAGTAAGATTTGGTCTTTTCCAATTAGATCACTGAGCTATTTCACTCTGCTGTTGCTTTGAATGTGCGACTGCTCTTAAAGTCACTCACCCCGAATGAGGAAGTAGCCTCCGACAACAAGCACGACTCCAATGGGAGCCAGCACAAACCCGGCACGGTATCTGTAGTTTTTATAGCCTACGAAACAGATCCCACTCACAGAGTCTCCATCCACCTGCAGAGCATCACACAAGAGGGAAAAAAGGATGAAAAAAGTGACAGTGTGATTAAACAGAAAAGAGATCATCATCAACATATTTCAGTCTTGAAGGGTGTCAGATTTTACCTCAGCGATAGCGAGGATGGCCACAGTGAGGACAAAGGGGATAGACCATGTGACCATGTGGAAGTAGGAGGTCCTGCCAGACAGCGGCTGTTGGGTCGTCCCCAGGGCTTTGAAGGATGTGTGCCAGGCGTAGGTCAGCATGACGAACCAGATCACACCAGACATCAGGGAGTAGTACACGATGATGAAGATGGTCACACATGACAGCGTCTCTGAAGAGCTGCGAAGGACAGTTGGTGCAACATTAATGTGAGTTTTAGGGGTTTATTGTTTAGTTGATTTTTAACATAATCATATGACAAACTGGTTGAAGATATTCACTCACGAGGGCTCCCCTAGTCGCATGGTGTTGTCACTCTTGCACACAATTTCGGTGCGTGCTCCATCCAGGAACTGAGCCAGCCAGCCGATGCTGCCCACGAAGAAACAGGCATTGATGTAGAAGAGAATGACGGCCGGGTAGCGGTTGGAGTTCTTCCAGTCGGCGAGAAATGTGGCCTGAAATGGAGGAAATTTAGTCAGTCAGAAAAAAAATAAAAAGAGAAATATCTACTGAAAATTAAGGTTTAAATCATTTGACCCTCTGATCAAAATCAAAGAGCGGTAGGTGCTGAAATCATCACTCACCAGGGTGAAGAAGGTGCAGAGGAGGGTGATGGTGCCGAAGTAAGCGATGTAGGCGTGCATGTCGTTGTGCTCCTCCTCGGTGAACAGAGGGTTGTCACACTGGATACCACAGCCCTCCACGTCCTTGTACCAACTGGACTGGATGTCGGTTTTCACCAGGGGAGCTTCACACTGACCCGATGTGTTGAACTTCAGCTTCTGCACCTCATTCTGCACATACAGAATAGAAGAGGAAAGGTGAGCTTAGAGTACTTTCTTAGTTTATGTGCAGTAAAGGTTTTATTGAGAAGAAGATTCAGCCTGACCTTCGACCTGCAGTGAAAAGTAACTTTCCCTTTGGGTAATATTTTAAGTATTACACAAACTTTACGGAAGAACGAAGCATACCGAACAGCCCACAGGGAACTGGTCACATTTGAGGAAGTTGGGCCAGCCTCTCTCCTGGTCCACGATGCTACATGGCCGACGCGTTGCCAAACACAGACTCTGACTGGGCAGCTCAACCCGACCATTCTCACATTTGGGCATGTAGACGGCACACAGCAGAGGTTGGATGACTGACCAACAGCGGGGAGCGTTTCGCAAACCTGGAGAGAGAAAAAAAAACACTGAGATCACATCCTAAAACATTCAAGTTTGACATGAGAGATGTACAACAACCTGATGATGATCATCAATATAATCAATACAGTAACAGCTTCCACAAACGTGGACAGTGGAGATGTGCAAACACAGAGAGAAAAGACTGTGATCATCTGTGTTGCTGTGTCTTTAATATTTATACAAATCAATTCACTGGATCATAAATCATTAGAAATTTGATTGACAGCTAATCAACAAACATGCAAAGCATTTTCTGACTTCAGCTGCTCAAATGTGAGGTTTTGCTATTGTTCTCAGATTTATATATAGATTACATTTGATGTTTTGACTGTTGCTCAGACAAAGTTATGTGAAGGTAACACAGTTAAATCTGTGCTTTCTGCATTTTACAGGCAAACTGTCCATTATCATTTGGCTGGTTTATTGATGCGGCCAGGAAATTCAGGACAGAAATTCTTAAAAAATTCTGAGAGCGTGTGATCTTGTGAAATACTTGAAATACCATCAACAAAAATGCTTCTGAGGAGTCCAGTTATGATAAACCAGAACACTTTGTAACAGAGAAGAAAAACTATTTCTGGCAACTAACAACAATTTAAAAAAAAAAAACAGTCCAAGCTCACAGAACAAAAAGCTGTTACTATGTAATTTAGGTTCCTGCTTGATTAACATTTCTCTCATTGCCCATGATAAGATTTACGATATGAATGTGTGATACAACTCAGCCACATCACAACAAAACAAATAAGGCTCCCTGACATTATCATCATATGTTGGGTTATTCTGGAGCCTTTGACACCTGTGAGGCAATGACCAGGGTCTGACAGGTCATTAGTGGGGGCTTATGAATGTAAAAGTCCCCTTAAAGAATATCTAGAGACCTTTTATTAGTGAAACTCTCCTACTGTTTGCTCGCTAACACCTATGGGTGATTCCCTTTGTTGCCTTTAATGGCTTTTTAACCCTTCATTTCCTGTTCAGGCTCTTTTCCCCTCATGTCATCAAGGCCCATTGTCACACCAATTAACACGATTATCACACGATACAATACTGAATATTAGTGTGTAGTAATTAAAAACACACGTTAGGGCCAATTATCAAGTTGATCCCACTGCTCATTTATATAATATTATTGGGTTACTACAAATTAAAAGCATGAAGCAAATTTCTCACTGATACATGAAGTCACAGTTGAACTATAATTGAATTATAATAAAATTACAGTCTATACCTATTACTTTAAGTTGCAGTTAATATTCATAAGTGATGTTTTCAGGTTATTTTTGGCGTTTCACTTGTACACTGAAACAAGTGGAATGTACCATTTTTCTATGATCACAACAGATTTTTGTTGGGATTATCTGATAATAAGACCTTTCATCCAACAGACTCTTATATCAGATGGTGCATCTTTTACTCTTTGGTTTATTTGGACTCATTAAAACTCACCAGACCACATGGTCAACTTCTCATAAGCCTCCTCCTGGGTGCTGGAGTCCTCCGCCAGGATCAGAGAAGTGTGTGTGTACGGTAACGGCGATCCCAGACATGTATTATACTTCAGAGCCTCGCAAGTTGTTGTTTTCTTGCAGTTGTCCTCAAATATGGTCCCGTTTGGAGACAACACCGCCCCGGAGCCCGACAGCCAGGCAGCCCAGACGCAGAGCATCCCGTAAAATCCAACAATGGAGCTCCGACCCTGGGAAGACATCTTGGGAGAGAGATTCAACCGTGCAAAAAAAACAAAAAAACAAAAACTGAGATTTCTCTAAAATTCAGTTATCTCGTTTCCAAAGAAAGCCAAAGATGAAGTTTTCCTCATTAGATTTCGAAGAAGTTTCCAAACGCGGCATGGTGATGAAAAAATCTGCGGGGCGCTTCAAAGTTTTCTCGCAGTGCTCCCAAACTTTTTTATTCTGCAGTTCTCGTCCAATTCTTGCTGAATCCGCGTGAATTCCCTCATTATCCAGATTACAACAGCTCCAAAAAAAACCTCTCCCTTCCCTAAAAAAACCTTATGATTAACATAAAACCATGTAAAGTATTCCTTTAGAGCGTTTAAACTGGGTAAGAAAAAGACATCGGGCCGAAAAAGTTGTAGATTCGCCCTCCCCCCACTTCCAAAAAACTTGCCATGAAAAAGTCTGGATGTCTGTAATAGGATCTCTGGCTCAGATGCGCCACCCCCTTTTCCATAGCCCCCCCTTTTTTTATGCTGGCTGAAAAATAAAATGATCAATCATGCCATATCTCTGCGCGTGTCCTGAGAGGAGATTATTCTCGTGCAGAAAACTCTGGAGAGCTCTTTTCTGTTGTGTTCCTGAAGCTGCTGCTCCGTTTCTGGTTGATGTTGTGTGTGTGTGTGTGTGTGTGTCTGGTATGCACATGGTGGGGGAGAGCCAAAGCAACAAAACCTCCCCTCCCATCCCCCCTCTGCAAGTGGAAGAATGTGCCTTATGGCAGGACTTCTCTCTGAGTTTCTCATCTCAAGGACCCCCAAAACAAAACAAAACAAAACAGACCCCCGTCTGATGGGTTTACTCCTGCATGAGAAGATGTTTCTCAGTTTAAATGCTGGATCATCCACCTGTAGCTTCATTAACATGTCACCAGCCTTAAAAGATTGAAGCTGAATGTCTCTCAGGTTTATGAAACCCCCAAAAGACCCCAGGTGGTCCTCAACTTCCAAAACAATACACAGGAGCCATAATACAGCAGTGATTTACTCACATGTATTCAAAATATATTTGCACTCAAAACTCATTTCAGCAGGGTGTTGCTGATGCTGCATTATGAGCTGTTCATCACCTGAAAATAAGATAAGGATGCACCTTCTGCAGCTGCAGCAAACAAAATATCAATAATATAGATAATAATATATTCCAGTATAAAGAATATTTAAAAGACATAAATACAACAAAAAGAAAGATTACACAAAGGAGCTGCATTATACACATAATAATACCCATTCTATAAGATTCAAGATGAATTTATTTACTGTTTTACAAGACAAAGTTGTGAAACACAGCTGTAGTCCTCTTATGCTGCTTAACACAGAAAATGATTTAATTAATTATCAATAACTTAATGGAAAAATTGTTTTTGACAGTTGACTGTGAAGAATTGGTTCATTAGTTTTGTTTCCTCTGTGCAATTGGCAGATCTATAAATTAATCATGCAACTAATTATGCAAAAGAATCACAGAAATCTACGACTGTGACTCCAACAGGCTTTACATGTGTATAACGTTTAACTAGTACAAATGAAAAAGAAACACAGCACACTTAAACGTATGAAAATATATGATCAGTAAATGTACAAAGACATATGTGACCACGATAACAACATATTTTAAACAAACAAGCCGTACGACATACAAATACTGTACAGGCTCTTTAATCACCAGACTAGAATGAAGAGGAATATATTTGTAATCCAAAACACAGAGTACCTCAGTGATACATGTGAGATGATTTGTTTACATTTATAAAAACCCTCTTGTACTGTAAATTAGTGTCTGTTTTCCTGAAGAAGACAAAAGTCAGGTTGTCAAGGCTCTTTTTCTTAATAATTGTATTAAATTTACATGAAGTTGTGCATATTTGTTACATGTTTAAAAGGCAGTTCTGCAGTGTGTGTGTGTGTGTGTGAGAGGGATGGAGTGCAGGGACACAGTTAATAACCCAAAACTACATTAAATTAGTTTCCTTTGAGACTTCCATAATGGACTGGACTTCCTCTCATGGTGGCTGCAGGACTCTTCAAAAAGTTAAACACTAAAACACATAACTCACACACAGTTACATTATTTTATGCTTATTTTTTAATGCTGATTTGAATGCCAGGGTGTCACTAAAAACAAAATTCAAACTCTGTAAATTCTCCACCGTGGGGCTGTTGTTATCGCATTAATTAGACGGTGCACTTGTGGTCCATGCATGGCTGCAGATGCTTTGTTTCTCCCCCGTTGCTCTGAGAGTAAATCTGGGTTAACTCTCTCTCTCTGTTTCTCTCTGTGTCTGTCTGGGCCTCCTTGAAATCCACAGCAACATGGCCGCCTGAGTGAGTCAGAGGCAAAAACCAGGGACCACACACAGAGTCCCGGAGCTCAGACCAACACACACACTCACTCTCACTCACACAAACACACACATACACACACCAAAACACAGGCACACCATAAGAGAGAGCCACAGAGCCGTAAGCTGCAGTTAGAACTGTCACTTTTTCATTACACTCAGCTGCTTTTGCTAAAATAATAACATGCCACACATCTGCTCTGAAGTGCTTTCTTCGCTCCTTTGTGCTCATCACTTTGGTGACATAGGAGATTTTTTTCCGCGCTACAGGGAAAAACCCAACGAGGGGAGTTTCTGCCGATTTAAACTAACACTGAAATGTCATGTTTAGATTGTGGACTTGCGTCAAAGGGCTGTTAAACATGCAGGACTGTTTCTACTCCCAAAGATTACAGGCATCAGGTTTCAGGCTGAGAATGTCTCACAACTCAGGTTTTCATTTGCCAGCCACTGAAACCAGGGTGGAGATGAGAGGGTTGTGTTGTTTTTTTTTTTGCTTCTTCACTGATACATAAGACCTTTTGCCAGAAGGTAAAGGATGAATGTGCCTCTAAGAGAGTGGCAGCTCTTCGTTGGAAATAACCTTGCCAATACAAAGAGGTTAAATACTGAAATTTACAGCACATAATGATTTTTTACAGACAGAAAAAGCTCTAAGAATTTTTGACTTTACTGAACCTACATCCTGACAAAAACAGTTAATAACAGCTAAACTTTTCTTTGTTCTCAGAGCCAAACAAGCTTTAATTGGTACAACTTACAGCACCTCAGGCATTCACACAAGTGTTTTCTTTAGCTGAGATCAGGGAATCCCCTGCTCCTTTTGTACTTAAAAAAAAGAAAAAAGAAGATGTGAGAACAGGATTCAAATTGTGCACGTATGATTGAGAGTATAGCAGCCACAACACATGGATGCAGAGCTGATGTGGCAATGAGCAAACATTTACATCAGGCACATATTGAGAGACACACCCCACAAGATGCAGCAGCTCTGCAGCCATGCAGGCCGTCAGCTGGCTAAAATGCGAGGAGGAAATGACATCATGTGCAGTGTGAGGTCTCTGCAGGACGACCAAGCTGCCCAACATGGCCGCGTTATTCTGGACAGTCAGGCCACTTGTGCAAACATTATCGTTACAGTCAATTGACAAACAAAACAACTTAAAACTGTTTTGTAAAAAAAAAAGGTTTATTGTGCTGTTACACTGTTTGGTATTGTAACATGGTAACATGGCAAATCTGAGGTCCAGAGATCAGCTTTTTAAAACAAAGGCCTGCGAACAAAACTACACAACAACAGGCACAATGTGCATTTATTACAGGCTGACACGTCAAGATTTGTTAAAATAGTTTGAAGCATGTCTGACATTCTTTCATTTCTAAAAAGTGTAAAAAAAAGTTATACATGTTCAAAAATACATTTTTTTTCAGTTATAAACATTTGAAACCACATGGACACAGCTGACACAAAAAAATATAAAGCTATGTATTAACTTTCAGTCCTATTTGACCTCTTTGATAAAATGAAGAAGCATAAAAGAGAGATTTGTCGCACATTATGCCGATTGTAACTCTTATGTAAACATTAATAATCCTGTCAGTGTGAACCCAAGCACCAAACACCCTCTCCTGCCCCTGCTTTGGATAGAAGCAACTACTACTGTATGAAGTTTGGTCAATTCAAGCATAGTCTGTGTCCAGTAGGTGGCGACAGAGTCTTATTCCTCCATCTGTTTCCTTTGTGTGTCCAGACTTCCATTCCCTTGCCAAGTACTTGAAGGCACATCAACAGTGTGTCCACATGCTCATGTGTTTTTAAGAAAAGAGAAGTGATGCTCAGTCCAGAGATGACAGATGTTTTTGGTAAAGACACATGCGTGCATCCCCGTATTTCAAGTGCAATTCACTGAAATCTGGGTCAACTCCATGGGTCAGAGCGGTGCTTTTGGTTGTAGTTCTGGAGCTCGATCTGGTCTTTGATCTGGTTGATCAAAATCTGAGACAAGAGGATGCCAACCAGCTGCAGAGGAGAGAGCACAAACAGAGGGCTCAGCAGCCGGCTATGACAGCTTCATCTCTGCTCTTAAGAGGGTCGAGCTCAGTGTTTTTATTAGTAATCATGTCGTGCACCTCATCCTACCTGTGGTATGGCCAGTCCCAGGGCGATGCCGCCCAGCAGGAACAGGTTACTGTGGATCCAGTTCACCAGTGTGTCTATGCAGCCATTAGTGTAGATGAATTTTCCAGCTTCAGTGTACTCTAAATTCTGCATACCATGTCCACACATGGTGTTGATCACCGTCTGCTCGAGTGCGCACACAGTAAAAAAGACAAATACATAAATATTGACGTGTAAAAAAAAACACAAAAAAGTAATAAAAAGGTCTTATAAAGTGGGCGACCTTGTCTCTGGATATGATGCAGCAGGAGTAGGGGACGGAGCAGCGCTCTCTGCTGGGGTTTTCCTCCTCACAACTGAAGTACATGTTCTGGGACCAGTCAATGTACGTCACACCACCGCAGCAGCCAAACTAAGGACACACATAAACACACATTTAAGATGGAGGACAATAAAGGACTTGTGAAGTATCTGCATAGCTAGAAAAACTTTATTAAAACTTCTTCTGCTTAAGTATTTTAATAAAAGAGTGAAGATGAACTGCAGCGGTGTTTGCGTTGTATGAAGTCTGTATTTGAATCCTTACCTCTCTCTGACCAAAGTCAATGAGGTTTTGCAGATCAAGGTCATCTCTGTAGTGGATGATGGACTTATTGATCATCTTAGTTACTTTCTCCCGAGCCTTCGCGGAGTGAAAAAAATTTCATTTTTAAATATTTTTAAATAAAAAGCACAGCGTGAATACACAGACTAGTTAAATGCTGTAGCATAGAATATAGTTTTAACATCAGCAGAATTACTATGAAAAAAAACATAAACCACTTATCTTATTAAGTAGTATGTATCTGTAAACTAGCAGCAGATTAGAATTCACAACTATTTTTTAGGATCTAACAAAGTCACATAACAAACATGTCTGAGTGCAAATTAAAATTTGTAGCAGTTACAGTCAAAGCCCAGGAGGGGTCAGTATTCCCCCATTCTTCAGGATGAGGGAAGATAAATAAAACAATGTTTACCCTACAAAGGAATCTAAAAACAACCTCTACATATGACATTTATTATTTTTATCAGGATGCAACAGAATGAATGTGAGCTTAAGCTTCAACAGATGCCTAAATTTGATAATTACATTAAGTGTTTGTCATGGGTTTGACAACTTTTATAGATATTTTTTTAACTGTGTGGTTCAATCAGCCAAACAATCAGCAGCAGAATCAAAAGATATATGATTGTTCATCACTTGTAAAATTATTGTAGTAAATGTAATACAAGCAAACTATAATACAATTTGTTTCTATATATTCTTTTCCAAGTTTAAAATAAGTTAGGGGGAAAAAAAAACAAATATAATAATGCTTTTGTATTCAAATCGATCCTCCATATTGTTTTGTTACCTTATCAGCAAAGACGAACCCAAGGACCCCGGCAACCAGCTGGAGCAGAAAGACCACTGTCAGGCAGATACAGAACTGAGAGGAGGAAACAGAGAAGTGGTTACGATGGTGAAAAAAAAAAATGGGTAGGGGTTAATTCTTAAGAAAATTGTTTCCATGACGTGTGTCTCAGTGGAAACTCAAATGCTACTTAAATGCTTGTTACTTCCTCTACTTGGAGAAAATAATGCAGGAAAATGTTAGAGCCCTATAAGCGAGGCTTTACAATAGAAAGATGTTGTCAGGAAATATTCAACCAAATACAGAGTTTCTTAGTTTTTTCAAAATAAAAGATTTTTTAAAACTGTTAACTAGTATTTTTGTATATCAATGAGTAAATAGAACAAAAAGAACAGAACAAAAATACTAAATTTCTTGTAAGATAACCTGACAGCTCATGTTGACTGAGCCTGATTCTGACACCTTTACCTCCACAGCACGTCATGTCTATATGCACAGTTACGCCGTAGGTCTTTACATGAAAAGGTTCTCTGAAAAACATCCATACAGATCAAATTAGAGTCTTGAAGTTGACCTACAGTCTGCAGAAGACAGATGTTTTCTCGCAGGGAGCCCACACAGCCACAGAAGGTGATGATGAACATGAGGACCCCCACGACCATCAGCATTACAGCGGGGTCCACTGACAGGTACGACAGAGCTGCCTCTGAGATGACGAGGAAGAAGGAAAGAGGGAATCAAACACTGATGCAAACACACTCAACTCTCTCTTTTTTGCTAAATGACAGACTTACTCTTCTCAAACAGTTACAAGACACATTCATGGAGGTTTGATTTAATGGTTTGTTTTCCCAGTTTTCCCACTGTGCTGCTTGGTGAAGGCAATAAAAGCATAAAAACCAAAAAGCAAAAGCAAAAGCAGTGTCCTGACACTCAATACCCCGACTGTCTCACAGTAAACAGAAGAGACTGTGTGATTTTTCGGTGAAGGATTCATTACCTGCATGTTTCATCATGCGGGCATACACGCCAATTGACACCATCACCAGGGAGATTATCTGAGGAGAAAAGACATTTCCTAAGATTTCTGCATAACTGGTGCACTTGAAAAAAATCAGAAATTATAAAATGGTGCATAATAAGTTGAAACCACAGCAGTTGTGTGTTTTTACTTGTCCAGGGAGTGCCACAGTTCAGCAGTAAACTTAATTGGATGTTTATGAGTCATAAACAAGACCTCTACGGACTGAATTAAAAGCATTACAAAATACAGCCTCGGAGGATCTACGCTTCAGCAAAACACCATATTTTGATTGCAAATGCAGATAAAGAGATTCTGTGGTCCACTCTTCTTCCATTTGATTTAATCAACCTGGCAGCAATCTGTACCTTTCACAATAAAAAACATAAAGGCCCTTTCACTCGGCCTCTGAGCGTCTCAGTCTCAGCAGAATAATAGGCAGCCCTCAGAAACACCCTGAATGAAATGGATCCAGTTACCGCAGACACTGCACCCTCTTGAGGCGGGAGGGCAAAGTCAGGTTTGTCTGTCCCCGTCTGTAAAGGTTCAGTTTCACAGTGAACAAACCAGACACGACACCTGAACCAGATTACTGAAGTAATATGTTTGTATGTTGTTGTATCACTCTAAAAGTCTGATGAAATTTAACAGCTTTGTGAAACATTATGCAACATCTGAACCCGACTTGCTCGCGTTTTCATACTGTATTGTGCCAATTAGTCAATGATTTGTCAATCAATGGACCAAATAATTCATAATAAATAACTCATGACATTTCTTACAATTACAGATAGTTCTGTATAAAAAAGGACTCATACATTTGCAGTAATATTTGCTGTGTCCTGTGCAGGGCACTGTGTAGCCAGAGGCAACAGACATGACAACAACACATTCCACATTGAAGAGCTTCAAGTTTTTGCACAGCCTTCTCCTGTTTGCACACGGCCAGATGATATGTTCACTGCTCACACACAGCTTATACACTCATATAGGTCTCTTTGTAGGAATTTGTTGTAAAGAACAGACTTTAAGAATTCTTAGACATGTAAAAAAGCACTGCTGAGCACTTTGCGTCCTTTCTAGTCTTTGTTAAAACTTAACTTACATCAGTTCTGTTTTTCTGTTGTTTTTGCTTTAACAGGAACAAGAGAGTCTGATTCCACACCACTAAACCCCAACAAGTTTAATCTGCAACAAAAGATCTGCTTCAAAATGCTGTTAAGTCAGAAATCCCCTTATGTTAAAGTCCCTGAGCACCCACTGATATGAACTTTGGTTTGTTTGCAACCCACCGCTGTTGCTTTTAACCATATTTTTTACTAATAAAGTGTAAAGCTGTGCAATTATGAATACTCTTACTGTGGGAGACAAAATGCCACAGTCAGATAGTGAACAACCAATAATGCAATTGATACAATCACCTGCTGTGTTCACCAAAGCTTGTTTTAAAAGGATAAAAAAAAACATCTCACACAAAAACCAAGTTCCCCAAGTGTAGAAAAGAGACATGGGGATCTGTTTCCCACACAGATGCCCATCAGAATATGGATCAATGACAGTTTGTGTTTCTTGGCAGCTGAGCATCTGTTCAAAGGAACTTGTCTGAAATAAACCACAGAAGTTTTGTGTGCTGAGTGTGTGTGCGCAGGCAAAGCAGGCTCTGGGGTAAAATCTGATAAAACATTCCTGATTCACACAGTGAGAATACAACTAGTCTCCGCAATGGCTGAGTAGATAACACCTGGTGTGTGTGAGTGTGTGCGTGAGTGTGTGATCTATGTGCTGGTAGGTACTTCCCTGCTCATATTTCCTGAACATTGTTTCACTTTTTGTTAAACACCAAAATGAATGATTAACTAAGTCAAACAACCTGAAGCAAAAGGGACCTCCAACTGACACCAGACAAAACCA
The DNA here is from genome assembly GCA_029783645.1 of Ctenochaetus hawaiiensis. NCBI lineage: Eukaryota > Metazoa > Chordata > Actinopteri > Acanthuriformes > Acanthuridae > Ctenochaetus > Ctenochaetus hawaiiensis. The sequence goes on along the minus strand of JAPZDY010000015.1, from coordinate 10,407,226 downwards.
ACATGTCACCCTTTCAACTTAAACAAAAGTGAAAACACACCAAGTCTGACCAGTTATAACAGGAGCTAAGGCTTGTTTTGTTTTTAAGTTAAATTTAAGTCACAAGAGAGCAAATTTGGTTTCCCCCCCAAACCACAGAAAATAGTAAATAAAGGTCACCATGCTGTAAACTCTTTATGACCCATTAAATTTGATATCATTGTAAAAACACTCACCCAAAATATTAAATTAAATATGAACAGTAGATACTTGACTACTGGACTGACAAAGGTGAAGTCCTCGTTGTATCCAGCTGCGCCTCTGCGTCTTCCTCCCATGGCGACAACTCTCCGAGCGTATTGACCAAGATTGCGCACAAATGAGCTGCTAGCTGTGTGAATTAGTGAGTTTCGGCAGCATTCCGATGACAAAGAGCAGCTGATTTCCTAACAACACTGAGTCGACAAGTACAGCGACAGCGAGAAACCGCAAGCCGGAGCGAGCGCTGTCTGAGCGGCAGCGACTGTGTGCGTAAAAACTGGGTGTGTTCCCACTGTGTCACACGTCTTTAAAGGTGATCATACAACCTGCAGCAGGATTTCCTGACTTCTAAGGAAAGGTCACACTATTGACTGTATTTTTAGAAAGATGAGTAACAGTTTGCTACTTTATTGTTCCTGATTTAATGAAATATGCGTATTTATTTTATTTTTTACTGTTTTTACATATTTTGGTACTTCTGCTTTCATTTAGGCTACTTTTTTTCAACATTAAAGTAGTTATAATACTTAAACTTGTAGGATTTACTTCGATCTGGATGTAGTTACATCTTACATGATTATTTTTACAAAGTAGCACACATGAGTTGATCTGACTCAAATACACTTTGTGAAACTAATGAAAAGTATATTACTGTCGGTATTTCTTAGTTATAGTCCCATATTTAATTTTAAAGTGTATATCTACGTTGCCTTAAGACCTTTTGGCAAGAATCAAACTTTTCGAATTAATTTTAAAGGATACAGTGATATAGTTTTGCTAATACCATTAAACTGAGAGACTTTTTTTTGTTTGTTTTGTTTTTTTTTCTTGAAAGAATCCCCCAAAAGCTTTAATCAGATAAGGATTTACTGCAGGTCTATTGTACTAGTTTGAATTTGATTTGTTTTCTTTTCTTGTGCAAATGAATAAATTTAAAAGCTACAGGATACCATAAAAGGAGTGGCACATGTGCGCCGTCTACTGGCTGAAGTTAAATTTGCTAGTACACACACCACACACCACCTGCTTGTAGCAAAAAAGAAAACAAACAGACAAAACATACGAAAAAACAGTCTTCTACCTTACTCTCTTCTCCCCTCTTCTGCTTTTTTAATACCTTATGTTTCTTCACATCGTCATGTTTACTTGAAATGGTAAGAACATTCCGACATTTATTTTGTAGGAGCACGCACTCAGAACGACGGATTCCACAACATCCGTTTTATCCGGAAGTCATGCGTTCAGTTCCCTGCTTTGTAAAATGAGAGTAGGAGTGGTTTTTTGTTTACATTTTCGATGTCTATTTATTGAGAAATGGCGTGGAAAAGCAAAGGTTTGTGTGACTATTTATCTAGTAACTGCAAGCTTACGCAGATAATTGTTTTACCAAATAATACAGTTATAAATGCAACTATTAAGCTAACGTTAGCTAACCCCTTGAGTTGCCGAATCGCTTGAAGTAGTCATTTTAACCTATGTGGATAAAACTTGTCTTATGAATTCCAGTAAACTTGTCTCAAATGTCTTCTCCAGGACCCCGTCTTCCCCCGGCTTCATTAAGTCTGCTTGTCCCTCCGGTGAGACTTATGTCTGCCTTTGTATGGCAAATAGTACAGCAGCCCAATGTGATGCAGTATGATAAGCTAGTGGACTTCATCAGTTTGGCCACAGAAATCGTCCCTGAGCTTCTGAGTCCCAGTCAGAGAGCTGAGCTCATCGTGGGCCTGAGAGCAAAGGTGAGCATTTACTCTCTCTAGCACTTAGTATATAAATCTAGGTGACAGTAATTCCAGGATTGTGCAATCATGTTTTCCCTCAGTGGCTCCACAACGAACACATTTAACTTATTCATTTTTTCCCCACCCTCATCAACTAGCATGTGCCAGTGTGTGATAATACATTTATTTTGTTTTTTCTTTGGTGCGACTTGCAATCCAAAAAAATAATTCATACAAGATATCTTATCCCTCAAATATAACATTTCTGTTTGATTAATAGTCTCACTCAGTAGATGTTCTTTTTATCATGTTATATGATGAAGAACTTTTAAGTATGAACTTTCAATCAAAACTTAAAAGCCAATGTGAACCAAAAGTACTTCAAATGTACCTCTACGTATTTGCGTTTCTTAGTTGTCTCACAAGTAGTAACATGTAGTAACATTTCCGCCTGTTGCAAGTGATGGATGACAATCTTTCTCTGTTATTTCATGCTCTTCTGAGTCACTTGTTTCCCACTTTTTCATGTTTCAGCTGGTTCTGGAGCTTTGTCGTGGTGATGGCATCTCCAACCTGCAGACCATCCAGAGCCACCTGGATAAAATCCACGCCTGCAGTGCTGAGCTGAGCTCCACTGATCAGATGGTGAGAATTCAAAGCTGCTCCTTGAGCATAACATGAACAACACATGTAAAAATAGAAATCCAGTATCTCATAGTCCAAAAAATATTGAGTTTCCTGTTGTAACTTTTGGAAGCAGAGAGTAAAAACTAGATAGAAACATAACATTGTAGTTAGTATAAGTATTTAAAAAAGGTTCCCAACTTAATGATTGTCTACTTCTTAACAGTCCAGTTGTGACATCCTGAAGACCTCTTACACCAACTTTGCCAGCCTGGTTCAGAAGCTTTTGAATGTTCCTTTTGAAAAAGACTTATTTTTCCAGGTGAGTTTTAGATTGTGAAATGTTTATCTCAATTAGATCCCCACCAAACATTTCCAGCAGTGATGTGTTGATAACCTAACCCAAATATCCTCTGGCTGTTTCTGTAGGAGGTTTTTCCTGCAAACTACGGCTCTAACTATGATCAAAAGCTACAGAAGCTGGTGTCTGAATTTCTCTCTAGACTGGAGCAGCTGCTGCCCATACCAGACCTGCAACAGGTACTCTAAAACAGGTCTTCACAAAGCTTTATTGTAAGGAAAAAACTTATTGATACTTTATCACACTCTAATTATATTAATCCTGAATAAACACATGCACTTTTTCACTTGTAGCAGGCATTTTAAATGGTGTGAGAAGTTTAATTTGGTTCAGATATTATCATCATTTAACAGTGCTTTCAAATGTAGCATGAATTATTGTCAAACAGCATTGATTTGTATTTATGCTGTAAAATCAGGAGGCAATCATTTTCAGTCACTGTGATTTTTCTCATTTAAGAAGCCACAGCATCACACAGTGTCACTGGATTTTCTTCTTTTGGTGCTTTTGTTGTGAAGGCTGACTGCTGTTTCAACTGCCAACCTGCATTTCAGTGGTGTTCTCTCCTTGTCTCAGACAGCTGCATGGCTCTCTGAAACAAAAACTGTGTCAGAGGAGTTGGGACAGCATCTGTCTGAACCTCTTGCCCTGAAGACTCTCCTGCATCATCACAGACAGCTGGGATCGCTTAGCCCAGGTAAGTTTACCAGAGAAGACATTAGGAGCAGAAAGAGTTTTGGATGTAGGTTAGAAAGTTTTTTTTCCTGGTTTACTTCTGTCCTGCTGTCTTGCTCACTTTTTAACATTTTTATTTGATACTTTTTATTTTATTCAGGAAGTTATAGTCAGCAGGACAAGTAACCAATGCCTGTTCCTTTTCCACAGCTCCCTCAAGCAGCGCAACAGATACCCTTTTGTCCACTCTGGCCCTCCCTGCCTCAACTGGGGTGGAGAGGTTCACTGGATCATACAATGAGGATGATGATTTTGACAATGAGGACGAGAACCTGGCATTGGAAGATTTTGAAGAAGACTCAAGTCAAAGCTCAGATGTCACAGACGATTGGACGCCGAAGAGGAAATCAGGTAAGACAAAAGCTGCAGGAGCAAACCAGAATCGGTGCAGTCAGTCACAACAGACTAACCGTCTGTTTTCCATGCTGTTTTCAGGTCGGCTGTCACGTTTGTTCATCTGCCCTCAGTGTTCGTTTGCTCACCTAATAAAGAGGAAAGTCCAAGAGCACATCCAGAGTGAGCACCACGTAACAGCTCCCATTCAGAACAAACTGTCTGAGAAAAAAGCCACAGCAAAGACTAAGCACAAAAGTAAAGACTTAAATACAGAAAGGAACAAAGTAGGAGGAAACTCTGAGAAAAAGAGGAAATGTAAACAGAAAGAAGTTGTTAGGAAAAAGAGGGAACGTAAGCAGAAGAAGCACAACTTGGAAAACAAGGAGCGACGTCGAAGGAAAGAGCCCACAGGGGAAGACAAAAGGTTCCTGAGCACACGGCCTGTGATCAAAAACTTCACAGAGGAAGAAACCAAGTGCCCAAAGTGTGAAAAGATTTTTGAACATCCAAATCAACTCAAGACTCACATGAAGCTCCACAGCTTGCCGTACAGCTGCAGCCAGTGCGAGAAGGGATTCACAAGTGCGTCAGGTTATTATCAGCACCAGAGGCTCCACAAGAGGGGACGGATATTCACGTGCAGCCAGTGCAACAAGGGATTTCTGTGCAACTATTCACTTAAGCAGCATGAACGTCTGCATGAAGGCCCCAGGAACCTGTGCACCATCTGTGGAAAAGGCTTCAGCAATTCTGGCATTACAAGACACATGCAGATGCACAGAGGGGAAAGGAATTTTTTGTGCACCACGTGTGGGAAGTCGTTTTTGTCATCTGGGGAGCTGCTGCTGCACACTCGCTCTCACACCGGCGAGATGCCGTACACCTGCACCCACTGTGGGAAGGGCTTCTCCACCAAGGGTCACCTGAACGTCCACACGCGCTCGCACACAGGGGAGAGGCCGTACGCGTGCTCGGAGTGCCCGAAGCGTTTCCTCACACTGAACTGCCTGAAAAGACATACGCTCAGCCACAACGGGGTGAAACCTTTCAAGTGTCCGAACTGTGAGAGAGAGTTCTCCCAGCAGGGGAATCTGAAAAGACATTTGGCAACTCATAAATCTGACACATGATGTGTAGCTGCCAGTACATTTTTCGCTTTACTTTATAAAAAGATTTTGTAAAATCAAAATAAACTCTAACAGACGTGCAGAAACCCATTTAAATTGACCATTATTTATTGTACAATAACTCACAACAATAAGAAGTACTTGAAAATTCCCGTTATCTGTTTTTTTTCTTTTTTATTAAATACTGGTATCAAACTAGCAAGTTTTGGCTGCTGTTTCTTTTGAGAATTTTGGGTTTCATGTGAGTTTATGTGATACAGCAAGTGTGAACCTTTTAACTAAACACAACACGTCACACTTTTCTTACCTCATCCCCAGAAGACCTGAAAGAACCTGGTGCAAATAAAAACTTTGATTAGAATGAGAATTAAAATTTAATTCTTAATTTTCAATCTTAACCTGCAAGGGGCCCTAAATCTATCTCGGGTATCTTGGGTAGTCCAGCAATTAAACAGTTATTAAAAATGTTCTGGCAGGTTAACGTGATGACTGGTCTACAAAGATAAAAAGTGAGGAACCTGAAAAGCAAATATAAAAAGAAGGTGAAAACACGGCTGTAGGAAATGCAATTTATTTGCAATTTTTTAATAACATCATTCCTCAGATAAAAATGCAATGTTACAGGAATATACATCAGATATTAATTTAAAACTTGCTTTCAAGGGACCATACAGTCTAAATATACTTTTTCCTTTTTTTATTTACTGGTAGCGTGCGTTATAAGCAAGACAGACTCTGTCACCAATGACAGACTGACAAGTTACAGATACAAACTGTACATTACTTATTTACAAATCAACTTTTTGTTTGGTTTTTCATTTCACTTTTTATTGAAAATAGGAGTAGAAAAAGTGATTGAATTAATATTCTGATTTGATTTGTATTCTTTCCCTTTCTAAAATCTAAAATGAAATGAATGAACAAAAAAAAATCAAGAACTCTCCTTTAGAAAAAAGAAAGAGAAGCAGAAGAAGAAGAAGAAGAAGGAGAACAAGAAGAAGAAAGAAAAAAAAATTAAAAGGGTGTGTCAACCGTGAGACCATGCAGTCGCCACCACTGAGGAAACCAAATGATGTTGGGCCGGCGTCACTTAGCAACCTCAGAACCAATGAAATCCCTCACAGTCGAGGGGGAGTGGCTTATGTTAAAGAACTGTTACAAAATGGCCACCTGCCTCCAAAGCTACCAAGTACAATAACACACTCTAGATCATTTTTTGACCATAAATAGTGCTGTTAGTAAAGACTACATTTAACAGTAGCGTCACTACTAATATTACAAATCGGTCTCCGTGTGAACACCTCGCTCTGTATGAAATAAACTCGAGGATTAACAACGGACAGGAAAAGACCAAAAACAAACGAACAAACAAACAGCTCAATCCTGCCAAAGGCCCTTTAACACCTTGCATGAGTAGTGAACTAAGACTATGAACGAGCTCATAAGACACTACTGACCAATGGAGAACAGAGCCGCACAGCTCTGGTGTTTAACCCCGTAAAACGAGGAGCGGAAAAGCTTTCGTCAAACACTGCTGTATATGGAGCCGTGGATCCCCTGCCATTGAATCTCCAGGCTGGCAAAAGGCCTGGACGGAATAATGTAGTTAACGCCTGCATGCTGTTAAAGAGGCATTTCCCCAACCAGCGGAATAAAACACTGATAATGTACATGAAACTGCTGCATTCACACAAACACACACAGGCATATAAGATCTGTTTGATTCACACTCTTTGTGGTCTTTGTGGCTCTCTTAAAGAGGCAAAAACCACTTGGAGTCAAGGTTTGTAAGGACCCTATGTGTCTGCAAAGAGGTCAATCAGATCTTTTATGTCTGTGTTGACTAAATTTTCCAATGCTTTCGTCCATGAATGGCTGCTTAAAAAAAGGGGAAATATCCAAACATAAAATAGGAGCCGAAACTTTTCAAATACTCAATGTGGCCTTGTCAGATATGTAAAAACATCAGTATGAGCACCACTGCTACCTACATTCAAGGGATGAAATCATTATCATTCATGGTGCAACGTTAAGTAGCTCTTATCAGTGAGATCAGGGAGAAGTAGCAGACGCGCTGAGGCAGAGACATTCATGGTTCAGCTGGAGGACGAGCTGTTTTTTTTAAACGCCAGAACCACTGAGAGAAAGTCTGCAACGTAAAGCTGCTGCCACACCTCCAGAGCTGAGGGTTGTTAGCTGAGTAAAATCCTGAAGAAAGTCACTTTAGACACACTAGCTGGTGCAGAAAACTCTGCTCAGTCATCAGGCTGTGGGTGCAGCTTCCTTCTCCAAAAACAGTGGGACATAAAGAGCAATCTTTGTGTCAGATAATCTATTATGTGCAAACAGGGATCTCCTTTACAATACTAACAGTTTTCCTACGTGTTAAACAAAGAGGTGCTGCTACACAAAGTGTGAGTTGTTTCTAACTATCCTACATATTATCTCTAAATCTATTGGGCAAGCAAGTTTCATTTATTTGGTTCGTTTTAGGGCTCAGCAGCCCAGAGAAAAAGGAAGGGGGTTGTAAAAAAATATCTCGGGTGAAAGAAATCAAATTTTCCCAAGACTCATTGGTGAAGAACGTCACATGCAGCTATGAGTGTTTTTGTGAGTCAGTGCAGCACAACATGCAGAGGATTGGTCAAGATTCTTTCAATACTGATCGTGGTGTTCAAAGTTTGTGACACTTGAGTACATACAAATATTTTAGATTTTTTAAATTTTGAAGGCTCTAAATTAAATTTGTACACCCAGCCTGATGCCTAATTACTCGATAATTGATCAAGATTCATAATAAATCCATCAGGGGTCTTAATTTTAAAAGTATCTTCACAATGTGCCACTTTTATTAAATAAAATACACCACAATCATGTTAATCTTGTAATCCCATTGCATTTTTCTTTCCTAAAGTCCTGCTCTTGCGTTGGCAACAAACAGACAAAAGGCTAATTTTTTCACGCGAAAGGAAACTTATCCATCATGACATGTAAACCTAATAGAAACATTCAGCTGATGGTAAAACCATTAAAACATTAATCCTTATACCAGTATCTGGGCATTTTCCATCAAAGAATAAACTCTCTTTTGATCCTCTGCAAAGTCCAGCTCCAAGCTATCATTAAATATTTTATAATTTAGACATAGTTTTTCTATGGAATATCTAAAATAGAAAACACTTGCAATATAAACTTGTATTTTATGATATATTCCTTTTCTAACTTTCTGTTCCGTTTCTCAAAGCCCTCATCAGCATTTGCTTTAAAATAACATCTGTACAACAGAGGAACAAAGAGGCCATCCTCTCTTGTTTCTCCAGAAAAGGGAAATTCGTACTTGAATTCAATTTAATTGGATTTCTACAACAACAGGCTATGCTGATTTGTACCTAGAAAAGAAGGGAAAATAAAATCTATATTCAAAATAGTCCTCTTAAAATATTTTTGTCAGGATCGAACAACCAACAAACACTTATGTTTACAAGAAAATACGTTTATCTGTTGAACGGTGGCAGGAAATGTGAGCGAGTCCTGCTCTCCAGCCTCACGCTCTCTGATAAGTCACATGTATCTGAGTAAAGTTTTAGGAGAAACTCACAGCTGTAATACTTTTTTAAATGGTATATGTGTGTAAAATACTATATTTGTTAAAGCATGTTGGATGACATCTTGTCTTAATACTGAGCAGCTTGACACTGATTCATGCACATGTATAGCAGCTCTTCCAGACAAACGCAAGGTATTTTTGGAGTTTTTTCATGGCCGTCACTGTCGAGATGCAGAGAACATAAACTCTTCTTTTTTAAAAAAATCCACAAAAGCTTGAATATAATTTTCTCTTCCAGACTTTCATGGCTGCATAAACACACAAAATTATTTAATTGTTCAGCTGCTGAACTTCTTCACTTCCCTGTCTGCACTGTCGATGTAGTTAAA
>JAPZDY010000015.1:10373940-10398049 GCA_029783645.1 Ctenochaetus hawaiiensis | reverse complement strand
AAGTCCTCTAATTCCTGTCTTGGAAGAAAAAAATTGAAGCTACATGATTTTCATGGCTCAAAGCATAGAGAGATCTAGTCCTTGATAGGTGGATTTTTTTTTTTTATTTGGTTCGATGTCTTTAATAGCTTTGATAATAATAATAATGCATTTGTGTACAGTGTATTAGTGTGTGACGCTGATGTGAAAGAGAGACAGGTCTCTCGGTGCTACAGCAGGAAAAAGTCCAGACTCTGACCTGCTCTGACAGGTTGCTGGTAAGTTAATGTCTTTCAGGACACTCGACAACGAGAAACAAACATGTAAGCAAACACATTTTGAATATCTGATCTCTTGGCTGCTCAAAAGTCTTAAAGTTGGGGTCAATTATGAATTTAAGGTTTATGAACAGCATTGATTTCTGTATGTGAAGTGGTTTCAGCTGTATTTAAGATGCAGGTGAAGTAGCCTTTCTGTGTTTTTGTGTTCTGCAGCTAATAATATTTATATTAAGCCATATTTCTGTGGACTAAAAAATGCCACACAGTCTGGGAATCATCAAAGCCCATTGCGTATATGTCATCAGCTTTGGATATAAATACATTATTCCCTGCTGGTTCCTTTTGGTCAACAATACGATCAATAAAGTGGGACTCTTAATAAATTCATACTGACCCTCAGTCAGTAGGCCTGTATAGCACATTTTCAAAACCAACATTTCAGTGATTACATTCCCAAATAAGTGTCCTGCCTTTTCCTTACTCTAACATTCTGGTGGTTAAATATTATATATTTATATATATTTTGCTATAGTATGGTATATGGTATATAAAAATATACAATCATAGGCTAGTGGTGAGACAAAAGATACTATCATTCACATAGGACCAATACTTATATCCTTAGAGAGAAACCCATGCACATAAAACATTACTGGGATATATAGATCACCATGTCAGACCTTCAACCAACCTGAAATTCAAACATGATGACATAAAAACCAAAAAAACACTCCGATCAACACCAACTGCTTCAAAATGTCATCAATTAGATTGTCACCGTCTTATCAGAAACAAGGACTTTTTTTCTCACTCTGTCTTACTTTATTCCAGGAAATGTCTTGAGTTTTAAGTGCACCCTTCTCTGTCAGAGGGGTGTGGTTTTAGTTTAACCTGCTGCAGGTGGAGCAGCAGACACAGCTGCAACTTATCAGCCGGATTATTAGTCTGATAAAGTGACAACTAACGATTTACAGAGAGGCGGAGACCAAACGTACATAAACACACAACAATAGACTTGACTTGAGGTGGACAAATGTGACTTGCAGGTGTTATCACCTCATTATTAACGGCTACATTCCATTTAGTGGTTTCAGCTGCACAGCTGTGGTTTGGTGCATGCTGGTTTACTGGTGCACCAAAATAGAATTGAGCCATGATTCAAGGTTATTAGCTACACCAGTGCTTTTCCTGCTAATTGGTCAAAATGCCATCTGTTGGAAAGGACTGTTCCAAATCCAAACCACACACTACTTGCATACTGTTTTCAAATCTGTGAAGTATACTTTTGCAGTTGGTATGCAAGAAATAAGCATAAATTATGCAATAAGTGTGCTGTCCAAAGACTTTAAAATGAGGGCAGCAAAGAGTTCATTTGTTGCAGTCTGACAACTTCCTGGAGCTGCATCATCAATCAGTTTGAGAGGGTCGCTACAAGTCTGTGAAAGGAGATGCATAATGACTTTGACTTTGGAGAAGCTTGGTCAAATCTGATAAAACAAAACCTGTTGTCAGCATGATGTCACCAAAGCTGTCTTGTCAGAAAATACTTGATACTTATTTGGTTTGACTGCTCAAAGTGGGTGTGTGGTATAGAAATTGGGCCACAGCTTCAATGTAATCATTGTATTTTAAGTTGAGGTTTATGTTAGAAATTGTTCACTCGTGCTTAAATAAAGCAGATAAACAACAAAGTGTGAATATGTTAGAAAACTTCTGCCTATGTGTTTTTCTGTCTAATACTTTTTGTGAAAAGCTACTAATTATGGGTAGTTTGGTCCATTTCTTATTGATTACTCCCACTGATCCATCTTCCACATGTCAGACGAGGAAAAATATAAGTTGAAGACAGAGACCAAGTCAAAGGCAAAGAAGCAGTGATAACTGTCTGAACTGAGGACTGAAGAACGCTTTAGTTTGCTTTCTCTCAACTTCTGACAATCATTTGAGCTTGAGCCCTGCCCTTCTCAGAGAAAAAAATTAACTAAGAGCCCATAAGACACAAGATATGCAAAATCACCTTCAAAATACCCTTCACTGGCGTCCACAGTCAGATGTTAAGAGGAGATCCAACTTTAATCTTATGTACACAAATAGAAATAGCTACTCTGTCATTATGCAATATGAAACTTAACCTGATAAAAACAGAACAACTGCAAAACCTGGCACACTCAATGTCAACATGTGAACCTCATGCAATACTGATGGAACACCCACCAAGCTCAATCAATTTAAAAACAAACTGGACATAAGAAAGGGGGTGCAGTCAAAACCTCACTGAATCAGCGAGGTGAAGTCAGTTGTTTTTGCGGCTAAATCAGTCAAAATAAATGATCAGCTGTTCGTTCTGGGTCTCTACTGGCTGGATGTTAAACCACGAGCAAAAACACCAACCTCACGTCGCTGCCTCGACACAGGCTTTTGACTGCAGATGCACATCCAACACCCTGGCAAGATAAAGATAAATAAATAACTTTACTGCACTGCAATGTACCTGATTTCAAGTATGTTGGGTTTCTCTGGCATGGAAACCACTGAGTCACTTAAAAATGTAACAAACAGAAAAAAATAGCCATGATGTTACTTTTTTTTTCCACTTTCACGAGTATATTTACTTCGGGAACCTTGTATACAGTCATAGTTATTGCATTGTTTTTGCATATCTTGTGGGATGCAGGTTTACACCCACTCGTACTATTATACTGCAACACAACACCTCATAGCTCATGCTAACCAACAGAGAACATACAAACTGCAATTCTGCTCCACTCCACACAGGGGCACCACAGGCCTCTGAACCTCTCACCTGAAACCACAGAGCCTTTAGACAGACACAACAAAGCCTGGTGTGGCACTTCTGATATGCAGGGTTTCACTATGGAGTGTGTGTATATAATATGTCAATAAACATTGATTAGAAACGCAAAAGTAAGGGATTTAAACTAAATGTAGTGTCTGAGTGCATATATGTGTTATGTCTATCCTTTCATTCTCAAAGCTGGAGGTGATACATAACTTTTCCTAATGTTTTTGTAATTCTTAATTATTTATCTTAAGGCTTTGATCGTAAATAACAGAAATTCTCTGTTATACAGCCTGATGGAAATATTTCTAGCCGAGTCTGTGAATTGTGATTCATTACATGGTTTCTTATTTAAACTGCCTTGAGAGAGTGACATTCATAGCTGTTGCTATACTAGCTGATGGTTAGTACTACTGCTGGCTATTTCGTAGCAGCTTGGATACAAAAACTACTTTACAATTCAGGTGCCTCCAGGGTACATTTAGTATTGAGGGTTTAGACCTAATCGGCATTTTGTTCATCAAGTAAACTGCCATAAATAACCAGGAGGTTTAATAATCGTTATCAGAGGCCAATCCAACAAAGTGTCAAAACAAAAGCTGAAGCACAAAGTGGGCATGTGCTAACTTTAGAGTAAAAAACATCGAAGCCTGCAAACACATGGACACGTTTGATCGTACCTAAATCTGCCTTCTTAGCTTTTTAGACACAAAATTGGCCTCAAAAAAAGCAGCTTATACTGAAACTGAGCCACTAGCCGCAAAGTAGCATGTTAGCTTATGGTACCGAGTAATTTAAATAAAGATCTATTTTAATGAGGTGCTTTTGGAACAACTGAAAGAAAGAAATTCTAAAGCTATTTCTGAAGCTTAATGATTTCTGGATAAGAACAACGACAGACTAAATGTCAGGGAGGGGTTTTTTTTTTCCTTTGACAACAAAAGACTTCTTCAGGGTTTGCAGTATGACCGTATCCACGAAACGACAACAGCATTGCCACTAAAAACACGTTCAACATTCACATTTAATTTGCATAATAACGTCAGAAGTCTGTTACTGGCACAGGATGCAGTGTATGGCAGTGTGTCCATGCATACCCTTCCTTGCCACAAACCTGCTCATCTCAGCATGAAGGAATGAGCTCAGTGAGTAGTCCTTTAAGGTAAATTAAAGTGAAAGCTAATGGCTTTAAGTTGACATGTGATAGTGTCTTGCATGGGAATTCAATGTGTTTTAAAGTGACATGTTTGGAGATAATTTATAGATTTCGTCCTCTGTGACAACTTTTTCTTGAACTACTAGAGTTTAAAAGTACTGTTTTAATGATGAAACAATGACATAAAATTTGATTTATCACTGAGATGTATCTGTATGTGAACACTTGTCTGAAAAGACAGACTTTAAAACCCTATCTGAGATCTGATTTAAATTGTTTTAGTACTGAAGATATGACACTAACATTTCTAAAGAGAGACCTGTGCCCTGTGTGATGTACTGAGGCCTGAGGTTCATACCTGTGCCATTATAGAAAAAGGTCAATAAAAAGCTGTCAGCATGCTACCTTAAATCCATAAAAAACAAAATGAAAAGACAAAAATTCACTAGGGGAACATCTAGGATGCAACTTCCCTCCTAGATGACAGTTTTCTGATCTATATCCAAGAATTTATCACATAAACCAAACAATTATCACATCCTATCAATTATCAGAGCATTTCATGTCTGAAAAATAATCTTTTTTAGTACTTTGCTTTACCAGTAAATGATAATCAGACAGTGAACTTTTTAAATTTCTAACAATGTCAATAAATCAATGATAAATCATCATGTTTTGTGATATGAGCAGACCTCAGACAAAGAGATGTGATTCAGAAGTCTTGCAGCATCTGTACACCAGCCCTAATAGTTCATTTGGAGTTGAAACTACGTTAAAATGATGAACTCATGTGATTATGGTATGTTACAGCCGAGCGATCAGGGCGTCATCCCCCAGTTCATTCTTGAGGCGTCACTGTGGCAGTACGAGTTTTGGTGCTTCTACCATTCAGAGCGACCATTCCACCGTAAAGAAGAAAAAAGCAGCAAATGCCAAAAAGCTTGTTACCTTCTGGCCAAGCTGCAATGCTGAGACTCCTGGCAGCTGTAAACTTAACCGTCACTCTGCCCTCACTGGAGACCTTACGCCTACCTACCACTAAACAGAAAAAATAAAGAAAGGTTATGTGATGACTAATTTTTTAAAGATAGAGTGGCTTCTGACTCTGCAGCTTGGCTAAAAAGTAAAAACCGTGCTAAAGAAACCACAAAGCTTTGGAAGCATGCCTGTCCATGGTAACCCTGTGTTAAGGAGGCCCATTATCACACACATACACACACACACACACACACACTCTGTCTCACACACACACAAAACCATACTTGTAATGCTACCTTAATTTACTGTCTAGGCTTAAAATCAGCTTTTTAGAATACATAAGTAACCAGTCAAACAAAAGACACACACACACACATCCTCACACATTTTTTTCTCTTCTGGGAAAAATAAATAAATAAATAGATACAATCTGTAAAAGGTGCATACTGATAGAGAGAAAGACCCCCCTTTTAGATACACACTATCTCACGCACTCGCACACACACACACATCCTGTACTAAAACGCAGACACACACCCCCGCACGCACAAATATAGTAATACACTCACACGCAAACACTACGCCCTGCTTCGATACTTAAAACCTCTTAAAATTCTCCTAAAATAAACCGAGCAAAAAATACATTTATAAGACCAGCACCCCGATTGTGCAAACAAATCAAGGATAAATTAAACCAATAACATCATGAATATAAAACAAAATAGTCATGGCTAGCCAGTTTTGCACAATATTGAACTGTTAAATACATAGTGGGCGTGGTCAGTAGAGAGAGCGTGTGGCAGCAAATCCAATAGGACTCCATGCTGACAGGAAGAGGAGGGTCTTGGAGAAGGAAGTGAGGTCGATTGACGGACAGATTCTCCGTAGATCCATGCCCAGTCTGTTTCTTTTTCAATCTTACACTCCCGTTCTCTCCTCCACCCTCCGTCTCCGTTGCCCTGTTCACACTCACCTCCCAAAGGGCTGAGAAAGCAAAAAGCCAGCGATGGAGGGAGACGGATGGTGGGATAACCAAAGAGGAGGGAGGAAGGAGAGAGGGAGGAGTGAGGAACGGCGAGGTATGAGGCAGAAAAAGGGGGCTCGCTGTCTCTTGCTTAGCCACCAATTGCTCCTCCCATTTCCTGTTTGGGGCAGGAAGCGGGCGTGGCCAAACCAGGAAAAGCAGCGGAGGAGGCAAAGCCAGATCAAGGTGACGGACGAGGTGAGTTTGTCTCTCGCTGGCGTCTTATCGACCAGCGGATAAAAGAGCTGGCTAGCTTCCTTTTGGCCAGAGAGTGTCTCTCTCTGCTGTGGCCCCCTTACAGCAGCCTTGTGAGGCTGTTGGTCCATCCCTCAAATCCTTCCCCCCCTTGGCTGGGGATGGTGTGTCACCTTAATTCCACCCCCAGGCTGGCAGGGCTGTGCTCCAAGTTTCCTTAGCTTTGGAAGAGGAAGAGAAATTCAAACAGGGGTTTCCTCGCCCCTGTTTACTCAATACAGCGCTTCATCAGTGAACCAAGAAGGAGGAATCAACCTTTGACCTCAACTGGGTGGGGTCAGATTTGAATCCTTAAGTGACCCCCCCCACAAGCTGGTCTGCTGTCCCCTACCTGGCTCCATGGCGGCCAGACAAACAACAATAACACAACACCAAAGTAGGCAGAAGAAATGAAAACAAAAAACACACTATGTCGACTGCAGCAAATCCATAAAAGGACTTCCTGCTTCTGTTGTTTCCTTTCTAGCGTTCCTTTGTCTCTCTTTTCACTTGCTGCTGTTTTTTTTTTTTGCTTGTCTCTACTTTTCTGCTCTTCACACTTTGAGGACATGATAAAACTGTGAGGCACTTTAGAGACACACTCAGACACGTGTGAAGAACACACGCACTTACATACAAGTACAAACAGAGTAAATCATAGACCACACACACACAAACACACACACATTAGCATACACTCAGATAGTATATAGTGTGGTATACTTTACTACAAATATTCACACACATACAAACTCATACAAAGTCATCACCAGGTGTTTAAGGTTGCGTCACTGGCCGCCAATGTCCAGAGCGGAAACGTCTGGCAGAGAGGCATACAGTGTGTGTGTCTGTGTGTGTGAGTTGGTGTGTGCATGTGTGTGTGTAAGGGGCGGGGACAGACAGAGCCAGCTGCGGCAGTGTTACCCAGGGCTAACAAGCTTTGGTCTCTGATGATGTCAGAGGGGCCAGGTGGCCGATCGAACCCGTCGAGCTGACTCCTACAAACTCGTCACACACTCCAAATCCTCGTCTTCCAACAGCCCGCTGTTTCTCTGCCGCGCTCCTCCCATCACAACTGAGCTTCTGCGGTGCACCTCCTCTTTCACTTCTGCCTCTTCCTCCTCCTCCTCTCGTCCCCTCCCGCCTGCTAGCAGCTCCTGCCTCTCCTCCACCGAGGACGGCCCGTGGACTGAGCCTCTGCTCCCTCCAGCCTCTACAGCGCCCTCGCTGACCGTTTGGTCCCTTTGTGTTGCCGCTGCTGCTGCTGCTGCTGTATGGAAGGGGAGGAGGTTGCCGTTGGGGCTGTGCTGGGAGGTGGATGAGGTGCTGGGTGGGGCGTTCGTGGCCGTGCTGCCGTTGAGAATGTTGTTGGCGGCGTGCTCCATCTCCTCAATGGTCATGTCGCACGCGTCTGCCAACTCGGCTTTGGTCACCTCGATGAACGAAGGGTCTTGGGCGAAATGACCCAAACCTTCTGATATTAGCACCTTGAGGGGGAAATGGAAGAGAGTAATGGAAGAGGGGAACGGAGGAAGAAAGAGGGGTTGAGATTGAGGTTGAGGTTGCAGTTAATGATTGCTTCATAATGAATGTACAAGTATGAATTGTGTATAAGTGCATATTATAATGGGTTGGGTGATTGTGAATATAAAACACCGTGATCCACACATCACTTCAGCAGACTCCATTTATGACACCTTTGCAAGGATGTTGAAAGCCTATAAATGATAAGTTTTATCTCTAAACCTCTCAGATTGTGTGATTTTAGTACTTTTTTTCCCAATAGGGTTAACTCTATCCAATATTTACCAAAAAATAAAAAGTTGTATGGCTGGACATTTCTTAAACCCCTGTGACCCACTGTGGTGATCTCAACCCTCAGGTTAGGATTTACTCACATAAGACAAAAAAAAGCAGAAAATCCTCTCAGTTGAGGATTATTTAAGCTCCACCTGAATGCGGATGAAGTGAGAGGTAAACTGAAATCTTCTCACACTTGTACACACACACACACACTCACCGCCTCCACCAGACTGCCTGCACTGCCGTGAGACAGTGAGCTGGAGTCTTTTCCCAGAAGCGAGGGCACTGTGAGCGACACAGGCCGAGACGTGCTAGGGCTCGGGCTGGGAACCCGGCTGTTCCCATTACTGTCGCTGTACCTAGGAACAATATATGTGTTAAGGATGATAGTTATTAATCCTCCAGTTTCATAAGTATCATCACAACTGCTACTCTGACAGCTGAACTTGGATTTTTAACAGCTCTCTTAAAGGTACTTAGCCTTACCAGGGCCCACAGTTGACAGAGGGCAAGCTGGTATTGAGCTTTTCATGGGAGTTGGTGCCCTCTAGCCTCAGAGAGGGCACTCGCTGGTAGGAGGCATCACTGCCATGGCCTACAAAAACAAAGACAGGAGCAGCAACAATTAAAAATACAAGTGCAATGAAAAAATGCAACATGACAAGAATACAAACTGACAACAGAACTTTAGGCCTGTTCATCCTCGTGAAACAAAGGTAAATTTGTGCCTGTAGAGGAAACATAATGCAACATTCCTGCCAGTACTTGAGTAACAGCATTCTGCCTTGGCTGTGTGCACAGTGTGCAGTATACCTGTGGGACTGGCTGGAGGCGTGGAGCACAGCCGGCTGAAGAGGGTAGGTGAATGACTCCTTCTTAGCAGAGGACTCAACCCTGCGACTGCCAGAGCCTGGAGGAGGAGACGGAGGAGAGGGCAGAGGGATAAAGGAGCAGAGGGGGGGAGGAGGTGATGGCTGAGAGTTCATACTCACTGTATTTACAATTTGTTTATTTGCATTTAAGTGTGAAAAAAATATTTAATGTTTATTTTTTGTGGACAACTTCTACCTGATGATGTACAAGGTGTAAGGGTACAGCCGTCTTCTGGGAGACGTCTGGCCTCGACTGTCTCCTGAGACACTCCAGATGGAAGGACGATCTCCGCCCTAACACACACACACAACAAATATACACACAGCATGTAAAACTATATGACAAAACTATAACAAAGGAGGCATTTTATTCACATATATAAATACTTCTGAACAACTTTTAGTAAATATTTTTATCTCTACTCACCCAAAGAAGTGGGGCAGAGGAAAACTCTCCTGGGAGATTGCCACCCTCCTCCTCCTCTTCTGTCTTCTACCTCCTCTCCTTCCTCCATGGGAGTCAATTGCTTACATGTGTCATCGTGATACACAAGCCTAGGAAGAAGTATACATAGAAAAAGAGAGGAGTTAATGAAAGACTTTCCCTGAATTTAATTAGATTTTTATGTAAAAGCTGAATTGTTGGGGGTGTGTGTGTTTCAGCAGTACATGTCAGAGGAGAGCGAGTGGTCGTGCTCTTGGTACTCCCTGTCATCACCGTAGCTCTCATCATACGTCTCTTCTGTTGACCCCTCCCCTCTTCGAATGATTGGCAGACGGCTGTCGCTTGAGTCCGAGCTGCGGACGAATAATTGAGCACACGACCAGAAACAAACAAACAAACAAACAGACAAACAAACAAACAAACAAACATACATAATGAACATAAACACAGACCAAAGACAGGTAAACAAAAACAGGCAGACGGGATGTAAACACAAACACAGAAAAAAGCAGCTGATTAGCAAAAAAACTCAGAAAAGAGCTCAGAAGAAGAAACCCACTTCACTACTGCATTGAGAAAAGGAAAGACAAGGGCAGAGATGAAGAAAAAGCTAGAGGAAATAAAGGAGGAGAAGCAGGTGGGAACTTTTCTCTTAAAGCAAAATGGTAAAAAGCATCAAATGCAACACCTGGAATATGGCCAACTGATAGCACAGCTGACATCTTTAAAAAACAAAGATTAGGACTGACAGGATAATAGCTCATGATGTGATGTTGTTAGCTGATTCTTGAAAAGCAGCATTTTAATGTCAGCCTACAGGGAAATAAAACACTTTTTATGCTGCTCTCATCCTTTTAAATAAAGGCCAATAATTCCTAGAATTAGACCCTGTCTTTTCTACTCAACTCGTAAAAAGTGCAAGCAATGCCTCCATTAACCTGAACACAATTTAGTTTGCAGAAAACACAAGAAAGTCTGCAACTCTGTGTCATTACCTGTTCTTTTCAAATGCTGAAATTCTGGTGTGGTGTTTTTCCCACGGAAGACAGAATTAGTCTGCATGTAGTTTGCATGAAATCAGATTGTCTTTGTATTTTAAAGATGTCTTATCACACTATCTGTTCACATCTGTTTCATACTCCAGACTTAAGCTGTAAGGAGACATCTTGACATTCAAAGTTTAATCTTTTCTTCTTCATCAGATAGTTTACTTGAAGGCTAAAACATGTCAGCTCTAAAAAAATGGTCTGTTGATGGTTGTTTTTAAAATTAAAAAACTAAATTCAGAAAAAAAAATGCTTAGAGGTAGCAGTACCCATAATTATAACTCTTCTTTGTAGTTTTAAGATATTAGCACATAAACTTCTCAAAAGAACTGCCTGGTGAAGAAAAACAAAATCAAATTTCTTAATGTTCAGATGTCCCTTCAATCCTCAGCCATTTAAGGGCTCCGCAGCAAACTCTGGGTTAGAACGGCATTCCAGTAAAACCTGTCAAAGACAGTGTGAGTCTGATCAAGCTCACTACACTTGGCAGCTCAGAGGATGTTACCCTGTCGCTAAATCAAGAAAATACATACAGATAGTGCATCAGAAAGCTTATACTTCACCTTTAAATGTAATGCCTTGTCTCAACCCAGGTAAAGTGAAGGAGGCAAACTCCCCCAAACTCCCCCTCACTGGTAAAGAACAAGCTGTTCTTTACCACTGATCTTAATCTACAGCAAGGCCCAGTCTGTGTACAGTTAAGCTAATTGAAATATTTTTGAAACAAACATAAGGTTAAAGCACTGCTAGCCAACAACAACTGAAAGCTACAATGTTTCCTCATGAAAGACTAAATGGAGAGATAAATAAAGGGGTCATTAAAACCAGAGAGGCTCATTCCATGAAGCATGGATGTATTAAGAGAATTTAACAGCAATATGCATGTAAAGATTTTATTTTGTGTCTGAAATGGAAAATGTTCATTCTCTGGGGTTAAATTTACACTCAGTTATATGTGATCTGTGGTGGGACACAGAATATCAAGGGCAAGTTTCATAGCAATCTAGCTTGTATAACAGACCGAATGAAGGAACAGACGGACCAAACTCAAATTCCTGCTCCAATAACGGCAGGTTGGTCAAGGCAAAGCAGCTTTGCAGAGTGCTTTGTTTTAACTAAATACGTAACAACTGTACAGCAAATGTACTTAACTGCATACTGTGCTGAATAGCAATATGTGATTTGTATAAGCTTTCAAATGTTTCCACACATTGCAGTTTCTACAAAGGTGATGGACAAAGTTCAGACATTGTTTCTAACCCAGACCTGCCATAAATTACAATAAAACAGCAGAGAACAGCAGCAATAAGAGCCTGTGATAGAGGAGATTTGGCCTTGTTGCACCAAACAGTCTATCTATGGCTTTGTTAGCAGCAAATAGGCCTGCCTTTTGCTATGGCAACCTAAGCATTATGTGCATGGCAACAAGTCTCTTGCAGCAGTGCCATTTTATATAGCTTTATGAAACCTTTTAGCACGCATTTCAGGGGACACACACACACTCAAAAACACACACTTTCTCTCTCTGTCCCCTGGCAACATACCGCATAAGGGTGTCATAAAAACACGTCCTGCTCGCCACCAGAAACAAAAAAATGGGAAAAGAGAGGAGGAAGGGGAAAGAAAGTGAAGGAAAAAGAAGAGCCATTTATGTCTGTACTGAAATGTCATGTTGTTCATTACGTTAGCTGACTAGCTAAATAGCTGTAATGATGGTCAGGCAATGAAAGAGGAAGACTAATAATTCTTGCCTCTGATGAAGAGCTCATTGTGTAGAAAAGGAAATACGACTCCAAAACACCACTTCAATGAAAGAAAAATATAATAACCACCCGATAGGATGAAAATGTAATCTGCTGTCAACCCTGCTCTCACCTTTTTGGAGGAAAGCACCACGCAGATCTTGGCAGCAGGATCGGGGTGAGCGGCTGTCCTGTGTGCCCATCCACAGTGCTTATGGATGGGCTTGGGAATCGACTGATTCCCTGAGTCGCCACCCCGGCCATGCCGGTGTTGTTGGCATTGTTGATGTTGGCGTTGGAGCCTGATGAAGAGTAAGAGGAAGGGGTGAAGGTGGTTGAGTCCATGAGCTTCTCGTGGGAAGGACTCTCGCCTTCGCATGGAGAGCCTTTCTGGCTGATGTGCAAGGGGCGCTGGGTAGTGAAAGACTGTGGGAAGGAACTTCGGCCATCGCTCTGGTTATAATAGTTTACATGGTTGCTGAACAAACCACCTGTACGCTGTGGGATGAGAGGAAAGAGAGAGAGATGAGGGGAGGAGGAAGGGGCAAAGAAATGATGTAAGACAAAAAGGGAGGAGAGAAAAGGAAAAGCGAGGGAAGAATCAATGTTTACATTAAAACATCTTTGTATCTTACTACAGTCAAACACTCAGATTTACTTTTAAACACATTCACTGCTGGCAGCAACAAATCTTTACTCAGCCAAGATGGGAATGCAAATTAAAGGCCTTGTGTCACAAATCAAGGGCAGACTGTATTTGCAGTGTGTATCCCTGAATCTGAAATGTATTTTTTTTAAAAATACATTGATATTGGGGCTAAATTTTGAGACTGAATTAATCTGGCAATAAATCTTGGTGTAAAACCCTTATAGTTTTAAATAACTGATAAGTGTCTGATGAAGGATTCTCCTTCTAAATTAAATTAAATTAAATTAAATTAAATTGTGTTGCTCAAAAATATGCAGAACCACTTATTTCAGTCTGTCTGTTACATAAAGTATGTAACAGAAACAAAATGCAGCAGTTAGCAAAACAAAGCACATGAATGTGGTGATGACAGTGAAGGCTGATAAGTCGCAAAACTTACCCCTGAGCGAAGAAGTGTGTGTTGTGTGTAGTTTTTGTAAGAGGCTTACTGACCTCAAATGTTTGATGAAATGTCACTGTGTGTTTGATTTTATAGCTTTTATTTTGTAAGAAAAAGTGTCTTGTTGTTCTTATTTCACATTTTGCGGCAATGGGATTTGCTTCCAAAATGCATATGACCAGTTAGTAAAAATTCAGTTCAGGTTTGCGGTGATTGGTAGCCAAGCTATGTGGTGGAGAAATTCTGCTTTAAATGTCTTTTTGAGCCTCTGAGCACATGCAAGCATGTCTGTGTGTGTGCATGGAGCAATAATGTGGCTTCAAGCTGGACGCCGATCAACTCTTTCTCTGCCTCTTGGGAGAGTGAGTGAGGGTGTGTGTATCCAACCTTTACCCTGAAGATATCGTCCTCGGACGCAGCCGACACAGGCTCCTTCAAGCCTTTATCCAGCTCCTCTTCCACGGTCAGGTCTCCAGAGATGGCCCTCCGAATCTCTGGACCAATGTCATGCAAAGTCCGCAGGCCCGCCTATGCACAGACCAGACAAACTGAATGTTGTACTTATTATGCAATAACACAGTGACAAAAATGTTTATTTTGCTGTCAGTCCCCTGAAACGAGCCATCTGTACTCTGATGGTAGCTAAACTATATTCCCCCTCACATCATTTTGATCATTTGGGGAACCATCAAAGCCACAGTTAAAGACCTTGTTATCTGATCGTCCTGACAATGAAATAAATAAGCACATATATGATTGAAGGAAAACAAAATGCTTATGTACCTGCAGAGAGAGGGCAGTTTTGGGGGGCACCTTGGCCACCAGCCCTTGTTCTTTCCTCTTCTTAAACTTGCGGAAATATTCCTGGATGAGGAAGGTGGCATAGAACTTCCCGACTGTTACCTCATCATCTGCAAAAAAGAAATACATATTCATAATCATGATGAAAATAACACGTGTGCTTATCATTTGGAACTGTTTAGTAAACTGTGTCAGAGAGTACACATACCACCAGCAGGGGGCACTACTTGATCCAAGAGTTTCATGCTGGTTCTCTTCCAGATCTTCTTCACTATTGCCCTCAGTTCCTCATTTGCCTGCTCCAGGTTCCCTGCAGCCACACACACAGAAAACATAAGCAGGATTTTCACAGTTGCACATTACTTTAACGTACAGCCTGTCCACTGTGAAAGCTTTAGCACAAGTTTGTCTGTATCTGTATCTATGGGACAATGTTTGTTTATGTGTTTTACAGTGGAGTCAGACATGTTTCTACATGATGTTGTTAGGATTAGGACAGGGCAACATAAAGGAAGTCAGGACAAACTGATGTGCTGTGAAAGTTTCAAGATATCATTATGATGTAAGAATTTTATTTATGTATGTTTGTATGGATATTTTTTTTCTGACATAATATAGGTAAAAAAAAAAGAAAGAAAAGCAAAGGACCTGAGAATAAAAAAAATAAATTCCTATCATATGCTGTACATAGTATCCACCATGTGTATATTTGAGTATCTTGTGGCTATACAGCTGCATTAGTGTTTCATTTCTGAGTCTGTTACCTTCTGTCTTGATCCTGAGTGCAGTTCTGACCAGGGCAAACAGCGTGGCGTTGAACATCACTGTCCCATCACTGTTCAGAGGCATGTTCATTGACACCAGACGCTGCAGGAGACAGAACATTATGTTTAATTGGGTTAAATTTCAAAAAGAAATGGTGCACCGGTAAATTTCCTTGTCACCTGCCAATAGATGCTGGCAGCTGATAGTCTGTTAAAAATAAGCAGACAGGAGTTTGACACTATGGTCACTACTAATTTCCTCTTGAGAGGTGTTTATGTCCGAATACCTAAAATATTTCCTCTACGTGTGCAATCTGTTGTCAATATGCCATTTGAATCACTGTGGAAGGTGTTATGAGCTGTCATTATGTCACCACATTGATATCACAAAGAAAAATTCCTGTATGTTAATCATACTCAGCAAACTGAGTATTTTTATCTAAAAATAGTAGAAAAAAGCCTTCACACCACGTTTGTGAATTTGTGTGTTGGTGTGTTTACCTTGCAAGCCACCCTGTGTGGACAGAGCTTTCCGAAGCCGAGGGGAGGCTGGATTCTCCGCAGCAGAGTCACCACATCCAGGTGCTTTATCCTCCCCCTGCAAACAGCACAGACGCCACATTATTGTGACCCTGTACAGCCTAAGTAAATAAAAGGTGAATTGTTTACATGACATATTTTGCTGATTCTCTTTAAACTTACTTGGCCTCTGGGTCATATTCAGCCCAGATCCTCTTGAACTCATCGAGATGATGCGGCCCCAGGATTGACCAATCACGCGTCAAGTAGTCGAAGTTGTCCATGATGACGGCCACAAACAGGTTGATGATCTGCAGATAATCCAGAAACGGTTCAAAACTACACTACCAGAACACAGCTGATTTTAGATGACCTGCTTCAACCTACAACATCAAATCAGAATTGTGAATGTAAATAGAAAATGTCAGGAATACTCAAAGTTGTACTATAAACGTAAAACTTCAGCCAGGGGGTGATTAGTTTGAGTTCACAGAGAGACTTAAAAAAAGGAAGAAAGCTTTCCTGCTGTCCTGGCTTTGTCCCAATGAACAAAATCAGCCTACCAGAACCTCTAAAGCTCACAAATTAACATGTTATATGATGACAGCAAGACTCTAGGAAATAACAGTGCTAAGAGATACTCTGCAAAATAAGTCCCTGTAAAACCAAACCTTGTTATTTAAACCTTTTTTTCCTGTATCATATCTATGAAGTACTTACTACTTACTACTAATTAATTATTAGTGATTCCTAGTCATTAGTAAATACAATTGATTTAAAGGAAGACCTTCAACAATCTTAATCTTTTCTTTTTTGTCACCGGACTCACCAGAAAGGCACAGAGCATGTAGAAGCTGACAAAGTAAATGATGGCAAACTGGCTGCCACAGTCCTCAGTGGACGTGCTGTTCTCACTGGTCGATCCTTTCTCGCATGGCCGATTGTACGAGCATGCCAGCATGATCTCCTGCCAGGCCTCACCTGTTGCGCATCTGAGAGACAGACGTGCATGCACACACCCACACAAATATGCACACATAGACGCAGATACGCATGCGAAGATCGGCGTATATACAGATACATAAAAGAAACATATACAGGCAGACATTACAGGCATAGACGTGCCCACGTATGCATCCATACACCAGCATGGAGTCACATGTGCGTTAACACACATGTACGGGTACATGTATGCATAGGGACATACATTCAGTGACATACACACGCACATAGATACAAAGATATAGAGAGGCAGACACATACACAAAGACACACACACACACATACATATGCACAAGTGTTAAGAGTATGAACACATGAAGAGTAAAAACAGTGGTCACGTTTAAATACTTCCTAATACATCAAAAATATGTTATGTCATATTTGTTTTGTTTTACTGTAGAAAAAGACCTGGTCCAAACTACAACTGTCTTCCATTCTGAATACTTCAACACTATTTAGCTTTCTTCCTCTGCAGTTTTTGTTCTGGTAAGTGATCATTTTTGCTTGGCTTGGCTTAAATTTATTGACTGTTTGCTGGACTTCATTTACACAACAGTATGAAGTATCCAAGTATGCTTTCTCTTTGAATGGAAGCCCATTGCTATGATATATTCCATGAAGGGGTCAGTTGATAGAATATGAATGAATAGAAATGATTTTTTTTTTTATGGCTTTACAGCAAAATGCTTCCAAAACATAACATAACAGCTATCAGATCATCTTGGAGATGAATGTATCTGATCTATCCTTTCAGTTTCTATGATTTCTGCCCCCTGCATGGAATCTTACCATCACTGCAACCACACAGGACAAAGAGGTTTCTGAGGCCATTTCTGATCCAGGCAGTTTAAATGGGTTATGAATTAGAGAGTAGAGTCCTCTGGCAACTGAAGAAGGTGTTGTCCTCAGTTGACCAGAATATTTGCAATATGTTAGAGACAAGTTTCAGGAGTCAGTTTCAACAACTATTAGCTCACTACTGAGCTCACAGATTGGAGTGTTAGGATGCTGTTAAAGCTGCTACATAAATGGTGGTTCTAGGTCAGATCTTTGATAATATTAAAAGGGTCACTGCTACATATAAACAACTAAAACTTTAAACACCTGCATAATGACATGGTCCAAAATACAAACTGATGAAACGTTTTTCCACATTGGCTTGTGCAGAGTCACAAAGTCAGCGGGACTTAAAGCTCGACATTTGCAGATATTAAGCATCTAATTAACCCAATGCTTTTAAAAAAATGTTGGCAACCTCTAATGTCAAGCAGCAAACAAGAGAAAATATAGGATATCAAGAAATGTTACTTTTGTTGATGTGACATTATAGAAATTAATGATAGAGGAGGGAGAAAAAGGGCAGAATGATAATGTGGAAAGATATTGACTTTAAATCCATGAACATGTTAGAAAAGTGTAGATACTGAAAGGGATGATAAGGGGAATGAGGGATAGAAAAGAAATGGTTCAGAAGATGAAGAGCAGAGTCATCTTGCTCACCTGAAGAGCAGCAGCACCGCCTGAGGGAACGTCTGGAAATTGTTGTTCCTGTTGATCTGTGTGTTGTCCCGCAGCGCTATTTTACCAAACATCTGCACGGAGGGAAGGAAGTAGTCACAGCACACAGGACATGATGTCAGCATTGACAAGAGGAAGGGATTTTACTTTGGGACAATCAAAATTAGGGGCCGCCTGTCCCCAGAAAATCAAATCAAAGTGTCCCCCCTCATCATCAGTGAAACAAATAGCTTATAGGAAGGACAGTGGGACACGAGGAGAGAAAGGAGGAGGAGAAACAGAGACTGGCAACAGCTACAGGAGGAAGAAAAGTGGAGGAGAGGAGGACGAGGTGACCAAACAGGAACTCTGGACGACAAGACTCCAGGAGGACAGACACAGGACGGAGGCCAGCTAGAGGAGAAGATAAACAGGACAAAGGCAGAGGAGACAAGGTGACAAGACAACGGCTTACCTGCATGCCGATGACAGCGTATATGAAGAATAGCATCACTATAAGCAGAGCTACGTAGGGCAGTGCCTAAAGAGGAGAGAGACACATTAGTGACTTGCTGTGGACAGTATTATCCTGCACCAAGCCTGGAGTCCATTCACTTTCATTCAAACCTCACACATTCAATTAGACTATGGCTGATTTGGGACGATTAAAATATAATGATTAAATCTATACATATGTATTTTTTTGTGTGTTTCAAATTAGCAGGTGATATATGAAAAAGTTGTTGGTACTCTCTGAAGTGAAAGTGAACTGATCTGCAGCCCTGTGTGGCACAACACCAAAAACAGACCAGGACAAATCATCTGACTTGGAGGAGTAAAATAACTTCAGTAAGTCCATAAACTGATCTCTGAGTTAAGCCAGGAGACCTGTCCCTATGTGCTGTGCATTAATCAAACATGGCCAGAACTGGTTTGTCTTCCACTTTTGCACATCTGGTAAACTTTGTGGCACTGGGCTCCTGGCTAACATTACCCCTGTGAATGCAAGAGCAGGGCCAGATCATGACCAATAAATGAAAAAGTAACTGTGTGATTATGTGTCAAGATGTAAAACCGCTGGTTTTAAAAAGCCATGAATCTGTTTTTTTTTTTGCTGCATCACTAATGTTTTGTATTCTAGCCACTGTAGGGTAACGAGAAGTGGCCTGTCTCACAACACAAGAGAGAGAACAGAATATTTTCATTTCCCTGTAACTCTACTATCAAATGATTTCACTTTTTGGTGGAGTGCTTTGTTGATCTTATCTACTGCTTAACCCGCCTACAGGAAATGGTGGGCTTTCAGGGGTTAGTAGTAGGGTGTTGGGGAGTAAAGGGAGAAGAAGAAGAGGAGAGATGAGCAGGAGAGAGGAGAAAAAAATAGACTGCTGGTTAAGGCTCTTGAGTTCCTGCCTACTTCCCAGCTTTATGTCCCTACATCCCTTTCTGTCTCCACAGCAAGACTCCTAAACCTCCTAAGTCACTTCACACAATCCGTCTTTCTCTTCCTCCTTTCCCATTTGGACTGAGCTGTCCGATGTCACAGCTGTCCAACTTCTTGCAAAAACAGGAGGTAAGGAAGGAAAGGAAAGTTGGCTTGTGAGACTCCACCAGGCTGGATTTACACAAGAACAAGGATATTTTTAGCCCCTTGTGTCTCAGATATGAAATTAGATTAGAAACTAGATAGATTGTGGAATACTGATGAATATTGAAGTATATTGTGAATTAATTAATCACCTTGTTGAGGAATATTAACCTAATAGATCATAGTATAAGAGTATAACACAAAAGTTTGCGTCACAAATTATATTAATAACTCTACTTGTAGTTAAAGTTTCACTTGATGTCCTGTGTAAACCCAACCCCCTGCTCTAGCATGTTGTGTCCGGTTCTCCCCTCACTTGGAAGGATTTGATGAAGGTCCACAGCAGGGTCCGAATCCCTTCCCCGCGAGACAGCAGCTTCACCAGCCTCATCACGCGGAACAGCCGGAAGAAGGTGATGGAGATCCTGGCGTTCTCTTCAGAGTTCTGCAGTCCCTTTTGGTGGAATTTGGTGTTTTTTCAGAAAAAACACAGGACGCATGGGAACACATGCAGATGTGAGGGGGAGGGGGACATACGCACACACATGACCACATACACACAGGTAGGAATGATAATACAAACATACACACATGCATATGCACACAGACGTATGAAGAAATGCAGACGTACAAGTAACATTTGTATGCATATTCCCACCCACACATACATATGTGGATGTAAATATGTATAACAAACACACACACACGCACACACACACACATACACACTGAATTAATAAATGGAAATCTGCGTCCTACAAAATCCCATCAAAATCAACTGACAAAAGAGATCAGGGAGAGAATCGGGCAATCATGCTTTTTTTTTGTGTGTGTTCTGGCTTCATGGAAAAATCACTTGGCAGCAAATAGATTCAAAACCATCCATCAGCTTTCTAACTGCACCTTCATACGAAATATACACCCAACTGTGCAAACAGACAAGTAAAAGCTACTTTGCAGTTTGCTGTTTCTAAATGCAACTTACAAAACCATCATGACCAAAAAAGCTCTGTTAATCTTTACTGATACCACTGGTTTTTAAATCAAAGTACTCTGCTGTTAATTCTACCTAACTCTAATGCTGAGTGTTGTTTCTATAATGATTTACAGATTAATCCAGTCCTGCATTGACATTTGACAAACAAGCACTAAAATACTTAAGGAACCCCACACATAAATCCTCTTACTAAGCTGAAAGATTTGAATGTTCAGCACCAGTATGGACTAAAATTCTAACAGCTCAGACCAGGCCAGAGAGTTTTCAATCAATGGAGGTAAGCTTTCTCGTAAATCACTGATAACGGTTCTTGCCAGATACAGTGCAAAAATCCTACCCTGCAGGCAGATTCCTGCCTGAATAAATCATGCAGGCAGGCTAATTGTTTGTCTGTCACGGAGCAACTGGCCAGCGGGAGAAACAATCCAAAGATGACATTCAGGTGGATAAAGATATTACTGCCAAATACTACCTGGCCAGGTGAAAACATACCACTTTTGTGGGTGGCAAATCTCTTCATCCTGCCCTTTGTTTACTATGATCTTCTAGGAACTGTATCCCAGCAAGTGTCTTATTTGCAGAGCCTCTTGCAATCCTTTATTTGGTATACTGTTATTCACAATATACCTTAGTAAGGCTCAGAAGCACAGGCTTGAGAGGCACTGTAGCTTACGAACTGTCTATTGTCCCAGTACTCATCCACGGGAAATAACTCCATTATGAAATATTCAGCCATCTCGCTGAGTGCTATTCTAATACAGATTTACTTATTTATGCGGTTGCTGCTCGTACTCAGGGACAAAAAGGCGAAAAAAACAATAGCGACATCAGGATTTGTGTAAATTATGATGCAGTTAATTCAGCAGCTAAGGACCCAGTATAATATTCACATTTATAACACAAACAGCAGATGAATCATTTGAAGCCAACAATACCAGTTTATAAAAATACCAAATCATCAGCATCCACAACAGCAGAAAAATGCAACATCTACACTTTTACACAAAACTCCTGTATGCACTGAACAAAGCTGCCTGCATAACAACCACAACACTTCTACACTGCCTCTGTCTTCACCGTATAAAGTACATGCCACCTTAAAAACACAAGATCTGACCTCTCTGTTTCTTGCCATTTGTGTTTTTCCAAGAGGCCATCAATTCTTTATGCTAATCCCATAGAGAAAACACAGTGTGCTCCTACAAAGTACGTGCCATTCTCCACACATCTTACTGCAGTTTGGGACAACAGATGTCAAATGTTACTTTTCAACATGATGGATGTTCCAGATGTGTTCAGAGAGAAGTAACTCATCATGTTTCTAGTATGTTTAATAGAAATCAAACATGAAATAATTTCTCAAACTAGTGCCATTATTGTAACTCTCTGGGATAACTGAGAGCAGTGTGTATACCTGAAACAAATTGGGCACTTTTTTTTTTCTTGGTGATGCTGTTGTTGTGTTGACAAGCAACCCAAGACATGAGTCGTCCCAAACTCCACTGACAGATATGCTGAAAATGACACATCTTTCTGAGAGGTGCAAGTCAAAATTCTGCACTGCATGTAGTACCATAACTGGACCACAGTGGGGACCATTGCACCATTGAGAAAGGGGGGCAGTGAGCTGGGAGAGGTACAGTGACAGTAAGTGTAACAGAGAGACAGAGCAAGAAAGAGAGAGTCTGAATATGAAGAATAGTCTGAATTATTCAAAGACATCCAAACAAATAGACTGATTCACAGACAGACAGATAGAAAGAGAAATAGACAGACAGATAAAAAGATAGACAGGTAGAAGGACTGGTAGACAGATAGATAGACAGATTAATAGATAGATGGCAGGCCATTGGAGGAAGAGTAAGAGAAAGAGACAGCGTGATTGTGTGACCATGATAGTTGCACTGATGACGAAGCACTAAAAGATACCACACCCATAAGGGAAGGGGGAGCAATTTGCAAGCCATGGGGGAGGTGGGGGGCAGCGGGTGCCATGGCAACAACAATAGCCACACAAGGAAAAGTCACAAGACTTCAGTTATACCAGGCCTGCTCAGTACAGTGTCCTTCACCATACACACATATATAAAAACATGTAAAAGTACAAACAAGAGCTACATAAATATAACTCGGGACATGCTGCAGAGGATGACAGCAGGAATGACAGAGGGGAGAGGACAGGACGAATGAGGGAGCCAAAAGTTTGGGATCATACCATGGATGGCGTAGTAGCAGGAGGAGTGGTGGAAGGATGGAAGGATGGAGAGATGGTGGAGGAGGTGGGGAGGCGGACGAGGTTACCGTCGGTGCATACCATTGGCCTTACCGCAGGGGGGTGAGAGGAGGAAGAGGAGGAGGAGGAGGACGAAGAGGAGGAGGACGAGGACGAGGAGGAGTCAGCTGGCTTTAAGGAAAGGCAACAAAGATCAGCACCAGAGCAGCGCCTTGGTGCATGTGTGTGTGTGTGTTTGTCACCATGCACGTACAGTGTGTGTTTTAACGTTTTCATGTGAGAGTAGTGAGAACTTTGCACCTGGCCTGACAAAAAAATAACTCACGAACCACCAGGCCAGTGAGTGATCAGTCTCTGATCAGCCCTCACAGGGGGGAAATAATTTCATCAGGGCCAGGAGGGAAACTCTGTAAGATATTACTGCATATAGAGACTGGACCTATCAGGCCGAATCACTTCTTATCACAGTACTAGAAAACTGAAACATGTGGGAAGTGTAAGATATTGGGAAATTGCCATCTAATGCCTTGAGGGTCAAAATAATGAATGATGGTCTGGGGCAGCTGGTTGTGTACGTGTCTATGTGCAGCATAGCATGTGTCATGTGAGCCTGTGGGATTGTGTGCAAGTTGGGGGATGGAGGGGCGCTTCTGTAGCGATCTGTTCTTCTTTCAGTCAGCTGAAACTACATTAAGCTTTAGCTTAACTAGGCTACGTTTACCAAATGCATCTTGGTGTAAAAGGACAACGTCTTCCTTGAATATGTGATATTCAAGCCATTCTTTGACTTGAGAATAGTCAAGATCTAGTAAATTTAAATCTGACCGTGGGAAATAAGTAAATGCAGCACCTTTGTTGTAGTCAGTATAACCAGACCACAACTTCAATCTTCTTACGAGTCAAAGATGCACCAGAATACCACAGTAGTTGAAACAGGAAGTTAAGATCATCTTAGTCACTTCCACTGATGACAAAGATGATTTTAGATGCTTTTGGAAATCGGAACCCACAAGTATTTACAGAAAACTTGGGAGGCACAAAGAGAACATATTTATGGGAGACACCCACTGGTCATCCCTGGTACTGCAACATTTTATATTGTTTGGAGTAACAGATTAAACAGTAGTTCAATCTATGACTCAGGAGCTGTCCACTCTGCTTTGGAACAGGGTCTGTTAAAATGCCTCAGCACAAAGGAATGCTTCATTATTCCCAATCTTTCTTGGAAGAAAGGATTGCCTAAGCAGATAAGTTAAACTC
>JAPZDY010000015.1:10336341-10373840 GCA_029783645.1 Ctenochaetus hawaiiensis | reverse complement strand
AAG
This sequence comes from Ctenochaetus hawaiiensis, assembly GCA_029783645.1. Taxonomy (NCBI): domain Eukaryota; kingdom Metazoa; phylum Chordata; class Actinopteri; order Acanthuriformes; family Acanthuridae; genus Ctenochaetus; species Ctenochaetus hawaiiensis. Next base: position 10,373,837 of record JAPZDY010000015.1, on the reverse strand, counting down.
AAAAGTAGGAGAAAACAACAACACATAAAGAAAGGTAAGGGATGGGAGGAAAGTGGAATAAGGAAGTCAAGGAAATAGGAGCAATGGAAGGAAACCAAACAAAAACATAAAGGACATAAAGGATGAAACATAAAGTACAACAGGTGAAGGAAGAAAGGGAAGGAATGAAGCATTTAAAGGAATTCTAACAGAGCTGTACACACAACTTACGAGTATGATCAGACACAATCATGATGTTCACAGAGTAATAACATGATATATTTCATCAAGTACTTACTTTTTTTAATTGACTTGCAACTAGGACCCTTGTAATTTGTTGATGTCAAAATATTAAGATGGAGAGGTGGGAGTACGTGAAGAGAGGACGTGTGTGTGTATATGAATATGTGTGTGTGAGTGTTTGTACATGGCATTAATGTGCATAGGGAAGGAACTTTGGAGGTAAGGACAACTGTAGGGAGGAAGGAAGGAAGGATGGTAAGAAGGAATAGGGGGGAGGTAAAAGAGTGATCAAGGGAAGACAAGGATGAGTTGGGAAGATGGGCCGGAAGGAAGGAAGGCAGGAAGGACACAACAAGGGGAGATGGCACTATCACAGTTCGTGCAGACTAAGTACAAACTGAATCATGGGAGAATTGAGTGTTTGTTTGTGTGTATGTGTGAATTACACAAAGGACCATCTCAATTTAAACATAATTTAAATCTAAATTTTGCCTTAATTTCTCTGAGAACTCAAAGATGTGGACCATAATCAGATTAAACTTGATTCATTCCTCATCGTTATGTCTTTCATTATGGAGAGCCACAGAACATATTACAGAGACCACAGTGGACTTGTGGCACTGAAGGATCCGTGCATGGGGTGTAATTTTAACCAAACTAAAACAAAACAGTCATTTGTAAATAAATAAACAAATAGTCCCGTCAGGCCGAACTACAGTGCAGATGTGAGTTACTGTAGTTGCAGCTCACTGGATTTATGAGCTTGTATAAAACAAACTTGAGCTGTTTTCGCACATTGCATGTCATGTTTTCAAGCAACAATTTCATCAGTTCAGTCAGTTCAATGAGTAACATGGGTTTCTTGAGAACATTCTTACATTTGGCCTCTTATGTGTGGTCTATTTAATATTAAGTTGTTTACTGCAGCATTAAGTGCATTTTCATTTAATATTTTATGTTCTGGGATTAAAAACAAACAACAAATTGATATCAGAATATAAAAAAAAAAGTAGTAGTTAACTGGTGGCCTATTAGGGATAATAACATGAGACCCATGTTACCAAGCTCACATATCAGGTAAGCAAGCAGCACCGCAAACCAACGAGAAAGAATTAAGACAGAGAAAGAGAAAGAGAAACGTTCATAAAACAAAAGTAAAGCAAACCGAAGGAGCTCAGAAAGAGAAAGAGAGAAATGTGGAGGAGAAGAAGAGGCATTCCGGATAGAGAGAAAGGAAAAAGAGAAATAGATGCAGTCCATACTGGCATCGTCTGCAAGACACTGCTCAGAGCAAACCACTACCAATCTGTTCAGACTACTTCTACTCAAACCAAAAGCAAAAAAACGTAAAAGAAACCATGTGATATTTAAGAAGCACCCGCAGGTTGCTGGGGAGAATTAGAGACCCAGGATTTAGAAAGTGTTCTAAATCGAAGACCACAAAATATGCGGCTAATCTAAGTCAACAAGCACCCAACAGAGCAGCGAGGTGGGTGCACTCAGGCAGGCTTTTTGGCCATTTAATATTTACTGAAGGCAATGTGATAACATTTTAAAAGTTGGCCTGTTACTGCACTTCAGAGTGTACTTAGGAATGCAATGAAAGAGGTCACTGTTGGCAAGCTGCTGCTATTAGTTTCTAATTGCATTTCTCAGTACGTTAAAAAGCATTCACTTGTGCTTTGGTGCTCGATGAAATGCAGCAGCCGGTTAAAAATCTGAAATGTCCCAGTGACAGGGTCCCAGTTCAAAAAACAGTCAAAGGTTCTCACAGGCCTGAAGTGCGGAGGGTTTCTTAAAAAGAAAAAAAAAAGAAAAGAAAGGGTAGCTTGGGCATTTCATCACCCAATGACTGAAAAACACCAGAGAAGAAGAAAATAAAAAGACTTGGGGCATGCCTTTAGGTTAGGGGTGAGAGAGGAAACTAATGAATCATTCCGAAAGAACTGCAAACCAATCAATCAAATCAATCAAACCAAATCAAATGCAAACTTCCAACCAAAGAGTTAAGTGCAACATCGGTGACTTGTATAGATGACAAAGATGTATATCTCTGGCCCAACAAAACTCAGTGTTAAAGTGTCTAATCAATCTAGGGTTCAATAATGTCAGCTTCCAACAGATATTTCTGGTCTTTATATACTCCTTTCTCTCAATGCACAGAACTCTGCCTTGCTTTAAATTCATTGTCTGTGAGGCGACAGATGGATATAAACATTTATGATGCTTCTGTGATCCCCCTGAAATCAAATTCCTGTAATAACTACACAGAAAAACTGAATAAAACATAAAATATCAGAATGCAGTTTGGAAATTACACCGTGTCGTTTATAAGCAGCTTTGTCAGCCTCTCACGGGGACAAATGGATTCCCTTTCTAACGGCACAAAAACAACTGCCAAGCTCATGCACCCCTGGGATACGCTAACCCTTATTTGTATGCCTGACCAGTTCTGTCTGAGGTGAAACACACTGCATTCCACCATGTGCGAACATACTGGTAGCACATCTTTTCTGGGCTTTATGTCCATGGACCAGCAGTAGGCTGAGAGAGTGAGAAGAATTCAGTCAAGGCAGCTTAATGTGCAACACCATGAATTAGAAATCTATCCATAACTTATGGGACATTATCACCAACTGTTGAAGTTAGATACATCAGTCTAACCTAAGACTTTACATCCATATTTTCAATATATTGACTTAACAGATACAGATGATGATAAAGTACAAATTGCGATCAAAAAATGTTTAAAAATGAGGAATAGATTTTTTTTTGCTTAATATCTTTGCTGCTGAAAGTTAATTGAAAAGGACTGACAAGAGTCTAATATCTGTGTGCTGAATATTAAACTGAATTCAAATGTTTTTTAGGCTGAGCTTGGCATGATCACTGGAGGCAGAAGAAGGCAGCGTGGCTGGCTCCGTCTAAATTTAATAAAATCTGCCTGCCAGCACCTACCACTTTTAAATTTAACAAAAAATAATTAAGTCATACAAAAATCCACTAATTATTTTGAAGGATCGATCTGGTTTGGTTTATTTTGTGGAGAGAGACTGAAACACCTTTTTCAAAAAAAGAACTGATAACGATCCACAGAGAGATGAAATGCTGTATGTTTCATTAGCTTCTTCTGTGCTTATATAAATTGGCACACAGGCTGTATATCAAAGTTGGACGCATATAGAGCTGCCATCACCATCATTACTTTTTTAAGCGACACTAAGCTTTGTGGTCAGTCTGATCATGGTGCAAAATTATTTCCTCTCTGGCCAACCAGCACACAGCAAAACTTATCCTCTGCTAATTCTAAATAAAGTGGAGTTAGGTCCAGTTTGCATGGTTCTTAGACTATTCTGCTGCCAAAGAGCACTTTGAATGTCGTATGAATAAAACACCAATTATCCCTGAAGTGTAAATACGATAGACACTCAACATTTGACTTGTGTTTGGGATATTCATTCTTATTCAGCCCCACTGTTGACCATAGGGCCTCCACGTCGATAATAAATGAATTCATACATACATTTACATAAATTTCACGGATCCTGAGTAAACCCATTTATGGATCAAATTGTTCCCCATGTCTGCACATTGCTATTGTTGGACAAAAATGTATAAAAAAACTGCAACTGTATTTTTCTCATTTGAATTTAAAGTTTCCCTAGTGATTTATGAATTGAAGGAGTTTCATGACCCTTAGGTCAAAGCACCATTGTTCAAAATGAGAATATCTATTTGCTCCTTTTTCAGAAAAGCTTTAAAAATGTGGATCTCTTCTGGAAAAATTATATATACAGTGCCAGGCCTGGATATATCACCTTCATATGTGTCATGCTATACAGTGTCAATCATGCCGGGGGAACAGACACTTTCCCCTGTGGCGATGATAAAAGATCAAATAAAAATAATGTGAACTCAAACCAGGTGCTGAGACAACGCAATAGGTTTTATTGGCAAATGCAAAAGTTTTTGATGCTATTGATGTTCAGCAGACCGAGGCATGAATACCCATCTGAGGCAGCTTCAAATATTAGAAACGTCTATACAAAATAAATTTAACGGTAAGAAAATAGAGTTTTATTTGCAGCCTTATCAAAATGCTGAAAGTTATTGCACATTCACAGGAATTGACTGAGAAGTTAGAGAAAGTTGTTTTGCTGTCTCAATTATTAAAAACATTACATTTTAACAAAAATTACATGCATCTTTTAAAAATCAATTAAAAATGAGAAGGAAGGAAAAGGTCAAAGTTCTCTAAGTGCAGCTGTAAAGCTTACTGTTTCTTTTGTTTTAAATGACATAAACCCTTCAGAAAGCATTCTGCTCTGTTTTGATTGCACTATATCTCGACATTTTCACTGCCAGACTTCAGTCGTCTCTTAAGTTCAAATGTGGTGCAGCTGAAGTTTTCTAATCATTTGTAAGCATGCGAGATGGGTATCGGCATTCGGTCTGTTTGTGTGTGTGGGAATGGCAGAGCAGGCAGGCAGGAAGGGAGGGAGGGAGTTGGACTACTTACGTTAACCTCAGTGATCGCTATGTCAACAATGCTACCCACAACTATCAAGGCATCAAATGTGTTCCATGCATCAACAAAATAATGCTGGGGTGGAAAAGAACAGAAAAACAACAGAAGAAAAGGACAGAACATAAGACATTTAAAAAAAAATGGAAGGAACGGAAATCAAAGGAGAGAGAAGAAAAATAAGATAAAAAACATTATATACATGAGCACTGGAGTTTTTTTAGTCGGAGGAGAGAGGGAGAGAATCAACAAAATTAAATGTCAAAAAAAGAAAAGAAGGGGCGGTCTCAAAGAGATGGACAGCAGGAGGAAGAACAGCGGCGATCGGTCATGCTTGTCCATGAGAGGAAAATGTCAACAACAACAATAACAACATTAAAGAACAAATTGCAACAAAATCACAACCAAATCAAAAAATAAAATAAAAAACGCCCCTGTTGCTGCAGTTAAAAAAAATGAAAAGGTGTGTAAGTCTGTGACTGGTCAGTGAGTTAGTTCAGTTAGTAAGGGAATCAAACCTGAGGACATGTCACAGTCTGACAAAAAGAAAAAAAAAACAAGAACCCGACAACATCTGAGATACTGTTAGGAATAAGAAAGGACGCGAAACAGAAACCCTTTGTGTTCAAAGCTACACTCTGCCTCTGTTCCTGCTACTTTTCATTAAACCCATGAGGATGCTCGCTCTTGCTCGAGAACCCTTGTGGTTGTGGGGGGGGGGGGTCCCCTGAGTGGCAGCGGCCATCTTGGAGTTTAGGATGGACAAGGAAGAGAAGAAGGAGAAGAAAGAAGAAGGCAGGGAGAGAAGGAAGAAGGATGAAGAGAAAAGAGAGCACAACACAGAATAGCCACAAAGGAAAGGAAGAGGAAACGAAAGATTCAGAAGAAGCAAGAGGGCACGAGACAGAGAGAAAGAGGGAGTGACAAGGAGAGTGAGAGTGGGCGTCGTACTTACGTTGATCTCACTGAGAATGACGTCTATTATGCTGCCAATTACGATGAGGAAATCAAACACATTCCAGGGATCACTAAAGTACCCCTACACAGGATGAGGTGAGCAAGAGGAGGAGGAGGAGGGTAAGAAAGGTAGGTTAGAAGGAAAACAACATCTGCTGCTACTTCGCAGCCCTATTAAGGTGGTATGAGGTCGAGCAGTACGCTGAGGAAACTTAGATATCAGCTGATGACCCACATGAAATAATCTAATTCCAACGAACGGAATCAACTCGTTTTCTTCGCAGTATCGGTTTATCAAGTGCATCTGAATTTCCTGCTCCGTTAAGGATGGCGTGTTAGATAGCAGTTACTTAAGTCCCTCATCTGCATCTTAGGGCAATGCTGTGGCAGTGATTACACTGAAAGCCCACTTTATTTGCTTAACTTATTGTGGGCAATTTATCATCAGCAGTGCTACAAAGTGTGTATTTATGAAAAACATCCACATAGCTCCAGGCCAAAACAGTATTATCTAGGCTGGCACGATAAAGATATATGCACTGTAGAAGGAGAGAGCTGCATCTTTGACAGATTGCGTTATTTTCTGGTGCAGAGACACAGATTTAGTATAGCTGAACTCCGGAGAGATTGTGCCAAGATGTAACTGGGGGGGTTTGGGAGACCGGCCTGGCACATGGCCTTTTCAGGAAACATTTCATATACTTTAAAAGTGATGACGTCTGATTTGGATTCTGGCTAACTGTTTTCCAATAGGACACTGACAATATGTTTCACTATGGACTTGGAGGGATGATGATGTTCCATGTTCGTACCAATGTTTTGCAGCAAGGTTGAAAGAAATTCAGTGACTAAAGATGTTTGGAAGTCTATGGTCTGAAGTTTGAGGCCATTATGTTTTTTTCACAATGACTTCATACTGTTGTAAACCTATAGAAAAACTGTATTGTTCATGTATAATAAATGCCACTCTATTGTTTGTATCAAACTGATAAATTGGCACTCAGAGGGATACTGAGGGGAGATCAGTCTTACTGATCTATTTTAAGCTTTGTCAACAGCCTTCAGCAGCTGAGGCATCATCATAAAAAACAGAAAAAAACAAAAAAAATCTCTTCTTGTCATAATTCACTTGCACCCATTAGCATTATGAAAATACTACAAGGCATCCTTGGGCTTTATAGTGGTTTTGGTAAAGTTGTTTGTTTGGGTGTAAGAAAATTAATGTAAAACAAGAGTTAAACATTAGTAAAACAGAGCTCAGCATTAGTATCTTAATGCTGATGTATAGAGTTATACAGTTATTTTATCAAACAGAGAAACACTTCAGTTTTAAAATGGCGAGTTCAACAACAAGGGCACACAACATATAAAAAACACACACAAATAAAACAGTAATCACATTGAAAAAGTACAACAGTATGCAACTGAAGCTCTGCCGAGGAAAAAAGCCTAAAACAGTGACACCAGTTCAAAAGTTAAAAGGCATTAAAATCATCTTTTCCACAGAATGAATGATACTGGAGCTTATTGCACACGTGTGTTCATGACCGCAATACCTGAAAAGGAAAAGTGTTAGCAAACTTAAACTTGGCTGCTTAAAGGAAGGGTTTATTAAAATCAAACCAGTGAAAAAAATGCACATCCTAAGTTGCAACTAGCACACAAATAACTTGGTTTATTTTTACTAACATTGTTATGTACAGCTTGGGAACATGCCCTAATGCTGCACTTTCAGTTGAATGACTGAATAAATTCAAATTGGGGTTGTCTGTGTACAGAAATACTATAATACATACATTATTTTATTCATATCAAAAGTTTCTTGTAAATAATTAGTTTTAAAAATAATTACAAAATAACAATCTGTCATGGTTTGGATATTAGAGATAATTGTAAGTGAAAAGGATCTAATTTTAATTAGTCCTCTGGCACCAAAAATACTGACATTTTTGTGGATGACGTGCTAATTTTAACAACTAACTTTCAGGAATTAATTCTCATAGAAAATGTCCTAATACACCAAAAATGATGGTATTTTTTAACTTGGGGTAGCTTAAAAAGAAAGCTGACACTTTTTCCTCTGTATTGGAAAGGGATAAAATACAGAAAAATACCTGTTTGCTATATTCATTTTTTGATTTTACAACATTATTCAATAATGGAGATAAAAATAAAACTATAATATGAAGCTATATTTTCACTGTTGACTGTGTGTAAGGATTTTCCACTTACACTGTTGTAATAGGGGAAAGTATTCCCATCTGTTACTGTTTAAATAGCTGATGCACCAGGAAGTTGTAAGATTGGACCATTAAACCAACACAGTTACATAGCAACAACAACAGGGTAACAAGGGAGCAGAGGGATTAAGAACAGCATGACGTCGTCCACTAATCATGCTTTTAAATCCATTATATCATAATTATCATCTGGAGGAAATGAAACAGGGATTAAGAATATACAGCTCAACATCATCATGAAGTTTTTGCAATAAATCAGATCCAAAGCTTATTTTTGACTATTCTTTCCTATTTTAGTCACAGATTAATGGTAGATTTGTACATACAGTTGATTAATTATGTTACTGTAACCTACTGAATGCATGAGACAGAATTTTATAAAACTTTTATACTTATTTCTACACTAGAGCTAGGGGAGTGGACCTACCCTGGGTTTGAAGGCGATAAGTTTAAGGATCATCTCCACAGTGAAGAGTCCAGTGAAGAGCATGTTGAGGATGTTCATGGCATCATTGAAATTTTTGGTCTGTCCATGATGCTGCAAAAACATATAAACAACTAATTAATGGCCACAAAGACAGGGAGTTTTACATATTTGCATCTATCTCTGAGTGTTTGTGAGACTCACCTGCATGGCCAGACAGATGGTGTTGAGAAGGATGAGTGTGAACATCAGGTACTCAAAGTAGGTGGAGTTGACCACATACCACACCTTGTATTGGTAAGGGTTCTTGGGGATGTAGCGACGCAATGGACGTGCCTTCAAAGCATACTCCACACACTGACGCTGTGACACACAAACACATAAGCATGCACAAACACAGAGCTTTGTCTTTCACTTTTGTCTGCTTATGTACCTCTCTGACTCTTCTTGTTGTACAATTGTCTTTTAGAAGTCTATAAAAGCTATTTTCCACCTTAAACTACTCTCCTCCTTCTCTGTGCATTTCCTTATTCTTGCTTAGACATGGATCGCCCCAGAGAACACAGCTGCAGAGAATTTGTCTTGCTACTTCTTTTAGCTTTAGTCTCATCTTCTGTCTGAACTGCTGCAGCTCCCTCCTGGCTGGACTCCTGAAGTAGTTCAGCCCTTTAAACTCATGTTCAGCCTCTCCAGATTCTTCCATCTCCCACCCCCACTGCCTGGCCTCCATTCCCTTTCCCTTGCGCCTCTTGAATGACAAAGTGACTTTCCTACTTCAGTCTAAGCAACAGAGTCACTCTTATACTGTAACCTGAAAACTCATGTCTATCTTGCTGCTAAGCAAAAGCATAAAACTGCAGCTAAACACACACAACAAGATTTCAAAATTTCAGTAAAGATTTGTATAAAACACAAAAGCATTACCTGATTCTTGTCCAGCTCACAGTTCTTATATTCTTGCTCTCCCTGCTCCTGGAATGTGACAATGACGAAACCGACGAAGATGTTCATCATGAAGAATGCAATGATGATAATGTAGATGATGAAGAAGATGGAGATGACCACGCGGTAATTGTAGATGGGCCCAACGTCCTCAGCATGAGAGTCGATGGCTCGGTACAGTAACCTGAGGGAAGGAAAGAAAGGTGGAGTTTGTAGGACAGATTTAATTGCTTCTGATGCCACGACACTGCTGAAAAACTGGAAGAGCAGGCAGTGTACAGACAGTTTGCAGATCAATATACATTTAATCTGTGTTTGTATGTAGACACACACACCCTGGCCAGCCCTCAAAGGTTGACACAGCAAACAGGGCCATCATGCCCTGCAGGACATCGTCAAAGTTAAAGTCACTGTTCTCCCATGATCTCTCGGCTCTTTCAGGCTTCCCAACATCTCCATCCTTATACTTAATGAAGAAACCTCTGTAAAAACAAGTACACATTCAGATATCCACACATATTCACTTTTTAAACAGTAGCTATGACATAAAAGAGAGTTGACAAGTTCATGTGCAGGAGGGATTCTCCTGCTTCCTACCTGCACTCTGCCTGAGTTTGCTTCGAGCTGTCGCTACAGGAGAAGAACTTGCCCTGATAGAAAAATACATAAATTTAGCATTAAAAAAAAACATGATCAGGACATTACACGAGGCCTGTAGAAAGGTGAAGCAATGTCTTTCCTTTCTTTTGTCTTTACCTTAAAGAGTTGTACTCCAATGCAGGCGAACATGAACTGGAGCAGCGTGGTGACGATGACAATGTTGCCGATGGTCCTGATAGCCACAAACACGCACTGCACAACATGCTGTAAACACACCACAAAAGAGTGAGTATGCAGGTGTATCTCTTTTGATAGGAACAGAGTAAGTGCATAGAGGTGTGTGTTTTGATATGTGTAAACATCTTAACCTTTAGTCCCTTGGCTCTGTTGATGGCCCTCAGAGGTCTGAGCACTCGCAGAACTCTCAGGATCTTCACCACATTAATTGCACTGGACCTGAAACCACAGATTGGATTAAACTGCTGACCAGACAAAGTAAGACAACTCATATTTTATTATTTGCAAGGTGGGAACAACACACATCCTAGGGCACTTTCAATAGCAACCGTGTTAAACTGTTAACACAAACTGTAGTGAGTCAAAAACACAAAGACCAAGACAATTCAACACACAAGCTAATGAATGTAAAATTATTAAGATAAAAGTAAACTGAACAAATGAACCAAATTACTTCTAAAACTAAACAAGAAGTATGATTAAAAATAATCCTTGAAACATTTAAGACAGTGTTTCCCAAACTCCAAAATGGGTCGGAGACCCATGTTACTGGGTCACCAATTAGCAGAAAAGAATACATAAGAATTTTATGATAAATTAACCTATTTTTCCTTGTTAAAATACAAAAACAGTTCCTATTTGCTACACTGGTCCATTTAGCTCAGATGCAGGGTTGTTTTGTCCTTTTTCCTCTTTTTTGTCATGTTTTAGTGCAAGTTTATATTGAAAGCTTCTTATGAGTTGGTGAAAAACTTAGCACTTCACTCAGCAAAGCTAGTTATTTCTGTGATATACTTTTATCATGTAACAAATAGATATTATATTTGCATTTTAAATGTATGTTTTTTGCCCTCTTTAACAGCAGTTAATAAAAGCAGATTCAAGTGCAATTTACAATGGATTTTTTAAAGTTTGGTTCCAAGAGAGACACCAAATTTCCCTCCTGAGTTTCAACCTGAAAAAGTTTGGGAAGCCCTGATCTTTAGCAAGTAATAAATGAAAATACCCACAATTTTCTGTAGGAATTATACAAGTTTGGTTTGTGTAAGGCAAAGTCGAGAATATGTTTAAATTAATTTTATTTTATAAAAAATTTATCCTGGAAAGTAATTCACTGTATTTCAAACTACCTAAGACTAACACTATGTTAAATATTTATATATATATATATATATATATATATATATCTTTAAGATTTATAATGGGACTGGAAGGGTGTATATTATTCTTAAGAAGTTAAACACAGGTTTACATTACTAAAACAAGGGGGCCAGATAAAGAAAAACTGTAATCTGTTGTAGTACATTTTTTACAATTGAAATAACAAAGAACATTTTATTTTATATGTTTTTTGTTGATTTTGTGAACGACTGCAACTAATAAGGAAATTGTCTAAAAGTATTAAGAATTGTGATTAATGGTCAGTTTTTATGAATGGAGAGAAGACAACATGGGCTTAGAAACAACTGTCTGCTGTCTAAAGAAAATTCAATATACTGTAGTAAAACTGTATTACAGAACAAAACACACAACACTCCATACACATAATTCATGGACAAGCACACACATACAGACACAGAGAGACCAACACAAAGACACAAACCAACATTTACAGGCAAAAAAAGAGTTATTTTGCTGTAAGAGAGTGTCAGTACAAGCCAAAGGTCAAACAGTATGACCTTTAAAAGGAAGGTGTATAAAGGAAAAGTTTTTACATACCGCCAAAAAATACATTGACATTTTGAATTTAAAAAACTACCGTTTGTAAAGGTTATATATTTGTCCTTTGGTAATCTGAACAAGGCTTCTCAAGTTGAATTATTACTGTTTGACATGCTAAAAATCTTGCTTATAGTATCTTTTACTGGTAATTTAGGTTTCTAATTAACATGCCAGTAATTCAGTTGGCCGAAGAAAACTTTTTCCCATAGTGTGACGAGAGTAAAAGGAAAAAAGTGTATTCAAAATGTCAATGTATTCTTTTAGAAAGTGACTTTTTAGAGGGTTAAAGGAGTGATTTTTAGGAGGTGACATTGCTCTAAGTCTACTCTTAAACAGAAGGTAAGGAAAGACTTGTTGTGAAACTTTTTACACAGGAAGGTAAAGTTTAGAGGCAGTTAAAGGTAGTTCATATGGAGTAGGATGTTGTCAGTCACATATCACAGTCAAACCAGCTGTGGAGATATATACAAATAACATATAAAATGAATGCAGTTGTGCTTCACGGCACAACAGAAACATCTGATGTTTTAGAAATGTTGTAATTTGTGTTAGGACTGGTTTTAACTTTCATATTTAAAATAATAATCCCAATAAACATCTCCATATGACTTTTCTACAGTTTTACTTCAATGTGTACATATACTTAAATGGACAGATGGAAGATGTATAGATATAGAGTCTATCCCTTAAGAGACTGTTTTATTATTGGATAGTAATAACAGCACAATCTCATTAGAGGAAAATAGAGTTCATACTAAAACTGCAGTGCAACAATTTACAGACACAAATCATCAAGCACCATCACAATTAGTTTGACTGTGATATATTCAAGAAACATCCCACACGCAAACTACTTTTAACAGGCAAAAAACACTGATTTCTAGCATCCAGGTGTAATTTCTATAGCCTAGGAGAGTTAATTTTATCCAGAAATATCAAAACTAAATTTGACTTGCCCTCAAATCTTAAAAAATAAAGAATCGATCAAACAAATTTATTAACATCGACTGGATAACGTTAAATCAGAATACTACAGCATTTTGGTCTGCATCACATGCAAAAACATACCATGTGTTCATTACAACAAATCATCCTTTATGATCAATAGCGTGTAATCCCAGTAAACTACACCTGTTGATAATATCACAGATGACAGTCTTGGATTTTTACTTAAACTCTCCAAAACCATAGAAATATCAACAGAAAAGAGTGACAGTTTTACAGAGTTAAAGTGAAGGTCTGTTAAGGGAGTTATTAATACGGCTAATATGGACTTACGTCGAGAAGTCTAGTCTATTAAGCATTAGAGACAGAGAGTGTAGTATAGCATATTAAACAGCAGAAAATATTACAGCATTTCAAGGCGTTATTTGCTACGAGAAACAGAGAACATTTTTAATAAACATCACAGAGATAGAAGGGGATTGGGAGTAATGAAGTGTAAAGTTGTTAGAGAATAGAGACAAGTGTGAAGCATGAGGCAATTTACAAATGAAAAGGTTTCCTCACTTAGGTACTTAACAACTTGCTTTGTGCATTCTTGGACTGGGCTTGTGTCTCATGCACTAATCTTTATCTGGCTGAATAGTCCAGCAATATAACATATAATAACACAAATGCATGTTTTAATGATACTGTAAGCATCACTTGCAATGTTGCTTGGGATTGTCGCCTACTGATGTTGGAAATATCAGTGCACAAATGTTTGATTGAAATGCTAAAACAGTAAATAACTGAAGAGTCAAATGGGACAACAATATATAAACATGCATCAGAACTAATCATGTTGCACTCACTGTATTCCAGAGGAAATGAGGGACACACTGACCACCACCAGGTCCAGGATATTGAAATAGTTTCTGCAGAATGAACCTTTATGGAGGAAGGCTCCATAGGCTGTCATCTACAAGGGTCAAATTTAATATTTTAGAGTCAAATTAAAAAAAACATCAAATCACAGTGTAGTATGATGAGCCACGCAGAAGACAGTGATACTGACTGCCCTTCTTTTAACATTGAAAAAGGGTTAAAAATCTGTTAACAGTTGGTTTTGGTTATAACTTTCTTCATGAAAGTTGTTACTGCCAAGATTGCACACTAACAGTTACTGAGAAGTTACCTCTCTATTTTTTATTTCCCTGATGCAGCAAAGCCCTCTCACCAGGCACATCACAGGGTTGTAAAAAAAATTAAACATTGTGCAGCAAAACTGAAGTCTCTGTTACTATCCTGCATGCATTTGATATTTCCCACCTAACCTACATTAAAAACATTAAATACTACCTTAAGAATGATCTCTATGGTGAAGAGTCCAGTAAAAACATGGTCTGCATAGCCCAGGATCTGAAAACACAACCAAGAGCATCATTAGGCACCTTTGGAACATACAGTGAAAAGACTCCCTGAGAGGAAGCTCCTCTGAGAACTTTACACCATCAAGGACTACTTTACTGTTAGCATTTGCGCCGACAAACAAGAACATTTAGGCTAAGTAACATTAGCCAACCTGCCATTGGAATAGCAATGCCAGTTCTGCAGGAAATACACCACTAACATTTTAACAGATGTTTGTCAATGTTTTATAAGCTGCAATTATAAGCTGGCTAAGGTTTAACACATGTCTTTAAAAATGTCAGTTGCCAGTGTTGCATTGGCTCATGCTTTCAACCAATCACACTTATATCAAGCAAGGATCCTCAAGAGCTTGGCGAGAAAATGTCTATTGTTTTTGGTTTGGTTCAGAGATACACTTTCAATTATACTGCTGGACTAATGCATACTGCACAACAGCATTTCTGGGATTGAACCAACAATGTTTTTACCCAATAGGCTGTGGCTTTCTATCAGGAGACAGAAGCATTATGTCACCAGTTACATTTGCACTGCAGGTAAACTATGACAAAACTTGGAAGTATATCAAGGTTGCACATCATTGCTGAATGAATTCAGCAACCTTCAAAACCTTACTCAATGAAAACCAGCTTTGTGTTCTTGTTACTTTTATGGCTCTACCAGTAAGGAACATAACCATTTCTGGGTCTTTGCTCATTTGGAATTGTTTACAGGGTTGAAATAAAGAGAAACAGAAAAAAGTGCTATTCTGCAGTGGTTAGAGCTGAACTTGTGGTCAACTGTAGCAGAGTCCTGGATGACTCTGCAACATACTGAAATAATAATGCTGAGGTTCAGAACTAAGGATAATGAAATCCAATTTTACTTAAATAGACTGAAAACAGAGGAGAATATAAAAAAAAACGGAATTTATTATTTCATTAAAGTTTTAGACCAAGGTTAATTGATGTAGACTAATATACAGCAACTTATACCATGGCCAAGGAAAAATACAATAAAATAAATCCTTTTTAACCCTCGGGGATCTTGTTTACTGAGGGAAGAAACAAAATAGAAGAACAGATACAGCACGCACAATGCTCAGTCTTTTACACTTGAGATACAACTCACAAATAAGACCCATTAACACAATGTTGATGTATAACAATATGGTATTAAATACATGTCGACACCTGCAGTGCAGATATATCATTCATTAATACAAATAGTACATTTTTTGGGGTAGGGATCTTTAGCTTTGCTGTTAATGTTGTTAAAATGTGTGGTACGAAGATGGTCAAATCTGCCTTAAATCATTAAACCGAATCTTAAATGATGGGTCACAATACAAAGTATAGTGTGTATCATGTACTGATAGGCCCCATATGGTCTAGAAGTTAGGATTCCTGTTTTCAGTGGGAACAGTTGTGTGTCTTTCAATCAGCATTTC
This sequence comes from Ctenochaetus hawaiiensis, assembly GCA_029783645.1. NCBI lineage: Eukaryota > Metazoa > Chordata > Actinopteri > Acanthuriformes > Acanthuridae > Ctenochaetus > Ctenochaetus hawaiiensis. The sequence continues at coordinate 10,358,187 of JAPZDY010000015.1, read as the reverse complement.
ATTACGCTGCCATACACTCTTGTACTTTCATAGCACAGTTTGAACTGGACAACAACCCTGTACATACAGTACACAGTACATAACTTGATCTCTATAATGGAATTGTCATGTAATTGGTGCTAGAGTGTTTCATATAGCACCTTTAAGGTCAAACAGCCTTTGCTATTGTTGTTGTGTGCAAATGAATAAATGACATTTCAAATATTTTGATCTTGGAACACAGAGAAATGTGTGTTAAACTAAAAGTCACGATAGTATTATAATAAACATAATACAATTCTTTGCTGTACATATACATAAGGACAATCATGTAGAGCTGCAAGTGTGGCTAGAAAAAAGGAAAAGAGTTAAATTGACCAAACAAAGCTTAACAGGCGTTTCACATCTTCTTAACATGAAGTTAATCACAGTTGCATTACTCTGGAAGAAATCTCATTAAGTGTAACCGTCCAGTCACAATAAGCTTTGGTTGCTCTATATGTTGCTGTCGGCTATAATCCATTTAGCGCAGAATGAATGAGTGTGGGCAACTAATGATGACTGCACTGTTTGCCTCTGTCTGCCCGTTCAGAGTTATTTGACCCTGAATGCGTATAGATTGTATTTACATTTCAATACATGTTGATTTTTTTACTGTGTATGTATGTGTCACCTTGTTTCTGTCGGAGTCATTTGTGACTGGATCCTCTGCTGCTAAACTGACGCTGCTGAGCAGGATGAAGAAGAGGATGAGGTTGGTGAAGATGTTGTGGTTGACGATCTTATGGCAAAGAACCCTGAATCTAAGAGAAAGAGAGAGAATAACATTTAAGTTTCTTGTCACTTGAGTGTGAGGAAATCTTAGCCAATCAAGATTTGAAGATATGGGAACAAAATGATGAAAAAATGCAAGCCAAGTCTGGAAGGGAGGAAAGAAAAGGGGAAGGAAAAGGAAAGTAGGCAGAGGGTAAAATTCAGTGTCTTCTTACTTATTGGTGTGGCTGAAGATGAAGAAAGCACGGGCTTCAGGCATGGGAACGGCCTTTTCCTTCAGCTGAATGTCAGAGAGAGGCCGTGGCCTCGGGCCCACCGGCATCTCTGGCTCATCCTCATCATCATCTCCTGATGGGTAGGAAGAAAAGAATGATAGTGAGAGAAAATGTGAGGGTAGAAAAGCAGGAGGTATAAGAGAGGAAATACAGTGATAAGAAAAAGTAAGAAAAGAAAAGAGAAGTGGAACAATCGCACCATGTTTACACCAAAATCAATCAGGAAATTAAAACGTTTTTCTTTAGCTGCTGTGATAATAATCATTCATGTAATAATTTCTCCATACACACAAAACACATATCTGGTTTGTGTGTTACCTATGTAATCATTGGCAGGATATGGGTTCTTCTCCTCACTCTCATCTCCACAGTACTCATCCATGTTAATCTGCAAACAGAGAGCATTACATTTATTTACCTATATGTACAGTTTAGTTCTGTTGACTAAGTAAACATTTACTGGTGTACTGGAATTATGTGCCTACTTCACTCTTTCTTGCCTATATGTACCTTAGTAGCAGTGTTGGTCTCTCCATCAGAGGTGATGGATTTCAGCTCTATCTTCTCCTTCTTCTCCTCCTCTAGTGGTGGCTTCTCATTGTTATGACGCTTCTCTGGACTGGCCAATCTAAGAACAGAAAAAAAAAGTTGATGTGATGTCATAATTAAAACAAAAGAAAAGTGGGCGGGCAAACAGTTGTTCTTCATCACACTTTTTCACAGATCAATGCAGGTTACACCCAAGAAGGAGATATTTAATGATTTGTGCCACTAAAGGGATGCTATCATCCTCAGTTGCACTAAAATCCCCCATTATCTTTGCTGATAAATGACCTTTGTAGGCACTGGGATGCTGAAATTACCTAATAAAATGGGTTTAGACAGAAAGGCAAAGCAGGCAAATGTCAGCCTGAATTAAAAACCTGAAGTAAGAGTTTATGCTCTAATTGTGAGGCATTTTTAGGCCAGTAACAGGATCCTTAAATGCCTCTGAAGATTACTGACTATCCAGGATGCTGTAAGCTAAAGCTCTCACTCTAAGCTGCTGAGATTGGCCAAACTCTCCCACTCCCTCTGTTACCCTACCAGTTTTTTTCAGTGTTAGTTTTTTTCCTCAGCTAACTGTAACTGTCTTTCCTCATTCTCTACCTGGCCAGTTTTTTCCTCTCCTTCTCCTCTTCCTCTTCTTTTTGGGCTGATGTCAGGCTCTCAGCATCTGCCAGATTGTCCACAGCGATGGCCAAGAAGACATTCAGTAGGATATCTGTTCAGAGGGGTGAAGTTAAAGATGTTGCTGACCCATCAGATTGTCAGTTCGAATGGCTGCAAACAACCCAGGTGGGATAAGTAAATAATAAGCAACCTTTCTGTATCTGAAAGACACCAAACTCCCAACAGCTTAAGCAGACACACTCAATGACCTCCAGCTGTTTTGGCTTTGCAGCATCTTAAAGTAGTTAAATATTAGATCACTCATCACTACTCTACCTCCCTTTAGACCCAAATTAAGCGGCTTTGTAGCTTTTTTATGTATGGCTCTCGTGTGGCAGGATACAGTTTCCGCAGATGAAGAGGATGATGAAGTAGATGCAGACCAGCATGCCGGGAAAGGACGGTCCACCGTACGCCATGATGCCATCATACATGACAGAGTTCCAGTCCTCTCCTGTTAGGATCTGTGAAGAGGAAAATAAACAGTTTAAGAATATCATCTGCATTAAAAATGGTCTTTTTACACTGCATTTATCACATCTGTAAGCCTCATAGTAGACAACTTTTTTGTACTGTACAAATATAATGATAGTAATTTCATGGACACAAGCTGAGAATGGAAGACAGATGAGGGGCATACAGTTTTATTACCTGAAACACAGTGAGCAGAGACTGGGGAAAGTTGTCAAAGGTGCTGCGTCGGGTCTCGTCGAAGTTGAATTTCCCCCCGAAGAGCTGCATGCCGAGCAGGGAGAAGATAATGATGAAGAGGAAGAGCAGGAGCAGCAGGGAAGCAATGGAGCGAACAGAATTTAGCAGGGAGGCCACCAGGTTGGACAGAGAGTTCCAGTATCTGAGGGAGAGAGATGCAGTTAATATTTGCACATGTGCAAAAATGAAAGTAGATAAAACACATTCATCCCTCATAGACACACACTTTGCTTGTCTATTTTTACTTTGTTTCCCCTTTTTCTTTTCAATTTAAGATCATATATCCTGAGGACATTTAGTAATACAATAGCTGCTATTGTCTTTCTCTGTCCAGTACTGCAGTAGGACACTTTGAATGTGTGTGTATGTGTGTGTGTGTGTGTGAATGAGAGCAAACAATCTTTGTCAGCAAAACTAATAGTAGGTTCGATCCAGTCTGCGACCTCTGCTGTATGTCATACCCCTCTTGCTCTCTCTGTTTCCTGTCTGCCTCTTCACCTGACTCAGGCAAAATAATTCCCCCAAAAATTATCTTTAAAAACATCTTTATTAACCTGGTAATTTTGAAGATTCGCAGCAGGCGTACACAACGTAACACAGAGATGCCGAGAGGAGACATGATCTTCGTTTCCACCAAAATGGTCTCAAGAATTCCCCCACATACTACGAAGCTGTCGAAGCGATTGAAGAGCGAAACAAAGTACGCCTGTGGAGAGTTTAGAGACAGCGTAAAATTTAATAACAAGAAGATTAGAATAAAGACAAGAGTTTATGCTTCCCTTGACAATAAAAATACAATCTTTTCCCATAGAAATAATTGGATGAAAAATTATGTTACTGTTGGCCACCTACCTGTAGACCCAGACTGTACATCTTTAGCAGCATCTCACCAGTAAAGAGTGCTAGCAACACCTTGTTAGCTATGTCTGAGAAGGAGGAAAGAAAAAAAAGAGAAAGACAGGAGGGTTTCAAATCAGGTTGGAATAAAAAGGGACAGGAAAAGAAACAGTGGAAAGAGAAAGAAAATCCAAAAAGGTAAATAATTTAAGCAGGATCAGAACGGAAAGAGGTCTATTTCTGTGCATCGGAGTGTGGGTGCGTTCATGTACCTTGTACATCGGTTAACCACTGAGGCTGCTGGTGATGTTCAGAGGCGATAGTCAGAGTGTTGAGGAAAACCAAGAAGATGACCAGCCAATAAAACACCTGTGATTTGACTGCTGCCCGGCACTTCCTCCTACACAGCCTGTTCCACCTCCGGGAGTATCGACTGAAGAGCAAGAAGCAGAGATTGAGAGAGAGAGAGAGAGATGAAGAGGTGAAGAAAGATGGGGGAGAGAAGAGGGAGGGAAGAGGGAGAGATGTGAGAAAAGAAAGAGAGAGGCACGAGGGTCAAAGACAGAAGTGAAGGGACAGAGAAGGGTGACAAGAGAGAAAGAGGAAGAGCCAGGGCCCATGAGAGAAGATATAAGAAAAAAACAAAAGGATGATCAACAGAAACAAGTGAAGAAGAGAGTGAAAATCAAACAGCGGAGGAGAGAGAAGAATAAGAAAGAGTCAATTAGACTGTCTACAGAATTGTGATGACATCACCCCTTGTCCTGTGGTTGGCTGTTGTTTGAGAGCAGAGCTGTGGAACAGTTAGTCATCCTCCGAGACGTTTCACACCAAGGAGAAGCCAGTATAAAGAGCTTTGTTGCAGTATGAGATATGCACCATTTGAGGAACAAAAAAGGAACACTTATTCTTATGAAATGATTGTAGGCACAAATTTAAACTGAAATGTGTTAAATTGTGATTCACACTTCAAGGAAAAATCATGCTTCTACAAAGAAGAAGCGGTTCAAAGTAGTATAGAACAAAGTTTCTTTCTTTTTAGACAATTCTACATGTCCAGTATTTTGTTGCACACAAGGACTTTTGCACTTTTGTTGCCCTCTATTGTTGAAAATAAGAGTCATTGTTTTCTGTTAATTGCCAGCTTCACACCTCACAGCCACATCTATGTGTACCAGCAAAGAATCCTAGCATTTTTTTCTTTACCTTCACCCACATTCAAATAATTGGACAGCTGAAGTATTATAACTGTCCTTTAAATTCTACTGGCAATAATAGTAACAACAACAGAAATAAAAACAAATTCAAGGTATCTCAGCCATAAGTGAAGTTTTAGGACAGTTGCTGACAAGATGCGATTAAAAGAATTTGCTCCAAACTACCTCGAGTGTAAACTAGGAGACAATGATTTTTTAATGATAGACAAAGTGAATAAACGAGACCAATCATGATACAGTTAAGATGAACAGAGGTTAAGAAATGTATGCATTAATCAGACTGTGTTCAAAAATGACTGAACTGTATAAACAAAATTGGTAGATTACTATTAAATCATCGCTATAATTTAAAAGGGGTAGTGGAACCTCGACATGAGAGAAGGTACGAACTGTCCACTTGTGAAGATTAAAGGACCTTGGGGTGTCTCACTTGCTTGAGTTATCTCTGCTGGAAACTGACTCAGCCTGGATTTTGGTGTTTAGAGAGGAAGACATAGCTGAGAAGAGCCCCTCTCTCTGACCTTGGCAGCATGGTTATGACTAGACAAGTGGAGGGATTGTTCTCAAGCTGACACTTCTCTGTATTTGATGTGTGGAGTCGGCATGCTGGCGCCAGAACTGTAATGAGTTACCCTCTTGTAAGACAACAGAGACTGAGCGGAGAGCGTTTTTTTTTTCATCACAGACCAGCTAGCTATTATTTATTATATATAACACCTAAATGAATCTGGATCATTGCGCCCTCATCAAGTCTCTTGCTTTCTTCTGTTGTGTGTGTCGACCTAATATTTCTCCAGTGGCACACTACAACACCAGACCTGCTTGCAAGAATATTTGTCAGGTATTGTTTCTGTAACACTTCTTCTCAAAAAGATCAACACAGCTCACGAGGAAGTGTTGTCCTTCTCTGTCTGTACATAATGTATACATAATTTGAGTGTGTCAGCTGTTAGGAGTGAGTTATGGCACACAGCGGCCTTTGCCATGATGCACACTGATTGTTACATGGGACACAACTCACAACACAACACAAGCGGACATGCATTTTTACATTAAAAAGACATGTCATCGTTAATGTCATTCGTCACAATGGATGACCTTTAAAGAACACAGTTGGCTATTTGCATTTATTTGTTTTGAAAAGATCAATTTTCTTGAGAGGAATAGTTTGACATTTTTAGCAATGACACTTATTTGCTTTCTTGCCGAGAGTTAGATGAGAAAATCCAACCCACTCCCATTTCTGCCTGTTATATATGAAGCTACAGCCAGCGGCTTGTTAGCTTAGCTTAGGACAAAGATTGGAAATGGAGCAAAACTGCTACCCAAAAGTAAGAAACTCGTAACTCTGATGAGTCTCCAGGAATTATTAAACCTTTGGACAGAGCAAGGTTAGCTACTTCCAGTATTTGTGCTAAGCTAAGCCATCAAGAGGGGTTTCAATCTTCTCATCTAACTTTTGGTGAGAAAGCATGTGTAAAAGGAAGTGCATTTCCAAAGAAGTTACATTCATCCTCTCAAGAGCAGGGCTATCTGTTGCTAAGTCAGTTTCTCGGTGTGTACTTGTGTATGAGTGTGCACAAAAAACACACACACACACATTTTCAACGACTATACAAATACCACAGCAGTAAGGACATTAGAGCAGACGAATTAAAAGACTGTGGTAAACAACATGTACTAACCTGAACTTGGATTTGGAGATCCTATTTCTGGAACACAGAGAACAGAATGGATTATACACACACACAACACACATATAGACAGGTACACAACATGAAAGGGGTGACCTGGGAATGATAAAGGGGGAGGGCATCCCTCATTATCACAAATGACTAAGCAAATATGTTCCTTTATCAATTTAGTTGCCCAAGTCTAGTATTTCCTGCAATTTTGAGATGGTATTATTTGCCATCAACGGGGACACATTTGCTTGTTTAGGCTCTGAGATGAACTAGACTGAAAGCTGTCATTATGAAAACATAACAAATCACCCCCTGACACATATACAGTGGCATCCAGTCAAAAGAAAAAAATAAAGCTCTACGTTTAGAATTCCTCCAATCAGCCCTGGTGTGAACGAAACACAAGTTAACAGAAAAATGTCTGTTGATTGTTCACCACTGTAACAGTAAAAAGTACACACATAAAGTACTGAGGACAAAGAGATTATGGAAGACATCGTCTTTGGAAAGAGAAGAAAGGGGAAAAGAAGATCAGATAAGAAAAGAAGAAAAGACAGTGAGAGGAGAGGAGAAGAAAAGAGAAAATAATGAGCACTGTGGAAATCTGATTCCACTACATATCAAATTGTTTCAATCTGTTATGTTCAGATAAGATGATTCAGCTGATTGAGGCTGTCTGAGGCTGTTCTCTCAGCTGTGGGTTGGTTAACAACAACCAAACTTTATGGACAAAATGGTCCAAATATTTGATAAACAGGTGAATTCAATAACTACGTCCAAAGATGTACTAGACAGTGTTTTACGGCTCCCTTTGCTGCATTTAATTTTCATTTTAGTGCTTTTACTAATATTGAAAAATGCACAAATCAAAAGTGAATGTAGTAGTATCACTCAATGTTGCGTACAGTTGTGAGAAACTGTGTACTGATCTTGTCTGTAAAAGCAGATGAATTGAATGACCCGCTGACTGACTGGCTGACTGACCGACTGAGTGAAGCAATGAAATGACTCACTGACTGACTGAATGAAAGAATAAAATGACTGACTGGCTGGATATGGGGGCTGACAGTACGCACGTCTCTTCTCTCTATGTGTCCATCTCGATTATTAAAACCGCAGGCGCCGAAGTACCCCTCCTACCCCGAGGTCTGTCTCCATAGTGATGTGAAGAAGAATTGACAAACACTAAAAGTCTCAAATTCTATCTCCATAATAGTGTAAGCAAATGCTCCTGGCCAGACTCGCTGCAGTTTCACAGAGGGAAGATTGGACTTGCATCTTTAGTCTTCCAGTGCAAGGTTTACTACATACTTGGTCAGATCATTGTAAATAATTACTTAGTTAAGTGAAACTTTTGAGCTTCTCTGTTGGTAATAAAAAAGGAAGACGGGTGCAGTAGACCAACACATTTTTATGTAAATTTTCAAACCAAATAAGGTTTATTGTGCTGTTTTTTACAAGTTATGGATGAGAAAATTCCCGTCTGGGCCACAAAGATATTGTTAATCATATCGAATATATATGTATGTATAAATTTAAATAATCTGCTAGTATGTGGTGATAGTTATTTGTTGAATATTTGATATTTGATTCACACAATGGCTGAATGTGTACTTGTGCAAACAGGATCAGCTGATGGAGATGGTCAGAAGGGGCTAAAGGCTCCAGAAATAGCTGGTAAGAGAGCTTTGAGTTAAGATTTGCTTATTTCGTCAAAGCAGAAAAATTAGTTTCTGAAATTCCCTCATGTAGAGTTGTAACAATTAGTCTATTACAGTAATTGATTGGCTGAATGACAGAAAATTAACTACTGTGAGCTTTGATATTTAAATGAGAATATTTGCTATTTTTTAATGCAAAACCAGCAAAATTTGCTGGAACAGGCTTCTCACATATTAGGATTTAATATTCTTTTGTCATGTATGCCCTAAAATTGAATACCTTTGATTTCTATACTGTTTGTAAGATAAAACAAGTTAATTTCAAGATGCCCAAGGTAGTATGTGTTGAGTTTGTGGCACCTCCTGAAGATTCAGATATGACAAATCCTTTTTTTTTTAGAGTTGTTTTGGTCTGACAGTCGACAAATAAACACAAACAACTTCACAAAGACAAAATAACAGATGGACAGCGAGAGTACAGATAAACAACAGTGTGCCATCCAAGTGTGCCTACTTGCTGTACTGTTCCCCTTGTCAAGAGTGTTTCTGATTCAGTCTGATTTCTCCTCTAAATTGTCTATTTTGTACTCTGTTCTATTCTATTCTGCGTCATTCCCCGTTATATATGAACAGCTTTGTATGTAGGTGTGTTTGCTTGTGTGTGTTGAAGTGGGTTTGCTGAAGTCACGGCTCCTGTGCGGCCTTGTGTCGAAGAAAAAAAAAGGCAACGCACTTGTTTAAATAATGTAAAAAGTGAAAGATGAGGGGAGCAAGAGCAAGTGAGTCAGCTGTCCGTGAGCTCCCACAGGAAAGCACTTAACCAGCAAACACACAAAACACACAAACAGTGGAGATGATTGTGGTTTGCAAAGAGGAGCCCAGTCTACCTGCCCCCATCGCCCTGTGTGACTCTGTCCACTTCCTGGGCACCATCATCACACAGGACCTCAAGTGGGAGCATCAGTTTTTACAACACTTTCTTTTGACTACAGCTGGCCTAACCAACAAGGCCAAAGACCACCACTGACTCTCAACTCCCCAACCACAAATCCTACAGTTACCACATATTACATTAAAGTCTGCGGCATCTGAATCCATGTGTAACATTCTCACAAATGGTGACTATTTCTTGCTTTTCATCTTTACATTTTTCATCTTTCTTTGTTATAGTTATGCACCAAAACTCCAAGTCAAAGTCCTGGTTTGTGAAAACTTGGCAATACAACTGATTCTGATTCCAGTGAGAGAGAAGAGAAACACAGAGAAAGGAAAGGGAAATAAAACCTGATTACAATCTAGATGTATCCATGTCCTGCTTTTCTGCTGAAGTCCTACATAATGGCCAAGATTGTGTTTTATCACATTAGTCAATAAGCACTTTGAATCCTTTTATTTCTTCTTGTAATTGAATTTTTATACTGTTATGCCATCAGTTAAGATCATAGCCTTGGACTGATTGGTACTTAATAAAAATAAACAGCTATTCAAAGCGTAATTTTCACATTTTAAGGTTCTTTGACACAGTGAGGTATAAAATCTTCTCATAACACAACTGGATAAACTCAAAAACAATGGTTACTAATTATAAAAATAGGGAAGAATGTACTTTTTGGAAATATAGAAGAAAGCAATGACACATTTAGATTTTCATATCAAAATGAGTCCACAAACACATCGAAAACATTTTAATATTCCTTTCTTAGGTACCCCCACAACCTTTAGCTTTCAGTGTGAATATTTAGATCCAGTATACTACAAAAAATAAAAAGGCACTGGTGGTGTAGTGTGAGATCACTTCCTCTTAAACTATGTTTCACCAAGCCCACAGATTTTAGGGCAAAAATTCATTGTATTTGCTAAAAAAAAAAGAATTAAAAAGACAACTTCTGGAACCAGCACCTCTGCTTATTTGTCTCTTCAGATCCACCAAGCTTCTTTCAAAATTTGATACGTTTGCAGTATGATGACAACACACCCTTCTCTGGTCTCCTCTTAACAGTGTCAGAGCTTGAATTTTTCCAAACCTCCGTGAGCTTGATGAGACAGAGGTCTGGCTTAGAGAGATCAGTGAAGGATAGAGGCAGGCTAAGCCACTTGTACCATGACTAACCCTTAAGCGCTAATACAGGAGAGATGCGGGATTGAGTTTATCCTCAGGATTGATAAAAGGTGACTGAGACAGCTGAAGGAGAGAAGGAGGAGTGAGTTTTGTATGCGAGAGGGTGATGCACTTACGCTAGCCGGGTACAGCAGGTCTCTCCCTCCACGTCTCCCCCGGGGACGTTGTCTGTGTTGACTGATTCATTCTCACTGGCTGGCATGCTCACTGAGAGACAGAGAGGAGCAGAGGCAGAGAGGAGGAGAAACAGAAAGAAAATCAGAAAAAGAGAAAGATGAATTAACAGGACGGGGCTGTATATCCTTACTTCCATAATTTTTACTACACAAACACATAAATGAAAGCTACAAAGGGCATCCAGTACTGAGAAGCTGCACTGGACACTGTGTCAAACACTGTTAAATCTAATTTCAGACAGAAAAATCTCTCCATTATATGCATTTGCACTGATTGCCTATACTGATTACACCCTAAGTTGCCACACTAGCAGTATTTACCGGTTAGGGATCCTGAGACACAACTCTCTTCAACAGCTATTAAGATGGATTTCGATTTCTAAGCTGAGGGATTGCTCAAATCCTGGTGAATTAAATCTGTACAAAACCCTTTTGTGGTTTTACAGTTCATGTAGATGCTTAACTCGCTGTAGATTTCAGTGCTTGGTCTGCAAACCTTGCAAGGGATGTTGGGGCTTAATTGCAGACAAGATTTTAAAAAAGACCTTGAAAGGCTTTTTAATTCAGTCTTTTAAACTTTTATCAAGCTGTCAGAGCTTTTTAAAGGAAAAATAAAGCCATGGCACCAAAGGTTTAATTTTTTTGCAGATGTGTAAACAGGTAGAAAGCTCACTGGGCCGAATCTTACTCTGTTTTAAAACCCATGGAAACCCTAACCCTATAGACAAGTATAATAAGGTGTTAAGAAGAGACTGCTGTAGAAGAAGGAATCATATGAATCGGAGGTTAAGGATGTAGAAGTGATAAAAAGGAATTACAGGAAAAACTAACTTAAATCAAAGGAGGTGGATGGAAGGGGAGAAAAAAAAGGACGAATGTGGAGATGGCTGGTTGAGAGACTGATACAAAGTGATACATTGCTTTTTATTGCTTCTGTCAGTCTTTGCCTGCCTGGAGGAATGAGCTGCACTCCCCCCACTGTCACCTCAAACACTTATTGTAACACCCTCTGGGCACCGGAGTCAGATACTGCATATGAATCTTAATGGGTCTTGTGTTAAAATAAGATATCTACTTTAAAAAAAAAGAAGCAAAACCTACTCTTGCAGAAAGACTCTTAGCATGAAACCTAGGGACGTGATCAGGACTTAAGATGAGAGGGCATCTTAAAAAACATTATTCAGGACTGTCATGCAATTGTTCCCTATTACATCAGCAGCAGTTGAACAGTTCATGTGTACAATGTGTTAGAAGATGCTTTCCCAACACAATTTTAAACCTGATTTTAGTCCTGCACTTCTGCTGAGATTTTGATAGTGCTTCATGCAGAATTGCTGATAGGAAATCAAATAATCAATCTAATGTTCCGCTGAAAAAAGGCAAATCATGTTGAACATATATAGTTGAATTATATGACCTTGGATAAATATAGATAAATAATTCTAGGTCAAACAAATAAGCAATCAACCAAAGCAAAGAAAAGCAAGCAATGTCTCTCTCAGCATGCAGTCATTTATCCAAAGCTAAAGGGGGTAGCATTCATCAAGCCATTCTTCATTCAAAGGCTTGGCTGCAAACCAAAAAAAAAAAAAAAACTGACAAAATGTCCAGTTTTTGCAACAGCATTCAGATCTCTTTTTGCAGACCAACCCAGTTCCCAGGGCAGATTTCAAAAGGATTTCTAACAATGGATTTCATATAAATTAGTAAATAAGATTTGCAGCATTCATAGGTTTAAAAATGTATTTTTTATGTTGTGTTTTATACCATCAGCTGACTTGCAAGCACTTTGCTAACACAAGACTTCAAAGTAAGGTACAATAAGTGAGGAGTGTTCTTTGCCACATGGTTGGTGATGGATGAATTCTGTCTTGTAGGGATCAAGACCTGAACACTAAGGCCTCTGCTGTGAACAAGCTGTTTGTTCCCTCTTCTCAACACGTGCCACCTGCTGCTTTGCTACTTAGTTAAAAGCACTCGGGGCCCTCCAGTCTCTCCCAAGGCTAGAGCCTTTCAAATATAAAACTAGCCTGGTGCCTTCTCCTCAATGGAGTTCTGAACTAGTTTAATACCTATTGTTAGAGTAAACCCCAAAGACCCAAGACACTGAGAAAAGGAAAAGAATAAGGAGCATTGAAGGGAGGGAGATGGAAGGGAATGAGAAAGACAGGTAAGGGTCACACTTTTCAACACAGAAGAGAGATTCATTCATTCTTTAAAATGTTGGCATGTGACAAAAACAAACAATACCTCTGAGAATAATTTTATGTATATGTGTATATGTATATATATATGATCACTACAGTAGTGAGTGTTTGTGTGCTAGTGTATTGATCACAGAGCTAAAACATGCAACATGAATTGACAATGTTGTTTTAATGTCTTTCCAGTGGCAAAAACATTAAACGATACCTTTGAGAATACCTTTATGTATATATATATATATATATATATATATATATATATATATATATGATCACTACAGTAGTGAGTGTGTTAGTGTGCTAGTGTATTGATCACAGAGCTAAAACATGCAACATGAATTGACAAATTAATTCTCCAGGCAAATGGTAATTAGGTTAGCTGTTTAGCTAGCAGTCCTATTAGCTGACCCTCTCTATACCGAGAGTTTGAAGCACTGGGGGGAGTTTTGGTGTTTACGTCATTAGCACAGGGGCTATGGACAACCAGGAAGGAGGAGGTTTCAGGGCAAAGAGGGCACAGGTCTTTTTGTCCACAGGGAATTCTGTGAAAAGGTTATTACAGTGGCTCCGTCCAGAGGACTCCAGGGACGATTAAGACACGGCAAGTTAAAGTGGTGACAGGAGAAGTGTAAAGCAGGAGAGGAGCAAGAGAGAGAAACCTGAGCTGTACTATCAGATTTGCCTCTTGAGGTACAAAGTGGTATTATGAGACAGTGTGAAGCAGGGCTCGCTTCTTATCATGCTCCACAAATCCATAAACATCCTCGAACATCCTTCAAGTCAAGTCAAAGTAGCATTTCTCCTCACTTCTCATTTTAGTTAATTATAGAACTTCCTTACACTAAAACTTTTACAGTATTGTACCTTTGAGTCACATATTAATTTCTCTCGCCAGTTTCTCCAGAACTCATTTTAGGATTGTTCTGTAGTTTTAATTTTTGATACCATACTGATAAAAAAAATTAATGTAAGTTCACAGTTACTTGTCTTAACATTCAGAACATGAGGGTTTTCATGCAGTCTAATATAATATTTTAATATTTTGAATTTTAGTCTCTAGTCTTTTCTCACAAGGCAACTGTGGCATTAAATAGGTGATTAAAAGTAACCAATGAACAGCTTCTTAGCATGTAAGTGCTCAACACAGAGGTCTGCTAAATAAATGGCAGGTGCCTGGTGAAAATGATAAAAAAAGGCTAAAATTCAAATTTAAAGGCCTTTTATCTATTAACCTTTGTAATCAAAGCTAGCGTGGCTAACAATAATGCAAGGGGATTTTATGGAAAGGAATCTGCAAAAGCAGGGAGAGGACTGTGACATCACAAATATTACAAAGGTTTTCATTTGTCATGTCCAGTGTGTAAAACTCACGCCGGTTATCTTCTATGATGACATTGTCCTCTTACTTTGTTTTTTCAAAAACTCAGGCAGATGCAAACTATATCCTTTCCTATGAACGTATAAGGGAAAATAATGGCTGCATCTCAATCCAGACAGTTTTCTCTCCACATCTCCATATTCCTGACATTAATAGTTCTCATCTTTTTGATTGCACATAATTAAAAGTTGAGGGCCATGGAACAGAGTAAAGGTTTTATCGCAGTGAAGACATGCAATATTGCCAGCTGCAGGGACAGTAATTGGTGGCAAACCTCCAAGTCTTCATTGCGAGAAAATATTAATATAAATGGCCTTGAGATTAGAATATTATTCAATGTAAGGTGTACAAAAGGGGTTAGGAAGACAGTGAGAATAAACCGCTTTACTGTGTTGAGAGGCAGCCACTGCCCCCTTTAGCGTTGAGGCTCTGGAGGGGGCAGAGAAGAGGGGAAAGGAGAGGGTGCAGTCCGCTTGCATGTCTAGAATCACGTTTCCAGTAAATCTTTAACTAGTGCTGGACCATGCAGACAGACGCACACGCCTTACGAAGGAAAGCCGCATTTTTCTTCACGGCTCCACGCAGGGATGGAAAACGATGGTTCTTACCTGGGGGAAAGAGAGCTCTGCTCAGCAAGACACGAACAAGCACACACACGCATGGATACACACAATTAGGTACTCACAACCAGCACAAATGCGGAAATGAGAAACTGTACATTTATGTCAGATGTACTCGCACTTGCTCTGATGCCATACAGTACACAACCTGATGCAATGACATTACCTCTACACAGTAACACCTCATTTCATTACTGTAGCTTTAAATATGTTTTGAGATATACTACTAGCATTAATGTCTTTTTCTTCTCTTGTCCCATTAAGTCTTTTAATGTCATTGTCAGATTTTTGTAACCAAATCTGAACTAGTCTTCTCGTCCTCCAAAATAAAAAGATATTATTGAGCAAAATAAGAGTGCAGAAAGTGCTCTGATTGGGTGATTTTCTGTTATAGAGAGGTGAGCAAGTCAACATTCAGATGTAACTTGCTGTGTTGTTTTTAACTGAGCACTACACAGTACAATACATTTGTCCATCCTATTCTCTATTTCTCTTTGCCAGCACAACAGCTATTGTATCCTGTCCACTTCACCACTTCTTTTTCACATTATTTATTGTGAGCCTGTGCATTCACCAGCATGCTTCTCCATACTGGGGTCATTCTTTTGTTGAATTCTGCTTATTTTGTCCAATGATTCAGATGTGATTGTCAAAGCAAACAAAAAACTGGATACATAGAAACAAAATCTAGCATTGCCATTTAGTACACAAGCATATATACCACACACAAGAGCTCAAACAGTAGATAATCATTGAGTTATCCACTAAATCAGCCAATCACTGCACAAAGCTTTAACAATTCAAACCAAATGATTATTTAGCACCACCATATCCACAAGCACAAGCACACACAACAGTCTCAGATTCTTGCTTAAAAACATGTAGCTGGTCATTTAAAAAGAAATCAAAAAAAAAATTAACATGTAGGCTACACATGAAAAAATAGATATTTAGAGCTTTTCTGACCACCTTCATCAAGCAACAGCAATGTGAATTTAAATTAGTTAACCTTTTTTTTAAAAAAAAACAATACTTTCAGCACATATATTAACATGTCTCCCCTATAATCACCATAAAAGAAACTGTAGAGGCGTCTTTATCTAATTATGTTTTAATATTGATTGAGGACTTTTGTCTTATCAATACACACAGAAGCGAGAGAAGGTAAATAGTCCTAATACATTCCTTTCAAGTCACATCCTCCACTGGGGATCTGGAATTGTTCCCTGGATAGATGGGATATATAAAACCTCCGATGTGTGCTTAAGAGAGCATCTTGACCACAAATCCCTCAGATCTTATTTTTTATTTATTGAGATTTACCATGATGATTTCAGCTGAAGCAGTCATACCATGAATTTTTAATAAGAACACATGCCTGACAGTGACTGAACATACATGGAAACACATGTCACAGACACACACATCACAGAGACGCACACATACCGTCCTGAGAGTCAGCAGAGTGACTGAACCAGGCAAGCTTACTGGTCTTCTTACCCAGGTGGGCTGGAGACACTCCTACCACAGACAGCAGTGGCAGGTTGCCAAAACGAGACGACAGCATGCAAGAACAAGATGGCAGAGGATGAGAGCATGCAGGACACACGCACACACGCACGCACACACACACACACACACATAAAGTATGCCTCCTGAGATGACAGGAAGAGTAAAGGAAACACGTCATTTTATACACAAAGAAATTAAGAACTGACACGACATTCACATCACATTTGACTGTGTGTGTGCATTGGTCATAAGTGGGGCACACAAACAGTAACTGACATATTTTAGAGGCACTTGACGTCTTTACAGTCACTCATGCTGTTACTAAGATCTCAAAATCAATTTAGAAAATAACATCTACTACTCTCTGTCACCAAAAGCAACCACAAAAACACACATACTGTAAAATATCTGTCTTCATACGTACACAACATTCATATTATTCATCAATAACAGGCTGTTGGGGCTCTACATGTGAGGATGGGATGATAGATAGACCTGTAGGTAGGTGTGTGTGTGTGCAGCCACTAGTGTGACTTGTTCATGATGTGAAATCCCATCTGTTCTCCGTCCCAGATACCCTCTGTGCGTCTCTCTCTCATCCACACACCCACCCACACACACAGAGTCACTCTCTATATATTTCTATCCCTCCTTCCTATCTCAACATCTATTTTCCCCGCCATCTAGCTCTGTGCTATCTTCACTATTCTCTAAGTCTCCTATCTCGTCTTAGGACATGCCTTTGTGTGTGTGTGTGTATGGGTGTGTGTGTGTGTCTATGCACTAGTCTATGCAAAATGTCCTGGGCAGCAGGGACAAACTGCCCTCATTCATCTTCCCAGAGGAGAATCCATCTATCGAGGAGGGAGGGAAGCAGAGCAATAAGAAGACCAAGTGACTTGATTTTCCAACCTCACAAACAGAGAGATGATTGATCTCTTTGATGGAGAACTTTGGCGCACATGTATCAATCATTTTGTCCGATCTTCTAAACCCCCTGGCCTAAGTTACACTGTTTAGCCAAAGCAATCGACTGAATCTTGCAAATGACTGATAATGACAGTATAAATACTTGTGACTTGTTCTTCCTATGGCAATTTGTTTGATTTGAATGAAAAGAATACATATATATATTTATATCAGACTGGACTGAATGAAGCACTTACACATATTACTCACATGGGAGGAAAGGAGCATCTCAATATTGTGATGTGACATTTAACAAAATTGGCCCAATAGGGAGGCCACAAAATCTCAGACACTGCTGATGTGTTTTTACCACACTGATTGGACCAGGGGAGAACAACTGTAACCCATGAAAACAAATAGAGGTTAGGAATTAGCCACAGGGGTGTAGTGCCTCATTTTCATGCAAATTGGGACATAGATCATTTGACCATGTCAATTTCTTCAGATTCACTTAAGTCTAGATCATTTTTTTCTGTCCTTTTTCTTCCCTTAGTAGTCATCAGTGACTCTATCAATGAGCCACAGGGCTTTGTAGACAATGAGTGCGCTGTATGCAGAATATATGCAGATGGCATGCTCTGCCTCTGCATATTTAGTCTGCATCATTTATTCATTCATCTAATACCATGAGTAAGCTAAGCTCCAAGCCTTTATAAAATAGTTCAAAGTATATACTGTACAAATTGAACTATTTTACAGAGGCATGCACAAAATAGCGCAGACAAATTTTCTATCAAATCTTAGCCTCTCCTCCACACCATCCTTTTCTCAAGTTCTATTTATCCTCACTCAGTTCAACCTTCTCAGTCAAAAGAGGTCAATGCTCTACTCTTCCTCCCCAGGAAATGCAGCTCATTCCTGGGGAGACATGTGCCATGTGTGGCTGCCTCTCTCTGGAGGTGTTGTGAAGAGAGACAGGGTGTTAATTTGTGTGTGTAAATTACCGTCAGAACACAAATATGCACATTCCTAAGAGTGTATACCTACAGTGTGTGTGTGTGTGTTTGTGAGTATGTTTGTGTGTGTCTGAGAGTTTTCATAAGTGAGGGTGTTTGTTGTGTGTATGTGAATGTGTGCCCAGAGGCTATTAGCTGCAGTCTGACACATTCCACTAATATCTAAACAGGCTTTAAACCTCAAGAGGGTTCTCAGCCAAAGCAAGCAAACAATATTAACATCCGCTCAGTCTGTCAGTCAGTCACTCTGTCAGTAATTCAGTCGTTCATTCACTGACTGTGAGCCACTATCATGCGATGAGAGCTGCAGTGAGCTCATTTCTTTTAGACCTGAGACTGGATTTAGCACAAACATACCCACCCACACATATGCACAGTTATCCACACAACTTCTTGATGCACGAAACACAAAATATCTTTAAATATGTCTAACCAGCCTTTCTCACACAATGTCTTACGGTATCCACAGTACACAACATCCTACCTGCCCATACCATCACACAACAATTCATAAATTACACACAAAAAAGGCGTAGTCATCAGCTGCAATAAGCAAGTAGTCAGTCCCTTCACACAGCACTCAGTGTAGCACTCACGGTTTCTGGGTTTGTCATCGTCCATGCCTTCCTCTTCGTTCTCTGGGTCAATATCTTCGGCCTGAGTGATCCAGTCTAAATAGCCCTATATTCACACACACACACACACGTATATAGTTACACAAACAGAAATATAGTAAGACTAAAAGCACTTAAATGTTTCTGTTTTCATTATGTGTCTTGATGTTTTGTGCTGATTTCTTATACTGAGCACTTTTAGATCATATAAGGTCTTACAAGTTATAACTACAGTATCTTAGTAAAATTTAAAAAAAATATATAATTTAATGTGTTTACTTGTCAGTCTCTTGACTTCACTCTTGACTTCATCTGTAGAGTGTACTGTTTATTTAAAAAGTGCCATACAAGTAAAATCTGCTCTGCTTGAACCATCATATCATCAGTATAAGGCAGCAGTTTGCTGTTTGGATAACTACATATTCCATTCACTTCCCCCCAACTAGTGGCACAGGACTTTCAATATTTAATAGTCAATAATAACCATCATAAAATTTTGTATTGATCCACATAAGACTTTGCATATTTTGTGGCCATTTCACAGGAGCACATTATTTAACATGTTCTAGGCCAGATTTAACTACTGGAGACTGAGAACTTGAAATTTTGAATCACCTTTTCACAAGCCTGACAGTAATAAATAATGAATCTAAAAGTCAGGTGTAGATTGTTTAGTCTTCTTTCAGTAGAGGCCTCAACTGAACAAGCAAAGAAAGAACAGCATACCTTGAGGTCTTCCTCTAGTTGCTGTTTTTCTCTGAGTTTCTGGAAGTCACCACGTGCCTTGGCCTTCTCCCTCTCCTTGGAAAACTCTCTGGAAGGGGAAGAGCAGGATGGAGAGATGGGGAACAGAAAGTTGGGGGTATAGATAGAAGAATAGGGAGGGACCAAGAACAGAGAGAGAGGGGAAAGGCAATCTGAAAATCTAGGCTGTTCATGTCATGTGACAAAAAAAAAAAATCATGTGACAATACTGCAATAACACAGATCATTACACAGTACGTCAGAACAGGAAGGACAGAAAACCTGCTGTAGAGAGGAAAAAAAAATTAAAGTGGAGAGAAAAGCTCTGCTAAGGAAAGAAAAAGGTGTTAGTATGCAAATAGAGTTGAAAGCACATCCAGTCAGTCACAATGCAGCTGGATTCACATCTTAAACAATCCAATTCATCTAGGCATATTTTTCAGAAGCCAACAGACAGATGCAGTTAATTTTTTTCTGTTTCCATGCTGATAAACATGGTAACTATCACTAACCTTAATGACCTGATGAAAATGTGTGTAACATAATTTAAACTGAAGTGATATAGTCCTGATGAGGCCATGAATTCATGCAAATTATAGCTTCAAATAAAAGTCATGTAAATGTTAATCAAAATCTGCTTGTAAATTCAGTCTCAATGTGTCCATGCAATCATCTCTCATTCACTTCTGACTATATTTATTCTATAACTGTCCCTGATCAACAGGGTCCCAGGTGCTCCAATGCCTGCTGGGAGTTGTAGGCTCTGTAGTGAGTTCTGGGTCCACTGCTGTGTCTCTGCCCAGTCGCAGTGTGCTTGGTACAACCCCAGGGGGAGTGACAGAGAGGGCACCCCTCACCAGCTGCACCACCTCAGTCCGCTGGAACTGAAAGAGAAGTGGCTCTGGACTGAGGTCCCCCTGCATCACTGCGCTTCTCACCTTTTTTATCACCCATTTCATTCCACCCAAAGGTTATGGTCATATATAGGTTAAGATATATATATAAACCAAGAGCTTTTTTAATAATTTGAACATATAATATAACATTTGCAAGTAGTCATGTAGAAGAAAATAGAGGGTGAAGTGTAAATGTAGAATTAACAACAAAATCCATTTACTCTCTTAATCTCAAATAATAATTTATTACTGAGAGAGTGCATTAACTGCTTTTAATTTATTCTGATCAATACAGTCTGATGTCTGTTCTTTGAAAAAGCTCAGGATTTTGTACAGTGGCCTGGAAAAAGGACATAAACTAATATAATTTAAGACAACAGAGCAATGTAACGGGTGTGTGAAATATTGAAATATCATGATGAAACCTGGCGAAATTACTTCCAGGTGTCAGGACAAAAGAAAGAATTAAGGGACATTTGATTAAAAGCTATGCTTGGAGAAGGTCAAAGTCAGTTTGGGGCCACCAAAAGTGTTTGTATAAAAGAAGTCATTCAGATATGAACTGACAGAAGCTGGAAGACTTGGGTAAATCTGCAGTGAAAAGGGTGCACAAATCCACATTCTAAGGTTCAGTAAGAAGTAAATTTTGGTTGTATGTCCTTGTTGGGTATATTTTGAATGAGTATATCAGTAATATATTTTGACAGATCAGAGCATTTGAGACTATTTCTCAACTGGAACTAACCCTGACCCTAAACATGAGCCGTAATGAAACTCTACAGATTATTTTCGTTGGTTTTTACAGTCAGTTGAAGAGCCTGAACAGAGTGAGAGCGTGTTTAAAAGTGGTCTGTGTTAAATTTAGAGGAATGACAGTACCTCAGATCACACCTACAGACAGCAGAGACACACACTCACACACACACACACACACACAAAACAGATCAATGAGCATTAGGACAAACTGCTATTGTGTCGCTTGTCAGAACATTAGCTGGAGACCCAATTCTATTGATCTGTTTGTACGTGCCAGAGTGTGTATATACGATACGTATGTGGGTGCAAAACTCTCAAAACATTGCTCTTATTTTTTCATTTCCATCAACTTATTTTTTTGTCCTCAATCATCAATGAATTTTCCTCAACCTTTGATCCCCTTTCCTGTCTCCCCATTCATTCTATTTACAAATGACATCAAATCCAGACAAACACTGTCACACCTGATGTTTCTGTTTCCACATCCATCGCTCTTCTCCTTCCTGTTTTGCCATTAGTTATTATGCCAATCTGAGACCCACACACACTCC
>JAPZDY010000015.1:10316104-10335127 GCA_029783645.1 Ctenochaetus hawaiiensis | reverse complement strand
CCTACTGCATCATTCACCTAGGCGGAGAGGCATGGTGGAGTGGGACCAAGGAAAGGAGAGAAGATGGAAAGGATGGACAGAGGGTAAAGATGGAGGGAGGAAAAGGAAGGCAAGACATTGATTGAGAGAGCAGGGATAAAAGTGAGGAAGGAACAATAAGAATGTTAAGGGGAAAGAGAGGGAAGAGGGGAAGAGGGAGGAAGTTAGATGCTTAGTGAAAGTTCTCAACAGATGGAACCATTTGCTTCAGCAGGATCCCTGCTGGGGACTATGGTGCATTCATAGTATTTGTCAAAGTCATTAAGTGGGCCACATGGCATCGAATTTGATAAAAAAAAAAAAAAATCATTGGTGCACTGTTAGATTTAAGAGACATTTTGTAAGTTGTGATAGAAAGCTATGAATGGCCCACATGATAAACAAAACAACTCCTCTTAGAGCTGTTAGTGTATAGAAGCCGAGAGGATGCACTTCTGTGAAAAGGGAAGGTTACAAGTTTAAATGCAATTTGATTCACTTTAGCTCTACTCAGATTTAGCTCAGTTAAGGTTCAATCACTGTGGGGAGAAAGCATTTTAGTTAGACACTTAACAGACTGTGCAGCAAGACTCTCATGAACTGGACATCACTGCTGTCCTCTCAATGTCATAAAAATTATTTCAATGAAATAATGAAAAAAGCCACAAACACTTTGATCCATATCTTGATCAATTTCAATATTATTATTATTATCATTGTTGTTATTATTATAGTAGTTATGGTCACCATTATTATTATACTATTATACTGTTTTAAACTCCGGTGATTTAATTATTTATATCTGGCAAAACATGATGCTTGCTATTCAGCGCAGCCTTCCATCCCATAATTTCCATTTTTAATGCCATGTCTCCACCAGACTTCACTCTGTTCCACCTCTACAGCTGACCTGAAGGGTGAATTATTAATACCCCAGTGTGTCCCTACAGGCCGGGTGGTGCTTGTACTAAAACACCATGACTTGGCAGAGCAGGGTAAAACAGCACCCAGCTCGCAGGCCGAAACAGCACTTGTTAAAACAAAACAGACACACACAGTTTAAGAGTGAGCCTCTTTACAAATACACACATGCTGTAGGCACATAAACAGCTCATGCTAATTTGCACACAAGGCAATCATGTATAAATACCAAAACACATGTTTACACTCAGAAGAATGATTTTTGAATGCAGTCCAGTATATAAGGAAGAAAAAGACCCCTTAAACCTGGCATTAAGAAAAACAATACCAACCAACTTAACTAAAAGAAAGACAATAAAAGCTGCATGTTTATGCCAGTGAACTGTGTTGATTCAAACTACACATACAAACCTCCCAGGTGTGTGTGTGTGTGTGTGTCCACCTGTCCATCACAGACAGGTTGTGACGTGATGTTGCCCCTTGAGGTCAACTGACGTGAACATAACAGGTAGACTGAGGGTGCGTCACCGCCTCTCCTGTGTGTGCTGCATGTGTGTGTTTCTCCCCGGTTTGTGACAAAGGATTGATTGAGTGGAACAGAAAGGAGAGAAAGCAGCAGTTTTTGCTCAGTTCAGTGATCGTCAGTTCATTTTTCCTCAGCTGTAGAGTACTATGAACTCTACAAGCATCTCACTCAACTTTTACTGATGGACTGCGGATGTAAAACTGCTGTTATCACCCCACTCTCGTTTGTGTTTAATTTCTACTGTGAACCACTTGACTGAACCAGGATTAATTGATGTTGTTGTGCTCTTTGCTGATACAGTAGCACACCATCAGCCTTTAAGCAATTCTGAATTAATCCTTTATTGTTTGTAGTAAATGTTCTCAATTGAAATGATGATGCTGCTGACTGGAGTTAGGCTGATAAAAGGTGACAAATGTTCATCTTACTCATCCAAGTCTGGTTTGATTCAGTAGTTCAATTACACAGTTCCCAAACTTTTAGTGGTAATAAAATAAACAAAAAAGCCAAACAAAATCAAAAGCATCCAAATAAAGAGCTTAAAAATAACATTGAAATAGAGTCTCTGAGTAGCAAATACTCAATTTATCATAGAGTGATATTACTCTACTAAGTATAAGTAAAGATAGATACAAGAGAAGATGCATTTTCATATCCAAACTTAAAAATTCATTCTTTAATCAAACTGATACTGCCATGCAAAAGTGAACATGCATATGATAAGTATGTTATTACTAAAAAGTCGCTCTTTTAATGATGGCCGACCATGGCTTATTTCCATGCAATCCTACTCTTTAGTGGTTTTCTGGATCCTTGAAAATCAACCACTTTATACTTTAAATTTTTGGTCCAGAGAGTCATGCTGCACGGTCATTTATTACATCTAAAACACTATGTACTTTACAGGCACAGCACAAACAACAAGCACAAACATACACACACACACACGTGTACACACATGACAACAGCAAACCCTCTTACCCGCTCAACACCCCCAGAACGAGATTGAGAACGAAAAAGGAGCCGAAGATGACCAGAGAGACAAAATAGACCCATGGCAGCTCATAGCCCATAGCATCCTGCATCTAAGAGAGAAAAGAAAAAACACAGAAGAGAAAGAGACGACGAGAAAAGGGAGATTAACAAGACAGAAAAAGTGTGGGGTATGGAAGAAAGTGGAGTTGATCACAATGGGAAAAGTAGGAAGAAATTTGGCAAGTTAAGGACAAGGTTTGAGTAGATTGACACAAAAAAAGAAGTGTATCAGAAGGGGAGGTAGAGGTCAGGGACAAAAGGAAAGTGTGTTAAGGAGAAAAAAGAAGGCAGACAGAAAACAAGAACAGAGCAGTGCATGTTAGACAGAGCAGCAGAGAGACCTGGCAAAGCAAGAGTGGCAGTATTGTATGATTGAGTGTGTGTGTATAAACCCCTTTGTTTGTCTGTTGGAGATCAGATGCTTGACGATCCACAATTAGGAACACACTAAACAACTCTTAACTGCTTTTGTAACTCAATGACAAACCTTAGCTTCAAAGTGTGTGTTTACATAGTTTCACAATCCCTTAAGAAATCTTTTCTTGGAAAGGTGGACGGGCTTTTATGGGAAACACATTTTCATGCTGTGACTCCACAAGGGTTCATGTAAACCAGTTTTATTTTGTTCAAGAAAATTTACAGCATGTGGCACTGAAAAATCCGTGGAATCAATAAAGATGACTTGTTTCAGGATATGAAGTCCCAGGGAAATATGCCAAACACTTATCTGGATATTGTATTAAGGACTGCTTGAACAGAGACAGACGTTAATACGGCTGTAAATGGGAGATGATTTGGTGAAGGTAGTGTCCAAGCAGTTTAGTATTCTTGACTCAGTCAAATGGAAATTTCTCAATATTGGTCTTCACATTAATTTGATTAATATGCTTTTACAAGAAAACATTAGGGAAAAATTGCAATGTTGAGTATTTCCAGTCTAATATAACATAGAGACTGCTGGGCTGAGAAAGACAAAAAGAGAGATAAAGATAAGAGAGGGTTCATCTGCCACAACAGCAGCAGATGTTGAATGTTATTAATCTATATTCACGAAAATGTGAGACAATAAAACCACAGAAATGCAAAGTAATGAAAGGCTTGGAGTCATCTAAATGTTTTTACATAATCATTTGTACTTAAAAGTTGTAAAAAGTAGGCTCATTCATTATAAAGAGAGCTTGCTACACAAGCACCCTCATAGTAAGGAAATAATGTAATTAAACTGATGTGAATTTTGTGTGTGTGTTGGTGTGTGTTTGTTTGTGGTTGTGTGATATGCAGCAGCAGGAATAGTTGCAGGCGGGGTGTGGAGCCAGTAAGCTCCCTGTTTCATGTGTATATAGTAAATACACCGAGACACAAACATGAACACACACTGACACACACATGCACACACAAACACTCACACCCACACACAAACACATACATGTTTGCATCCACAATAAGACACCACAAAATCCTAAGAACCAGGTAATCACACCTGTGTCACACAAGCGCTTTGCAGCAGGATGAAAGACCACAGGTTGATACACAGAGGACCTTTCAGTAAAAGCGATTTGAGCCTTTTCATCAGTTATCTGTTATCAATTATCATTTTGGTTATCTGTTATCAATATCATAATCTGTGTGTTACGCCGTGACTCTGTTGTAGAGGTCTGAATCAAATGTTTTCTCCAGAAGCACATGTAGGAGTTTGATTGAACCGTCACTAATATTGACTAACAGCACAGACTCACCTATTGGTTTATTTAGCTGCACGGCGTTGCTGCATGCTTTTGACCATTTACTGAGCAAGGGATGGTTTTGTGTTTGTCCATGTGTTTCTATGACCGTAGTATGTGTGTTCACTTGACACTTGAATCAAGCATCAGGATTCAATGCACGTTCCAAATGAGTCGGTGCCTTCAATTACACAGTGTATTGTCTGCATCGATTTTGCCAGAGATATGAGCCGGGACTCGCACACACATACACACAAACATAATCTGTGTGTGTGTGTCTTTGTGTGCACACCTGCCTTTCTGAGAGAAGTGTTTGAGCTATTGCTTTCTATTCTTTTTCTCAAAAGCACTCATGTGACACTGATGTAACAGATACAGTACAGTGGCTTTAAACACACACAAAGCAGGAAAGCAGTCACTCCACACATACACACGCAAAGACACTGTTGTGGGGTCCGGCTCACCCAGTACAGCACGTCCGTCCAGCCCTCCATGGTTATACACTGGAACACCGTCAACATGGCAAAGGCAAAGTTATCGAAGTTGGTGATGCCGTCGTTTGGGCCCTCCCATCCCATTTTGCACACTGTTCCATTATGCATACAGTGTCGCCCATAAGCTCCGTTAGGTGCACATGGTGCCGGCTTTTCCTCTGCAATGGTGACTGTGATAAAAGAGAGCGGAGCAAAAGAAAGATTTTTATATTGTGTCTTTTGGCCAATACAACTAACCCACAGTGGCATCAGTCGTTAGTTCCTGCAGAATTTTTATGGCAAGTTTTAATGATATAGTCAATTTTTCTCAACACAGAAGGAAGAGGGTCCACTAGGTGATTTCACAATACTGCAGGTTTATGTTACAGCCATTATTTTTATTATTTCAACCTCTCTAGTAAGGAATCACATACATACTGTCAGTTACAATCCTTCATTGCTACTGCTCTGATGAGGAGCAAGAGGTGTGGATGAGAACTACAACAAATCCAGGATGCTTGGTAATTGCAGCACCAACAATGCACCACACCATTCACCACTCCTACTTTATGATGCTTAAATTGATCTGCATTTAAAAACTTATCAATCTAAAAAGTACAAATCTATATCTAAAATAAGGTTAAAAGGGCCACATTAAACTAAAGCCGAACACAGCAGCTACAAAAAAATCTATATAAAAACAGGTTGCACTAATTATACACAACAAGCTCTCCAGGGTGATGTGTAGGGTAACCGGGAGTATTCCACTAGCACTTATACAGTGCAAAGCTAATGCCTCTCATGGGACCTATAATATCACCATAACAACACTCAAGTCCATTTATACCTAGGGGCCTTTACTGAAAATTGTTTCAGTCATTTATTGAGGCTGCTATTTCAATTATTGCCCATATCACTCATACTTAGAAATGTAAAAGATGTCTTAAATAATTAATGGAGGTTATCATTTTAAATAGCTTAAATTATGTACTCTATTCTCTCTCTGCGTTGTTGGCTGATGGGTGATGTCTTACTGAAGTCAGAGAATTATGGACAAACCACTCAGACTTCATTACCGTACGAACATCAGGTTAGAGACGTGACAGTATAGCTTCCTTTGATATTTCAGTTGAAAAGGTTTGTGTGTGAATTTATGCTTACTGAAGCATGCCTCCACACACAGCTGAATACATGCTTCAAAAGTTATCTGAGCACTGAAGTGCAGTATGTGAGTGTATGTGTTTGCTCGTGCATGTTTGTATTTGCATCGGTGCGTCAGTGATGGATATTCTGAGTGTGTATGTCTGTGTGTACCTATATGCTCATGAAAGCAGGTCTTGTGCATCTTGCCCATGAAGAGCTCCAGGCCGATGATGGCATAGATGATGATGACAAAGAGGACCAGCAGGGCAATATGCAGCAGAGGAACCATGGCTTTGATTATGGAGTTCAACACTACCTGTAAACCTATAGAACACACACACAGGAGCTGCTGAGAACACATAAAATCAATGCAAAACAAAAGAGAATTGAAACAGTCAGTTAAAAAATATAAATGTTGAAAGCCTTGTGTAATGCATCATGAATAATATACGTTTGTTTAAACAAAAATAAACAATTCATCTACAGATCATTATTTTGGTAACTTGAACAACACCTTTGCAGCAATTGCACTGGAGCCTTTAGAAAATCTGTCAGTCAGTGTGCTACTCAGCTAGCAAAATGCTACTGATCAGCTGCTGTGATACCAACTCAATACAGAGTCCAGTGATGTTAGATGGGGTTTTGTTTAAATATTTCCGCGTTACTATGACAGTGACAGCTGGAAAGAGACAAGATGGCACGCAACAAAAGGCCTGGCTGGAATTGAACCCAGGTTAAAGGCTTGAAACATGTTACGTGCCCCCACGCTCACCATTTAAAACAAAATGGCAAGAGTGTGGGATGTTTACCAGCTGCCTGTCACTTTGGTAACACACACACACACTCTCTAACACAAACAACCTCCCTCTCACACACACACACACAGGTGCACACACTTGCACAGTCTTCATTGACGATATCTGATCTTTTCCTGTCTTCTGGCCTGTTGGATTATTGATTTCTGCAGTCAGTAACACAGGCAGGCTGACAGACAACTCATCTACTGCTCTTACTGTCTGAGTATCTGACAACAGGACAAGAGGACTCTGTGTGTGAAAATGTGTATGTGTGTGCTTTTATGTGTCAACGCGTGTGACTGCGTCGCATCAAGCAGCAATATCAGCTCCAATCTGGTGTTCATTTCTCCTCCATCTCACCCAATCACCATTCACACCTGAGACTCAGAGCATTATTTCTTTCTTTCTTTCTTTCTTCCTTCTTTCCTTCCTTCCTTCCACAGCTCCTGGTACTTACTGGGTACTCCAGAGACCAGTCTGAGGGGTCTGAGTACTCTAAAAGCCCTCAGAGCCTTGACATCAAAGCCCGCTGCCTTCCCTCCAATGGGAGTGGCGCCGTCCCCCTTCGTGGCCTGCTCCAAGATCGCACTGAACAACCTGCAAGACAGGAAGTAAAAACTTTAGTCTTTCTCAGGTTGACATCCATTTCCACTACAGAATACTTCAAGAGAGGAAAACAATTAAAGAGATGAGGAAATACAGAGATATAATTGAGATTGATAACTTCATGGCCTTATTTTTCATATTTTCTGTTGCCACTGTTGTCAATACTGAACAATGAGCACCATCTTTATCATAATCGACAAAACAGTGAAGTGCTGTAAAAATGAACATCAATCTAGTTTGGCACCAAAATTTAAAAAGAAAAAGGAACGATGAAAACATCTTTGCTGTTTTTCAATAAAATGCCTTTCTTGGAGAAAATTCAACAGCAGAAAATAAAACAGCTCTCCAGCGCACCAATAAAAGTGTTTCATCTGTTCCTTCTGTCTTTTGCAGATAAGGAAATGTGAGATGCTCGGCTTTAATGATTTGACAGTCAGCTCAACAGAAGACAGTCTGTAGTGAGGGGAGGTGTCTCCAAAACATGTTAGTGAGTGTGTGTTCATAACACTGTCAGATTGTAGTGCACATGTAATACCATGTGATGTCACACAACCTTCCCCGTAACTCTGCTGTGATACATTTTTTATCATATCACATATAATTCTATTAATTATTATCTTCTCAAAAAGGACTGAATGTGTTTTTGATGCTGTTGTTACTTTTTAGCCATTAGTTTCTATTAAATTTCTCATAGACATCTTTTTGAGTAAAAGCGCCACCTATTCTTGAATTTATGTACATATATGGCCAAGTACACAGAAACTCCTGCCCAAATGTATTTGTATAACTTTGATCTCGGACTATTTTCTCATGGTTTGTTCTATGGACCCTTTAATTAAAATTAAGGAAAATATATGTTACAGTGTACAACACTGTCGTCAGACCAGCGAAAAAGGAAGCTCACTCTCTGACTCTACATCTCACAGTTCACTGATATGTACAACCTGTGATGAGAGGTACAGATTCATGTTTTAAGCTGTCACAAACCAAAAGAAGATGAGGAACACAGCTTGTTTGCTTCCAACATTCAAGCAACAGTACAAGAAAGATCATTCCCTGTTCAAACATGCAAGAACTTTTAATTAATTTGGAGCAATTTCTCAAAGCCAGGTTCTAAGTTTTATAGATAACCTTCCAAGAATAGTAGAGGCAACAAATTCATGCCTGTGGTTTGAGAATGAGTTGTTCAGCAATCAGAGAGGGGTTAATGGTTCAGATATTCACCCACTTTTGACCCACTATTGTACAAAACATTGACAAAAAAGGCCAAAATAGATAATAATGTAAGATAGTCTTTAATAAAAAATATAAGAAAGTTTAAATGCCATTGGCCTTTGTTGGCTATTATCCTTTATAAAATTATTTACAGACATCTCTTTGAATGTGAGAGGCTCACAAGCTTGATTTTGTGTACGTCCAGCTGAGCTTATCACTCTCCCTCGCCTCTCTCTGTCTCTCTGAGATCCTTTAGAAAATCACCATACAACACCATTTTCCAGCTAGCACAGCTCAAAGGCCAGTCAGCGGCGCGTTAGTCATGGGGAATTATCAATTAGCACAGATGAAATGGCCACTTGAAAAGACCTCTCAAAACATATCGCCCTCTTTCTCCCTCTCTCTCTCTCTCGGCCTCTCCATTTCGCACCAACTCCCTCTCAATTTGATTCACTTGCTTGCTCTCTCTCGGTGGGAAGAACGCCTTTGAAACAGAATATGAAATGCATGTCAAGGATCCACAGTTTTGTACAATCAGCATTTCGCCTAGCGTGTTTTGCAATGGTGGGGTGTTAAAAGATAATTAGAGCCTGTGAGTGTAGCATCACATAATGGTTTGTGTACATCCGCAGCTAAAGATAGTGGAAGCTGTGCAAATTCATAAAGATAACAGAGGCTGTGTGTTTAAAATTTATCTCTGAATTACAATTAATTCACAATAGGCACACAGCTTATGTTAATGATCAATTAAATTTATTTTTTTTTAAATAACCTCTAACAAGTTTAATCGAAAAAATGCAGTTAGGTTATGGCAGATATCACATTTTCTATAGCCAGAGATGATGTCTTAAAATTGCTCTTTTTGCCTCGAACAAGCCTACAGATATTCAATTTACAATAATATAAAACACGCAAATGCAGGAAATCCTTAAATACAAGAGGCTGGACCCTATAAAATCGTTAAATGATTGATCATGTTTATGTCTGTGAACTAGTCGTTAAACCAGCTAAATGTTTGAGCGCTAACTGCCTACAATACTTAAACAAGCAAAATTATGCCAGAGGGTTTCACTCTCCTTAGCCTCTTTTTTTCGATGATCCTACAACTATTTGGACTATCAATAAATAAAAGGTGGAACAGGGATACAAGGTGGAAAAGCAATAGAGGTGGAGAATTAAAATAGCAAAACAGAAACAGCAGAATAATACATGTGATGTAGTGAAGTGATGGAGAGAGAACAGAGAGGATAATGGAGGAACACACATCAATGTTGACCACAAAGGAAGAACAGATGCAAAGGAGAAAATAAAGAGGTGAAGAAAAAGAGCTGAGGAAAGTATACACTAAAGAGAGCATCTGTATTATGCATTCATACTGTACACACACGCAAATAAAAACGGATGCATGTACACATCCTGTTAGCATGCTGAGCCCTAACTAATAAATTCTTAGGTACATGTCAGCAAGAGTATAGGCTCAGACATCTGAGTGTATGTGTGCATGTATGTGTGTTTGCCTCTGAGGCTGCTCACACCAGGTACAAGCTCTTTCACCCATATGGTGAACAATCCAGAGGGAGCGAACTCTGTCACTTCTCATCTATACACACATACTCACACACGCACACACAGAGGCAAAGACAGGCTGGCACTTAGGCACACACAGGCACAAAGACAACCACTCATGTATGCACACACAGAGATATAGTGCTGCCACAGCACAACATTTCCTGGATCTGTGTCTTCAGTGTGAGAAAGGCAGAGTTTGTGTGTGTGTGCATGTGTATCTGTGTTTCACAACCTTACTAAAAGGTCCTTTTAATTATTTCTGTTCTGTGTAATTTCCACGACAAGTTATTATAACCAAATGACAAAATAGGTCTGAGTCAGAGTCGACCAATTAACCAAAATGACAAACTGAGACTTTTCAGAAACACCTTGCAAGAGTGTTTTTTTCCACAGCTGAGGAATGTTTGCTTTAAAGTTCACCTTCATGATTCTTATCCTAATAAGACTAATAGAACATTTTTGCAGAAAGAGGTCATTTTTAAGCCCTTTGAAAATAAATGGCCATGTCATTTCAGTCTTAATTATCCTGCCTTCATATTGTTCTTACTAAATTCAGCTCTACGTATAAAAAAGGCTACATTCCTCAGCATTTTTGAGAAAAAATTAAATTGTAACTGATTTGAAGGACAGAAAATAAGCATAAGTAAAAATTTGATGTTTATGTATTGACAGGAGGAAGTTTGGAAAGACCTTACAGGCTTTATCTCTCAAAACAACAAGCACCAACCCTCCTTAACTGTCCTTGAGCAAAATACTGAAACAATCCAATACCAGAGTCGCAGCTTGTATTTGACCTTCTGACCTCTCTGTAGCAGCGTTGCAAGGTAAAAATTTGGTTTCCTTGAAGGAATGAATACTGTATTATTTCACACTTAAATGCTGCACCACAATAAAAGCCATAATTCAAAAAGAGACATAGAGAGACACAGGCAGAGACAGACAGAGAGGGTAGATAACAGCATAAGAGTGGTAAAGGTTCTGTTTATGCCAGGGGGCATTGGCACCATGATGCCAGCCACCGGGGTGTGTGTGAGTCTATGAAATGAGGCCAAACATATTCAGTTAGTGATGGCTAATGTTAGTGAACACTTGACTGGCGAAGACTCACTGAGTGTGTGTATGTGTGTGTGCGCGTATGTCTGCTGGTGCACTCGCAGATTCTTCTTTGAGGCTTAGGGGTGCTTTCTTTCTGTCTCTCTCTTACACCAACACACACACATGCACACGCATGCACACACACACACACACACACACACACACACACACACAAACACACATACACACGGTCAATTAGACCATTAATGGAACTGTCAGATCCACTGGCTATTGTGCCATTACCTCCACACAACACTGTACACAAAGCACAGCTGGCAGGCAGGGCACACATACACACATGCACCACGCACACACACACAGGCACAGAGGGTTTAGCAGATGGGCTATGTTGCTGAGTTGCTGATAAAGAAAAACAGAGCAGAGCTTTGCTATCAGCATCTAACAAGCTAATCAGTTTAGGCTTCACCAATACACTGTAGGCCAAAGTTTACTGCGGCTTTAATACAAATTCTCTGTGAAGGAAAATTGTTTTATGGCAAAACTTTTCTAAAAGTTGTTGGGTATTATACTTTTTTAATATTAAAATTCTAAATATACTGAGAGCTTATTTTTATTCCTGTAAACAAACAAGACGACATGTTTTCTCTATCAGCCTCTTTATTGAAGTTTACATGGTGTGCCAGCTGATTGGAAGCAGCAGCTTTCTTGTGGTTTCTTCAGAAATCAAAGGTGTTCACAGAAAATGTGATCTTAATTTTGAGAGAAGCTAGCATTATGAGTACCTCCGGCATTAAACAGGGGCTGCCAATTGTCTTGGCTGTAGTTTCATTTGTTGACAGTAATTATACCAAGGTACTATGATTAATTTGGCAATAATGTGCTGATGTTTAAAAATGTGTCAGGTAGTGCTTTTTAAAAATCATGGGAAAAGACAGTGAATTACAGCTTCACATGACTCGCTACCTTTGTAATTTCCTCTATTAAATGACACAGATTCACTTGGCGTAACAAAGCACCATTAAGACACATTTAACAGATTTCCTTTTTTAGGTGTCTTTCTTTTCACTCACCCTACGACTACAATGATGAAGTCCAACAGATTCCAGCCGTTCCTCAGGTAGGCGTTGGGGTGGAAGAGCAGGCCGTACGCTATTACCTTCAGGAATGCCTCCACCGTAAAAATAATGAGGAACAGATACTCCACGCGCTCCTGTAGAGACACACAAACAAGACAGGCCCATTTATTTGTCTGAGCAGCAGTTTTGCAGGAACATAGGAAGATTAAACAAAAGTAGATGACAAAATAGGGGATTACTGAGAGGCATTTGGTGGCAAAGTATATAGAAATGTTGGTAAATCACATGCCAGTAAATACTATTACAGGATACATACACTGAAACACAGCATTAAAAAGAGTGAACATCAAGCATCCATTCAAAATTCTCAAACTGTTTGTAATAGATCTCTGTTATTTAAATAGATAGGTTAGCTGGAGAAATACCAAAGCATTGAGATATAAACACATTCAATCACATTCATGACATTATTTATTTATACCAACATCAATGCTAAAGACCCTGTTTGTGACTTATGAGCACCAACACTGCTGGATTCTTACTCCTCTGACTCTTTCAGCCAGAACAAGATGTTTTGTTACTGTTTATGTAGCTTCTGGTGTGTGTGTGTGTGTATATGTGTATTTTGTGAGTGTGTGTGCGTGTGTTTTCGATTATTTATATGGGAGTATATCTATTTGTCTGACTTGTAATCATGTACACAATCAAAGCATTTTGATTATTTAATCAGGGTGACTCTCTTCCTGTCCGAAGAGGCAACTCTGTGACGAAAGGACTGCATGCGTGTGTGCATGTATACACAAACGCACCCACACATACTGTGCACACAAACAGCTCTTCTACTACAGAGTTCCTTGGAGATTATTGTCATAGTGATGACCCTAGCCGAAGAGGGTCCTGGGAAATGTCCTAAAATGGCCTTGGGAAAGAGAGAGAGAGAGGATCCCTCTGATAATCCTAAACTTCTAAACAATTCATTGTCCACCTTTTCATCCGTCATATCTGCTTTCTAAATTTTTGCCTAGTTTTTGTCTGAAATGAGATCTAGATGATAGTGCAAAACTATTAAATTCCTGTTTAAAAAAAAGCAGGAAATATTCTATATTCAGAAATGCTCTGTCCTCTCCCTCAGTCCCTCTGAGATACGTCATTTTTCTAAATATATTTAGCTCGATCCATCAATCTATCCATCTATCTGAGTCCCTGCTCCTCCTTCTGTTCCTGCTGTTTTCCCATGGACACACACTCACAGAGGACCAGAGGTTTGGGACAGAAGGCCGTCCAGGTCTCTCCAGGCTAAAAGATCCATCCCTGGGAAGAATCAGCTGAACCTGAGGCTGGAGGGACACAGCTTTTATATCCGTCCAAGTTCACCAAAATAGCTCAAAAGCTGATTCTGTTGTCCAAGAATGTCAACAAAAAGGAAAAAAAAAAAGATGCTTTTAACATTTTATTTCATAGAATTTCCTGCACTTACTACAGAAGTGTAAAATGCCCCGAACACTCCTCTCATATAAATGATTTTCCCACAAACACAATTTGAAAAGTGAGGTGAACTGCCAACTCTATAAAAGACACCATGCTCCACCTCACTAGACCACAGATCGGTTGTAGGTTGCAGCAGGCAAAATATATGTCCCATTAAACTGAGAAATGCTTGCAGTGATTTGTTTCAAGTGAAACCATGTTAATAGTCTGGATCTGGGTAAAAAGCCATTGAATGCAGGTGTCATTTGACTCTCAATACTCCTTGGTACTGGTTTACTTTGGTTGACACCTTAAAAATATGAGTACAAATACTCAGCACTCCCTGCTATGTTTGTGTACTTTGTTATGTATTTACATTTATTGTTTTCTATTTTATAGAACTACACAGTAATGCCGTTGTAAATTACAATAAAATCTACCATCTACTTTGGCATTCACTGTCAAGCAAAAATAACCTCTACAAAATGTCAAACCTGCGTCTTCAACAACAAATGCAAAAGTGTTCATGAATGTAAAAAGGCAATGTTAGTGTTGACTGAGCTTATGTGTACAGTGTCTGCTAGATAATTTGCTGTTGAGGCTGACAGGAGTCTAAAAGTTGGTCCAGCTAAACAAACAACTTTGTCTGCATGAAGGGAAACTGTGTCTCCATTAGGCCACTCACATATGAACATGTCATGGGAATCAGTCATCCATGTAGGCACAGTTTTGACATGACAGCTGTGGTTTCCTGTCATGCTAGTAAATGCCACAAACGAAGGTGCCAACTTCAGTAGGAATTTTGGAGCGATATATTCTCAGAGGCTACTGCTGAGTTTTGGTAAAAGAGTCATGCTTTGATTTTTTGTTCTTAATGATGTGATTATCATACAAACTGTGATTTGGAAGTGTTTTTCCCACACTTAGAGGTACTCAACAAGCTTGACAGTGGAGGGAACGACATGAATTATAATATGGAGGATTTGCACATTTTGAAAGACAGACGACTTGAAAGGCAAGTTGGTTTTCAGGCCAAGGATTCTGCACCTGAACGGGCTGCTCAGAAAGCTGTCTTACACTTGTTTTGTTGCAAGTCTCTGTCTCTCTAACCTTCTCTCATTTAGACTCGAGTCCATCCAGTGTGCTTCATGAACACAAAAGTATCCAGCCAAAAGATAAAGATCAAGATTTTCACATTAAACACCTGTCTTCTTTTTCCAATGTCTGTGTGTGTCAGTTACAGAGCCTGAGGAATGGATTTTTTTTTATATTCATTATTTGTGCTGCAGACCCCCTTAACCACACAGCGAGTATTAGCAGTCTATGCGGAAGTAATTAATCTCACGAATGCACACACACATGTCCTCCCTCTCAAATACACAAAAGCTCTCCATCACTCTCCCTCTCAAACACACAAAGATCCACACACACACACATACCGAGGCTGTGTATCTGCCGGTGACAGGCAGACAGTGCGGCGCTCAGAAAAATAAAACATGAAAAACATCTGGTAGGAACAGCTCAGCCTGACACAGACACACAAACACACACAGACACACTTCTCAGCCTCCTTTCCTTCCGATACAGACCCATAAAGGGCAAAATCCATAAGGGCCTCAGCTAATCTGGTTAGTGACTGGAAAGAAATGAGAGGGAAAGGATGAGACACTGAAAGAGAGGAGGATGGATGGATGAGAGTGAAAGAAAGACAGGCCAAAGAGACAGAGTCAGAGAGAGAAGGAGGCAGACAGAATGACAGAAAGGTGAGTATGTGGGAGCAATAATTCAGTTAACTGTGATAGGTCAACCAAACCACCTATCCATCAACTAGGCCAATCAGATTATAGTATTGACATTCTACCATACAGAGGACAATGTTTCCATTCGCCATGACCTTCTGAGTTTGTGTTTGTGTGTGTGTGTGTTTGTGTGAGTGTGTGTTGCAAGACGGGATTAGCCATTATGCTGTTTTTGAAACAAACCCACAGAAACGTCACAGTTGCCCGCTTGTGTGTGTGTTTGTGTTGGTATATGCGTGTGTTCGTTTCATACAGTTTTCAAGAGATCACGAACACTCTGAACACAGAATGTACCAATTACTGAACCATGAAAACACAAACCAGCAGGAGTGCAACAAAAGTAGCATTTTTATCTCAAGCCGCCTTGCATATTCAACATGCCCACAGCACATACATTGGCAGTCAGAAAAAGGTGGGAAAAAAAACACCAAATGTTGTAAAACAAAATGACTTTGATTTCATCCAGAATTTTGACTCTTGTCATGCGAAAAATCGAAACTCCTCACAGCCTTGCAAAGAGAGAGTAAAACTGCACTGGCATCTGAATTCTCCTGCTCAGACAGAAATTATTTCTGTATAACTACAGAGTAACACACTGCCAACATCCGGTTATGATTTATTCAAATGCAGCAACCACTGTGAGAATAGGTTTAAGGGTCGGGAGTTGTGCACATGGACTAGTGCATATCCTATTAGCATGCTAATGATGCAACTGTGATTAAGGAGAGGGAAAGACAAAGTAAGTTCAGCACCTATTAGACATATTAATCAAGAGCACACACACAACTTAATTTTGTTCACTTGCAATTTTTTTCTGCAAGTATAAATACATTTTACTTAGGATAACCGCTGGATCTGTGAACACAGGCACATCACTAATAGACATAAGATGTGCCAAGAAACATGAGCAGTCAGACAATGGCACAGATTTTTCACTCCAAATTCCAAAGTTATCTAAAACTTATGTGGAAAACAGAACAATTTTCCTATGCAATGTGGGATTTTTATGATTGTTATGAAAAAATAAAATGGTTTCGATTAAACTGGCTTGACTATTCCCTGGTTCACAATCTGTGTATTTGTGTGAATGCTTGTGTTTCCTACCCTGTAGGGACTTTGTTTTGGTAATGTTGCTCAAAACCTCGCAAAAACATCGCACTCTTTGATTTGAACCAGCAATTCCCCCCTTTCCAGCTGAGGCCAACCACCAGCCCATGTGAGGCAATAACTAAACATGACTAGAGGTGGCTGGGCCATATGTCAAAATGTGATCATGATCATTTTTTATACTGATGAACACTGATATTTAACAAGATGAATAACCTGATAAAGGTGCCAGTTCGAGAAGTATCATAATGACTGAAGCCTGAAAATTCATAGGTTCATTAAACTTTAGAAAGTAGTTTATTATAGCAAAGAATTAAATAAAATAATGCAACAATTTGAGTGTGCAAACATGGCATGAGATTGGATGATAACTTTCGTATGATGGAGATGATTTGTAATGTTTCCTGTCTTGGTTGGCACTGACTGAATGCATTTTTTGCAGACTGTCTTAATCTGCTACTCATGTTTTTCAGGAAATCCGAGCCAGTTTCATAACACTTCCAAGTTACCCTTTCGTCAAAATTCTTCCCAAAAATCAAAAACTTTTGCTGTGTGATAGTCTGTTATATCTAATTTTGACATTTTAAAGTTTATTATCGATATCATCCCATATTTTATCACAGTGTTTTATCACTTAGGACTACTAGAGACATTTTGAAAAGTTAGGTCTTTACTTAAACTCTCTTTTCTTCTTTTTTACCAACTTCTCTTTCTCCCTCTCCACTTATGCCTGCTGTGTTTTTTTCTTCTCCATCTTTTTCTCATCCCTCACTCTCACGTTTTCACCTTGTCTCTTTCTTCCCCTCATCTTTCGCTCTTTTTCTGTGGGTGCCAACCAGAAGTTACCATAGAGACCAAGATGGGTTCCAACGTTACCATGGAAACTGTGGGCTGCAGCAGCAGTGGCGGCAGCGGCAGCATCAGACTTTCTCTCTCTCTCTCAC
This sequence comes from Ctenochaetus hawaiiensis, assembly GCA_029783645.1. NCBI lineage: Eukaryota > Metazoa > Chordata > Actinopteri > Acanthuriformes > Acanthuridae > Ctenochaetus > Ctenochaetus hawaiiensis. The sequence goes on along the minus strand of JAPZDY010000015.1, from coordinate 10,317,654 downwards.
ACACACACACACACACACACACACACATGCACACATTAACGAATGACACTGATCAGTATTGTACCAAGAATATCCTCAGCACATAGTCCTAATTACGACTCTGCTGTCAGCATCCAGACTTCCTATTGTGTGTGTGTGTGTGTGTCTGTGTGTGTGTGTGCGTGCGTATGCCTACATGTGTTTACCAATGTGTCATCTTTTGTGTACAACAGTGTGTGAAACTGTGGGTTTGTGCCTGCTCCAGTGATCCATGTCATATACTTATTTACCACTTGCCACCAGTTGATAGCACTGGACTTTGGTGTGTCATTATGCCACTCTGAACAAGCCTTTGACATAAAGCTTTTATTGCTACCTCTGTTCACAATATAAGATCTACAGTATAAAACATATGCAGTGTGACAGTGCGTTAACCATCCTACATTTTCATTGAGTGTTATAGTACCTCCTTTATTTCCCCACACTGAGCTGTTTTAGTAACAAAGTGAAAAAATATGATGGAGTTGAGAGATTTAAGAGCTGTGAGACATGCAGTAGATGCAAAAGGTTAAACAACGCATCGTAATAACGGTCTTTGTATTTTTTTTTTTTCAATAGCATTTAATAGCATTTTCAATGAAGCCTGAAATTTGAGGTTAAGTTTTGGGTCAGTGAGCAAAAAATTGGCCTGTATTTTTTCTATTGTTGTAATTGCACCAGCATGGAGATGAATAAGAGCTTGTAATCAAAGTTGACAATGCCCGAGAGAGCAGCTTTACATTAATAATATCATATTATCTTCTGATTTGATATCCATACCAGTGAAAAACCGTAACCCTTTGGTCACTGAGTACAAAAGAAAATCTTGACTATTCCCAGTCATAAAGGGAGGGAACCGGAAACTCTCTGACTTCAACTAAGGACACTAATTTATCAAGACTTTAATTATCACTCAAGGAAGAGAAGGAGAGGTGAGAAGAGCCTAAAGGTTAGGGAATGTCCCTACATTTTTAATGTTGCTGGGCAAAATGAATGAGCAACTCTTATTTTAACACCTACTACTGGGGAGTTTTCAGAATGCTTCTTAAAGTGATGTTGGGCTTCGATAGCGCCTTGGATTGTAAAACCTGATATATTGTCAATCATTTTTGTCAGTTGCCCCGGGCTCTGTGAGCAGGGGTTGAGAAGTGTTTTCTTCTCTCTCCACTATCTCTCATTGCATGGTGTGAAAGGTCTCAAAAATAAAACATAAATAAAAGGGAAGAAGTAGAGCGGATATTAGATGCAAGGGTCAAACAATATTTCTACTTATATTGTGGTCAGAAAGTTTAAACTTGTTGGTTTTTAACAAATGGTCAATACTGCTTTAAAATCACTTTAAGAGACTCTCAAGGATATCTGCCTTGAACATGGCATGTCTTTTGTCACACCACTTGAGGGTCCCTTGAACTCATGTTGCTAAAAGCAAACAAATCCAAACAGCACGGAAACATGCTATGCACAACCAGCAGCAGGCGTTTAATATCAGTCTCATTAACAAACCTTAGATCCAATCTGTGGGCTTCTGGACT
>JAPZDY010000015.1:10303845-10316004 GCA_029783645.1 Ctenochaetus hawaiiensis | reverse complement strand
TCCAATCTGTGGGCTTCTGGACTACGGGATTATATTTGATTAGGGATTACATTTGTGTCTGTGCATGTGTGTTTTTGCATGTATGTGTGAGTGTGTGCGTGTGTGTAAGAGTGAAAGACAGACAGATTGTGTTATGGTCATCAGTGGCCTCTGACCCCTGAAAGGAAGATTGAGTTGGATTCACGCACACATGCTAAACGACAGATGCAGCCAAAGACTACTGCGTAACACTGTACAGAGGGTGTACTAGTTTACAATGAAGATACTGTAAAAGTAAAATCTGTTTCTTAAGTAATCTGTATTATTGTGGACAGTGCTGTATTAAATTATTTTAATTTTTCTTTCTGTATTTTGTCTCCTCTAACATTCTGAATATCAAAGTTTACTGAAAGAGAGAAAAGTCCTGTTTCCAGGCAACAGACACTGTCACTGTAACTAATAAATGAAGGGGTTAGAAAAGGAGGGAGGAAGAAAGGAAGGAATGAAGAAAGAAAGGAAGGGGTTGACTAATGTGGAGTGTATTTGTGTGCATTTGACAAAAGCCCTGACTCACAATCTGCTACTTTTTATCTTAAACTGTAACTGTCTTTTGATGGTGATTCTGTGTTCAATGTCAGGGAAAATGATTGATAAGTTAGTTTATTAGTTCTTGCATGACTATTTTTTACAGATATGAACAATTTATTCTTTTTTTTTATTCTAGTACAAAAAATATGCCCGTTGGGCTGCAGTTTCAAAGAGGAAGATGCAACTTAATGTGAAAGGATGCAAAGTGTTTGACTTGCTGGCCTTTTTCTTCTTTGGGCTGTGTTGACTGTTGGTTTGTTAGAATAGAGATGACTAATTTTGACAGAACTTACAGCACCATGCTGGGACTAACAATGGAGATAGACAAATCTCAATGAAAGACTGTCACATGCCAACTATGCTAATTGTCTACATGGGCAGACACGTCACATGCTATCCCAATTTTTACTTATCTCACACGGAAAATGTCATGGGTAATTTCTTTTCCTTTATCAATGTCTCTCACTTTCACACACAAAAGCCTGTTACAGTTTAACCCCCCTTGTCGACCAACATCATCCCTGCTGAAATGTCTGTGCACACTTTGTGCTAAAATATGCACACTTCCCTACATGATTGTTGTGTTCTAGTTTGTTTACTTATTTTGGGTGTGAAGAAGTAGCGGGTTTGATTTTTTTTACAACCAAACTCCTTCCATGTCCTTGTCTTTTTAGCGATGTGTTGTGTATTGAACATGCTGAGCTGTTTTTTCCATTTTAATTTCCCTCTCCCATTTAATCGCGTACATTATTTATCTTCTTCCAGTCTTCAAGGTTGCAAAGTCTAAAGCGTACTGGGAGGATAACTGGTATACACCCTGGACAGGTCCATCACAAGCTTAACTCAGAAACCAACCCAGTCTTGCACCTATTGAGCCAAGATAAATTCAACCTGACCTACCTAGACAAGGATGGGACACCCATATTATAGATAAAGCAAACATTTACAATTATCTGTACCTGCAAATACACAAGTGTAAAGGACAAGAGAAAATATTTAGACAGGAATAGTGAGGGAAAGAAAGATATAGACAAAAGAGAGGCAGAGAGAAAATAATAGAGTAATTGGTCTAAAAATAATAAAACACAGGAGCATAAATCATCTCATATACAACAGACAGCTAGTTTGTATTAGTGAGTGCGTCCATAAATGTGTAAAGGTGTGTGTAGGCTAGTTGTTGTCTAAGGGAAAGGCAACTGGTACCCTTGAGAGATTGGAAGGAGAGAAAGAATACAGAAGCTCGCAAGAGGAAAAAGAGAGCGAGATACTGTATAAACAGTATAGGGGAGGAAAAATGAAAAAGCCAAGGTGAAAGGGTAAAGAATATTACTTTCTTTGTCTGTTCTCTCTGATCCCTCCATCCCAGATAACGGCACTCTTTCTCTCTCTTTCTTTCTCTCTCTCTCAAGTGTAAACTGTTGATGTGTATCTTTGTGTGTGTGTGTGTGTGTGTGTGTGTGCGTGTGTGCTGACTTATCACGACTTCTCCTGCCTCAACGCGCAGGAAGACAGATGCTGCATGGCCGACCCACACAGACACACACACCGACACACGCAGACAGACAGACACACAGGCTCTTCTCCCATGTACACACTCCCACACACACACACGCATACACCCACGCAAATTGGCAAATGCAGAGTCAGACACACAAGCAGAGGCACAAATGAAGACAAAGCGGAGTGACACACAAACACACAGATCACTGTAGTGTATCAAGATCAGAGTAGCTGCTTGCTAAACTGACGGGACAAGATAGATTACTATACTCTGTAACTCATTGCATGACTCATGGTACGGAGAGTGTGTGTGTGTGCATGTGTGTGTGTGTGTGAGTCATCTAATATGCCTCTTGGGTTGATGGTGCTGTTGTAACTTATAAGGAAAGACAGGCTGAAGCTTGATAAAGAATGACAAGAACACACTGTAGTATATTAGTATATTAAAAATAACTCATTCATCAGTTTTCTAATGTGTTTCCATTCTAGCTCAGACTGACATACTGTGATGTTGCATCAACTTGTCAACATTTGCTACATCATCTACACAAATTAGACAATAAAACTGAATAACAGAATAAACCAACAAATAGTCTGTGTGATACTAGATTGCAACAGTCTCTTCAGTTATGATTAGCTAAGTACTGATTGTTATATTGATTTTGTTGTAATGCAATTAGTGATACTAAAACACGAGTGAAAGTGTGTTAAAAAGGAAGCAGTAAATAGAATTTTAACAGTTTTTTGCAATTCTTTCCTCTATTTAATTAATTTATCAAATAAAAGTGCCAGGAGTTTTTTTCAGGTTTTACATTTTCCAATGATCAGGATTTGCAGCTTTCTACTTTCACACAAAACGTAAACTGAGAGGCTTTGAATTTTTTTTCTGTTTCTCAGACAAATAAGCAGAATCTCCTGATCATTCTGTCTTTTATCATCATAGTCCTTTTCAACAAACCCAGCCAGATGAACGAAGTTGTGCTTGTTAGCGCATTTTTTCATACACTAACATCTTCTGCACTCACTCCTCTAACATCCCTTTTCTGTCAACACCACATATCCTCTTGCTTTCTTTTACCTCCCTTTCCTTTTTTGTCCATTTGATTTTCTCGTTCTGCCTCTGCATGTCATGCTGTGTCTTCTGCTCTGTTCTCTGTGTTCCCAATCAATTATCCTGACTGCATAACAGGAAGATGCTGTAAGGGTGGGATGACCAAAAGGGTTAAAGAAACAGAAATCAAAGAGTAAGCACTATTGATGTCTTGTGCTAAGGGCGTCACACAAATCAACCAAGCGTCCAGTATCTGAGTATTAGCCTCGAATTTACTAAACAATTAAATAATTCACCCTGAAAACAATTAGCAGATTAATCAATTATATAATTGATTTTTTGTTGCAGACCTACTTTAAATGACCAAACAGAGACTTTTTACAGGGTTTCCCAAAGTGAGAGTCCGGAAAGTAAACTGCAGTGTACTTTTGTGCCTTCCACATCACAGATCAATAAGCATTACACATTATTTGTTATTTCTGATTGAATTGTTCATGCTTTCCACAGAAACAAATTCTAAAATTATTGTGTACATGAACAGTGTGGATGAAAAAAATCTAAAACAGCAGTGCAATCAGGGCACAAAAACAGCTGTTTTGTGCTCTAAGGTTAGCTTGGTGGTTGTTAATTAAGATTGAACATATAGTGCAAACATGCAGGCAGGCATCTCAAGGACAAACAAACACAAAAAATTATGTTAAAAAAAAAACAAACAGAAATACACAAACTAAATTCCAATGCAAACCTGTTGACACAAAATCTTTGCTGAGAAAGTAACAAACACAATTTTAACAAGTAGCTACAACAGCAGCAGTAAGAGAACACACTAAGTATGCACAAACACGCACACACATGCTGCATACACCACAAAGTGACAAAGTGGGATATGAGCAGTGTGTGAGAGGGGACTGGATTTTGCCTCCTGGCCCTTTACCTACTGAGATCAAACACTTTGTGAGTGTGTATGTGCTCACAGATGTGCACGAGTGTAAATCCCACTGTGTTGACATATGGTTTCTTCAGATATGATGCAGGATGGGCCAACAGCCATGCAAGTGTGAGAAATGAAGCTGAGGGACATTTTAAACTTTAAATGAAAGACAAAATGTTTTAGACAGAAGTAGATTTGACTCCTCCAACTGAAATACAACCTCGTGTTCTAACATTTTGAAGCCAAATCATACCCATCAGCTGATTTTATGTTTTCCTTTCCATACTAGTGATAGTCATTATATAATACCTCTAATATCAGTATTGTTCTCAGCTCACAAAGCCAGTATCTGATAGCAACTCCGATGTGTGTGAATTATTCAAAATACAGCTGCACTGACGTGCACTGGAAATATCCATTCACTACGTCTGAAATGGAATTACTTTAATGTCCTGTTATTTTTTTTTCTTTTCCAATATCCAAAATCTTGTAGAGGGCAAGTCTCTCCTGCTCTCTCTCCATGAATTGGTTGTATTGCTCCTATCAGAACCAAACATACCTCTCTATCTCCCCACAGAGTGCTGGAAAAGCCCTGTGTGTGAATGAGCGGGTGTGTTTGCATGTGTGTTGAGAATTGCTCCATCATTCCTCCCCTGGTTAATGTCCAGTGGAGCGCGACTGAAGCACAACGCAGGGAAAATGGTGAAACAGAGATACTATAGTAGAAAATTGACATATGTGTGTGTCTGTTTTTGTGTATGTTGATATGTCAGGGAACAAGGAAAAATATTATTGAGGTGTAAATCCATGGCCGTAAGAGCACTGTATGTGATATGTCAATTATTTCCATCAGTAGCTGGAATCACTAAAAAATTGCGACAGTAGAACACACAAGAGGCACATTATAGGCTCAATACATGTACTTAAAGGTCTGTTTCAAACGTGTTTCTCATGCAGGGATATTTAAGGACTTATTATCTTTACTTTGTCTGTTTCTATAGCTTTACCTGTCTCTCCCTTATCTCACTTTTCAAATCCAACATGACAAAGAAATGAGCAAAGAGTTGCCTGGAGACACATCCAGTGGACATTATTGTTCAACTGAAGTTTTGGTTGTAGCCACATGATGAATTTAGGTCCATCATCACTTTCCATTAACATGTTTTGATCTCCACCAACTGCTGATGCAAGGATCTGGCTCTCTTGAGGCAAAATGTTCCACTTAGTTCACCAGCTAATCAGTAACCGTGTTTACACACTGTTTGGTGCAAAGTGGGTTTATTTGTCTGTTGTTGTCCAGAAAACAGCTGCCTGCTACTTAGAGACACAAGGTTGGAGCAGTGAGACTGAGCCAGAATGGTCAAGCGGAGGACTTCTGTGCAGTACAAAAGTTTTCCAGTCGTAGTTCATAACTATAAAAATAGCAGAAAAAGCAGGCAACTATGGCAACTAAATGTTGATGGTTTCTCTACAAGAAATGAAAGTCAGATCAATTGATTCAGTTAAAACTGTGGAGTTATGGAACTACAACAGCTAAGCGATTTTAGATTTCAGTCAAAACTAAGCATCTTACCCCCTGACCCTTAAATCCTTATTGATACAAGATTATTCAAGATAAGAAAGCTTGTGTAGCTCTCCTACTGGGTGCCATAGCAATGCCACCATGACACCCAAACAGGATTAGCTGCTTACACCCACTCCCCTGCTGTTACCATAGTAGCACTGTTGAAACAGCGACCCACGAGCTATAAAAAGACAAACTTAACTTCAAGAAAGCGACAAGTGAAATAGAAAAAGAAAGTAATTAAGATAAGGGGAGGAGGAGGAGGAGGAGGAGACGAAAGGTTACCAACTCATCTTTTGTTGGTATTTTACATATTTGATTTGACTGGAGCACATTTTAGCTGACAGGTCAAAAAGAGAAAGAGCAGGAAAGGAGAGATAGAGGTACAGAGCTGAGGAGGACCATAAAAAAGGCTAACAGGGTTATTAATCAAGTTGGATGAGAACAAAATTTATTTCTCTCTTTCTTCTTTCATTATTGAAACCTCAGCGGATCTGTCTCACCTTGTCTCCTTTCAACCTCTACATCCTCTGTCTCTCTCTTACCATCTTCTCTCTGAAATTCAGCATCCACTGCTTTCTTTATCAAACTTGCTAGAACATCTGGCTGTAGGAGCTGCCTTTGGTGCTTCGATTTTCTCAGTCTTTTTCTGTTTTACTATCTTGTTTTCTAACCATCGTGTATGTGTTTTTTTAAGGCCGACAATTACAGTGTTTTTTTTATTGTTAAAAAATCTGTTGATTTCTTTTCAACAAGGGCATCTGAGAATAAGTCAGCAGGTGTAGATCGATATCTTGTGCATCATTGCATCATGGCATCATCAGACACCTAAATGTGCTTGTTTTATCAGTTGTGATTGTGGTATGTACACCTCATTGTTGGCACATCACATGTTCCCAGAGCCCAAGGTGTCACCTTCAAAATGATTTTGTAAATTGGAACAAGAATGGAAAAGCTTTAGGGCCAATCTTAGGATGCTATAAAACAGAAAAGCAAAGCAAAGCCTTAAACCAGTTCAAATTACTTATCCTGGATAAATGCCTTAAAAGGTTAATAAAACATCAGAATTATCAATGAATATTATGCTGGTAAAGTTATCAATAAATAGATTTGGATTTACAACATTGTATGACTTGGGTTATTAAACTTTTAGGGACATTCATTTTCTTTTTTATCCCCTAAATCTAGCTAGCTAGCATGACAAGGGCTCTTTATAACCATAAACTCATAGGGCAAAGAGGTCAAAAGAGTTTTGAAATACAATGTGGAGAGACAACGCAGGAAAACACAAGAGGAGGAAGATCTCCATAAAGCAGCGGAGCATCATAGTTTAGGCAGAGCACTGAAGTCAAACATGGCATCAGCTGATCATATCAGCTGACTCAGTTCATAAAATGTCACAAGCTCGCTCTCTCAGTCTGCTCTGATCATTCATGCTACTGCTGCTGTTGCTGCTGCGACTGGTTAATGCTGATTTATTCCTCCGACGCCCCGGCATCATCCTGTTATGATTTCTTACTATACAGAGCTTGCGATAGTGTCTCCTGCCTTGTGCATTATGTATACACCACATTTCAGCGATACTATGTGAGTCTGCTGGGCTCTGCTCTGTATACACAAGAGAGCTTGGTGTTTGTTGAAGAATGTATTGCATGCTGCTTGGTTCTACTTCAGGAGCATTTTCAAGGGGAAAAGCTTTTTTTTATATATAAATATAAATATAAATGAATAATCCTGAACATTTTTTACCTTTCCACTTCTTGCCCCCTTACTTCCTCGTTCCTGTAACCAATCAAATTGTGGGAAGTAAGTAAGTTTTTACTTACCTCAGTTGTCAAGCTGGACAATATGTTCTGTTTTGAGCTGTTTGTGTGTGTGCTGTATGTATTTCTATGATCAAAGATGAAATAAAGCACATACACGCCACCTACACTGTCCCTTTCAGCTCAGTAGGGAACATAATGGATGTGGCTTGAGCCCTGTTACATACTGTGCAGACATGGTCATCATTAACCTCATGAAAGACAGTCACTCACATCTCAAACACTCAGACTACACAGAAATCCAACTCCACATTCACTGGTCAGTGTGGCATAATTAAGGGATACCTCAGTGTGTGTACATGTGTGTATGCAAGTGTATATTTGTGCAGACACCATAAATGAAGAAATACCTCAATTGTGGGAAAAGGACAGAGGAGAGAGTGACAAAGAGAAACGGTAATTTGAAAGTCAGAAAAGTAAAGTAAATGAAAAAAAGAATAGAGAAGCAATTATCAGGGCTAAACAATGACAGACAAAACGACAAAAAATGTAATAAAAGAGCCATCTTTTTCTATAATTTTCTGTGCATATTCGATGCATAATAAAAAATCTGAAACCTCTCAGCCCTGGTATTGACCTAAATATAAACTTTGTCGAAACACTGTTGTCCTGTTGTGTGTTTACTGAAACTCTGATGTGCTTTCTTTTCACTGTGCAGTGATGGAGTGCAGAGATGGTGCTGACTGAGGGTTTTGTGAAAAAAAAAAAACAACGTTCACCAATGCTTTCACTGATTCAGCTAATGCTACAACAAAAGTGTGTGTTAGTTTGCGTGTGTGTGCTTGTTTCAGCTTGAGTGTGCACTGAGTGCGCTGATTTTCAATACATGTGTGTCAATAGATGCTTGGAAGAATTCAAACCTATCTTCATATGTGTTTATATAAAACAACATTATTTCTGTCCTTGTGCTGCTGCAACAACTGAATTTCCCCTCAGGGGATCAATAAAAGCTTATTTTATCTTCACATAATAATGCATCTCTATTACTTGTATCGCATATGTGTGCATAAGAAAGTGTGTGTGTGTGCTTCCATCTTTTTACAACATTCATTTTATCCTCACTTCAACTTCAAAGTCCTTACTAAGGTAACTCTGAACAGACTTTTGTTTTAATGCACTTGGAGTGCTACTCTGCACGCCGAGGGAGGGCCCCTCAAGAATAAAAATACTTTTGTTGCTCTTCCAATGTTTATTTCAGAAAATTTTGGTTCTGGTTTTAAACAGTGCTTGGATAATAACTAGAAACTGAAAACAAAGAAAAAAACTTCTCTAAGATGGAATAAAAAAAAAAAATGGTGTATGTACAGGTAAATTTTTAAGTGACTACCAACAACAAACAACCAAATTACAAAAAAAAGGACACTAAGGCACATTTTGAAAGGGTTTGAATTAAGAACCAGTTTGAGCATGAATTTTCGAAGAAGTAACGCAGTGAAAAAGACTTAAAATTCCCGGCAACCTCCCTACATCCATTACATTATGTAGACAATCATCAGCCACCATGTAGCTACATGTGTAGGCTCACATGTTGTAATTTTTTTTGTGTGTGTGCTAAAGTTAACGTTAATGTGACACATGATGCCGCCAACAGCCTGGCAGTCTAAATGAAGAATGAAACCATTACCTAGGGAGAGATAAAGACACATGGAAAGATGATGAGGGAGAGAGAGAAAGAAAGATGAGGGAAATGGGGTAATAAAATTAGTCTAGTTTCCCATGAGCACCTTCACTGTCTCCTTGCTGTCATTTTACCCTTGCTGTCACGTACGACACGCTGTGTCCCTCCTGTTTATGTGTGTATATGCATAAGTCTCTTTGTCTGTAGGAGTGTGTGATAATAATAATAATGGATATTAGACTGTAAGACACTTACAGACAGGCCAGACACCAGTACATTACACAGGTAGCCTGAATTCAAGAACATACACTGCCTTTGTAACTCATTCTCTCATTCTCTGCCTTTTTTTTTTAGCTACTGTCTACCTCCCTTTTTCCTGCTCTTTCTCTTTCACACACACACATGTACACACACACTCAAAAACACATTTTTCTTTCTTTGTTTGAGAAATCTATCATAACTTTCACTGCAAACTTTCTCTGCATGTCATGCCTTTGGGTATGCTTTTGTTTGTTAGTGTTATCTGTGTGTGTCCGTGTGTGTGTGTTTGTTATATGTCAGCACCAGTGACTCGTTAAAAGCTGTTTTTGCACACCAACGTTAGTTTTTGATTGAATCATTTAGATTGGCTCAACCTTGGACCCCTTGTGTGCGTGTATCTGTCAGTGTGTGTGTGTGAGTGTGTTGGCCTCTCATTAACTTTCCACCCAGTGTTGTGATGCAAACTCCCGCTGAGTCTGGCATGTTGACCAGCTCTCGCAATCCATTCCTCTATCATTATCACGCTTTGTTTCCTCTGCCTGAGTTCCCTCTGCTTTTTCTGTGCTGCCTGCAAGATGTAGGCAAAGTTACTAACTTTACTTTTCCATACTTTAAAAAACTGTCTTCTATGCTTCCTGTCCAAACGACTCTCATATTTGTATTATATCTTTAGTTATTTCTTACTTGTCTGTACAGTCAGGCATGCAAAATAAAACTAGACATTGCACAACCTTTGGGTTAACTGTTGTGCAAGTTTAAGCACATAAATGTTTGTGTAGAAGATCTTATATAAAATGAAAATTTCTCTTTTCATTTTATTATCTGGACAGAAGTATCACAGCTACTTTAAACAATAGTTTTATATCTGTGTGGTGTAAACTAGACAATAACTCAACCACAAATGGAAAATATGTGTAGTGAACAAAATTTTAGTGTGGCATTTAAATTTTTATTTCGTTTTTTTTTATTATTTCATTATGATTAAATTTGCTGGCATGTATGTAAACCTAGCTACTTACATACATGCCTGCTTTAGAACACTGCTAGTCACCATGGCAACCCAAACCTCTTCCCTCTATAGAAAGTGCATCTGTAGGACAAAGTGTCCTAATCGTTTGCTAGAGGGTGATGTCACAGGGTTGAAAAGACACAGAGACACACCTCCATGAGAGGACAAACTGTACCCGTCTGGACACAATGACATACAGATATATAGGGAATAGGGCACACAAACACATTGCCGTGGACACAGGTGGACACACTCTAGCATGGAAATATGTGAACAGATTCACAAAGACAAACATGCCTATCCTTAACTCTTTGTCCCTGTGGGACGAGGACAAGCCAATGACAGAACAGTTAATGAGGGGAACAAACAGAAACTACATAAACCAAGTTTTAAAATGAACAGAGGATGTATGGAAAGATATACTAGAGGAAAGGAAGTAATGAGAGACAGTTGGGTTAAAGAATGAGAGGGTCTTTGATTGCCTCTAATACCATTAAATGTGATTGTTTTTTTTTTGTAGCCAATCATTGCAGCGTGACATCAAACATTTGCAAAATCCATTTACAGCTCCTAAATATTACCATTTGCATCTGCTATAAAAATCCATCTAAATGACTGTTACAGTTTGTAATGAGGTCTTATTTTATCTAGACATCATCATATAAGCTCTCAAAGTCATCTGCAGTTAAAGTAGGCTTTTCAGTCATTACCCCTCTCCGTTCTGTCTTTCATTGTCCCTCTTTCTGTCCTTTAATCCAACACCTTCCCCATAAATCTTTTTTTCATCTCCTGTCTTTCAATACATTTTTCATCCATCTGTCATTCTGCTTGTCCTTGTACTGTATTCAATGCTACAGCTATTTATTTACCACTCTGATGTGCCTTCCTACCTTCCTCTCTTTGATGTCTGTTCAATCAGACTACCTAGCCAATTTGCCTTTTCCATATCTTTATCTGCTTCTGTGCCTCAATTTTCTGATGTCTTTGTATGCGTATCTGTCAGTTCGTCTACCAAACATATTCACCTATATAAATGTACACCTCTGCCTCCTTACTTCCCTCTTTCCCTGCAGTGTATTCCTATTAGTTCTGCTTGCTTGGTGTTTGATGGAGCCTGTCCCCCACACCGGCTCCTTCAGAGAACCCCGCTGGAGCCACCATGGAACCTCTGATTCATCAATCTCCCAGCAGCTGGCAGGAAACTGACCCAAGGGGCACGGTCCCTCCTGGCAGCATGGAGCCAAGATGGCTGATGGGGCAGGAGAGGAAAGGAGTGGATAGAGGCAGGTGGCAGGTGGGAGCCTTTACAGATAATGGAGGGGGAAAAGGTTGTGCAGAGAGGTGGAGGATGGAAGAGTGCTTGCAAAACTGTAACAGAGGGGAAGCTTGTGTTCGAATCTGTGTGTGTGGTACTTAGCCTTAGATACAATAACAGAGAGCACCTGTGTAGCAAAAAAATTCCTTTTTTCCCTCCCTCGATTCTAACATAAACCCTTCAGCAGTTCTGTATTATCGTGTGGCCATCTCCCTTGTGTGTGTGTCAGGGAGATAAGAAAACATGGAGCAGTAAACGGAGATTTCATGGTATTAAGGTGATACACTAAAATTACAGTAGAGGGCACCAGGGTTAATAGGCATTCACCAAATGGATTTATAGGCCTAAATGTAATCCCCCAGCATATTGTACTTGCACACATAGGGCTCTAATTTCGTAGACCAGGCGCAGGCGCGGCGCACATGCCCTGCGCTGCGCCTACGCTGCGCCAACTGGGTGTGGCCAGCGCACTTTGCAATTTTCGTGAACCGCGCAGTCCGGCGCAGTGCGGCGCACCCAC
>JAPZDY010000015.1:10275786-10289084 GCA_029783645.1 Ctenochaetus hawaiiensis | reverse complement strand
TCCATCATGATTACAGTGTGTCCTGTTATATTTCCCTTCCAGTTAAAATTTTGGTAAAAAGTTCTGATTTATACACTTATTAATTGAAAAATGGCTTCAAACTGTTAGCATTGCTCACTGAAACTTAATAGAGAAGGGCTGCACAAGACGGACTGATAAAATTAATTTTAATACAAAGAAAAAATGAGAAATTTATATACATATATATATATATATATATATATATATATATATATATATATATATATATACACAAAAGTATGTATGTTTGAACAGATCTTCATCTTTGGCTACCTTGAGTAAGTAGGCTACATAGTTAAATTATTTATTTTTGTGATGAATATAGAATAAAATGCACTAGAGCTCTAGAGCACACTGGAAACTGATCAAACTCTGCTGATCCAAGAAACCCTTAAAATAGAGCTACATCATGTAACATCAGATAGACTTTCTGGTAGATTAATCATGATAAAAGAGAACATTGAGAGTTTTACTTTACTCAAGCAAAAAAGTTGTAGCATGACATGTTTGGGTTAATTTGCCTCACTGACATACAGCATGTTCTTTTGTGTGTGGGTGTGTGTGGGTGGGTGGGTGTGCATTTCGATCTATCTCTATCTAAGCATTTGAGTTCATAATTAAATCTGACTCTGAGGTCGCTGAAGATTAGAATTAGATTAGAGTTTAACACTCATTCAACAATGTGTGTGACACACAGACAAGGTTACATCACATCTCTAGACCAATTGGAGAGCTCCCTCATGCTGTCATTCTGTCGCTTTATTAGGAGCTGATGAGATAACAGCAGATCAACACAGGATGAAAAAGGAGTAAGTGTGTCCATGTGCCTGTGGGTTAGTCTGACATCATCTTTAAGAACTTGGTTGACTTTTTCTTTAACACTTTATTTTGCAGCTTTACTTGAGCGCAATGGTGTGTGTGGTTAAAACAAGCAGCAGAGTTGGAGCAAAAAGAAAAAATGACAGAAAGGGAAGAGCAAAGAAGGTAAGAGACAGGAAAATCCACTATTCAGGGTCAGAGTAGACACTTTCATATTGTAGATGTGTATAACTACATCTCTAAAAAACAGCTCTATTTTAGGAAGATACTATAATGTATTTTTGGTGTAAATTAAATCCATAAATCCAGCATTCAGCAAAACCGGCTCCCATTCCAAAATCATCAATGGCTGCAGTGATGACCCACAGCACACCTGAGCATGACATATCCTTAAAACCCCTACAACAGTCCCACAGTCAAATTGTAAAACATGGCGGATCAGCTGCTAAGCTTCCAAATCATGACACAGCGGATTCACACTTTTAATATGACACAGCGTGTTTACAATGCAGCAGAGCACAGAGAGAGAAGAAGGGAGGGGGCTCACCAGTGAACTGAAGATGGCATTTTAATTAGATCAGGGAGCAGACACAGAAAAAGCGAGACTGGAAGAGACGGAGAAGTAAAAAGATAAGAAGCGAAGAGAGGAGAAGACAGGAGCAGGAGGAAAGGAAGTAGAAGGGATATGCTTTCATGTGCATCTTAGCCTGTTACCCCTTGGCCATATATGTAATTAGTAGGAACAACATCTCCTTTAATAGCTATGCTAGTGATAATCAGCTGCATTGCTGTGGCAAACTACTGACTGTTTTACATGACTGTCACACTTGTGCCCAAGACTAGATATCTAAACATTTTCTTTGAGGAAAAACAGATAAAACTAAGGTCACTGGGTTCAATTATTTTAGTCCCCCTCCCAGCGGACCTTTACAATATTAATTTAAAAGGATATTAGGTGATTTGGGACTAAAGTTGACCAATGTAGCTGATTATGAACATGCAAAATGTTTTTTATGAGAGAAAAGTGTTAATTCACATTTCACAGTTAAAAGTGTAGGCTAACTCATGACAGCAGAAAATCTTCAGAAACATTTAGGAACAAGTTAAAATATTGCAAGGCAAATTAACTCTGCTTTGTTATTTAATTTTTGGCTTGAGAACAAAGTTTGTAGCTAATTTGGCGGCTCATTTGTGGCACAACCCCCAGCTTTGATCAGCTAAATGTGACAGGTGGTATTTGTTCCAAAACAGAAAGTACAGCCCAGAAAGTACTTTTATGAAGCCATAGATTTCAAGAGAAAAAAGAAATGTTATTCCAATCAAATGTCAAAATTATGTAAAAACTGTATAGAAGCCAAACACAAGAGTTCTTTAAAAGTAACTGGGATTCAGTTGAACTGAAGTTCATATGTTACTTAGTGTGGTAAATAGAGAAAACTTAAATACAAGCACATGCTGTACCTGAACATACCAGGCAGCGTACCTGTGATTTTTCCTTAAATATTACTGTGAAAAAAAATGCTTTTTCATCTGTGTATAAAAATACTTTCAAACATTTTAGCATCTAGCAATAACTTCTGACTGCCAAGAACAAAACAAAGACAAAATTCAGAGGTGGAGACAATGAAAAAATTAAAAGAGGGAAAAAGGAGCGAGAAAGAAAGGAATTGTATTTATCAGTACCTTTAATTTAACTTCACTATCTAGTTCCAACACAGACAAACAGACTTAGACCGGAATTACTAAACTGTCCATCTGTAACATGGGTGTCTTTGTTAAGAGAGTGAAGACACAGAAAGAGTAAAGGTTGCTAAGCAGCAACGACTAACTATAGTCCATGACCAAAGGTGACAAACTAGTGTACCATATATACTGTAAAGTACACTGTACTTGTGTGTTTTGTTCTTTCCTCTTCCTCCTATGTAACACTCCTCTCTCCACTTTCTTCCATTTTTATCTATTTCCATCCATACCTATGTCCATACTTTTCTGCCCTTATAACCCCGCCCCTTAGCTAACAAGCTCATTATTTGGACAAAATGACACAGTTACAGAAAGACATACAAAGTTAGATGGAATAAGTGAGATTGTGTAAGAGTGTAAGAGACAGAAACAACAGTGCGACAGACAAAGTTAGAAAAGATGTAGAGACTGAAAACACCTGCAGTCGAAGAGAGAGGGAGTTAAAGAGAAAAAAACATTGGAAGTGTAAGGAGGAAGAAAGAAAGAGTCACAGTGACAAGTGAAGTTTGAAGCAAAGATAAAAACAGAATTGTCCATATACAGTTGCTGGAGTCGCTGGAGTCGCTCGAGTTGCCTAGCAACCTAAAAGTTTGGCTCGAATGTCACTGCCAAGTCATTATTGCTGTGAAACAATCTGTATCCTTTTATAACTACAGTGAAGACAGCGAGAAGAGAGAGATTTACCATGAAGCAACTCCACATACCGAGGAAGACACACCGCTTCAAAGACAAGAGGCGGCAGCTCGTTAAAACAAAAACACATACAGGACATGATGCTTTGACAAATGTTTGCACAATTTATTTATGTTAGGGCGGAGGTCCTGTATGTATGCCTGCTGTGCTGTGTGTGTCACTGTTGTATGAACCACACTGAATCCCCAATGCATCTGCAGTCTTTGACTTTCATACTGGTCATTTTTAAAAGGTTTACAGCCACACTTTAGTGTTTGACATTGTACAGTTTTTTTAAATGGACAAATCAAACTCTTTCAAGTGCGCTGTGGTTGTCTATCCTGTAGTGATCACCAACATCAACACATCATTTCTGGTCACAGATCAAATTCTGATCCAAATGTGATTGTGTTACAGCTGTGGGATTAACACAGCGCTGTAATGCATAATGTTTGAATCATCTCGATGTGATAAACCTCACCCATTTTTACCCATGTTTTTTCATTGCTTCTCCTGTTGGCCTCTTCTACCCTGCAATATACACTTTATATCCTCCTCTTAATCACTGGCCCCTTCTCCTACAGATCCTTTTCTTTACTTTCAACTCCCAGCATTTAGCATCAAACCGTACTCCTCTCTGTTTGTATGTCTACGTCTCTCTCTTTGGCTGTGCCACACACATCAAAGTCCCTGTTAAACAGAGTTGGTGAGACTAATACTAAAAGCTAATGGTTAACATGTGGAGCCATATACTGCCTAACCTTCTGAACCACGTGCTGTGAATGTGTGTGTTTGTGTGTGAAGATACAGAATAGCATGTAGAGCGTGTTTGTGTGTGCAGCACATGTATTATAGCCCAGTGTTTCTGAACTCATAGTTTTCTGCAGGCATCTATAAAGAAGGAAACAATGATATGTTGCTAAAGCGAAAAGGTATTGTTGTCTGATTCCAGGGTGTAGAGCACTGACCAAATCAGCAACATGTAAACTTCATCATGTAACCCAAAACATTCATTCCTTTTGCTCATGTTTATAAGCCTTGAAAATCAAATGCCATTCCTGTGATGCACATTAGGGTTTTGTGTAACATTCAACTTTATCTACAATTTTGCAAAAGACAACTTGCAATTATTGTATGTGAAATACTTTCTGTAATGGTTTCTGAGTATAAACACTATTTGTTATTCTTTTATGATCTTCTAAATGACCTGGATCTTCTGAAACATCCTTTTTATTTTCACAATAATGTAAAATTTGTATCTTTGGGCTGTGTGCCATCGACTCTGGAATAATGCCTTGGGCTTTTCTATGTTTTGTGACATTTTACAGGCTGAATAATTAATCTATTAAAAAAAATATCTGAGAGATTGATAACTAAAATGTTAAATATTTATAGCACAAAGCCTTACCAGGCATTGATGAAACGACAGTGGAAGGGAAAGATGTTTCTTTGGAATGGTTACATTGTAAACCAGGACAAATCAGATTGCAAGAAGTTGTACATGCTCTAAAATTTGAGGTCTATAAAAACATCTCAGACGGTAGATTCAGTTAGTGTGAAGCAGAACTTCACTACAGACTTTTACCAATTTTAAACTCCCACATTAAATTCATCTCACAATTACACTTTATCCCCTCTTTCTTTACAGCGGTCTTGGTTTGAAATAAGAAAGTCATTAGAGCCTTACAGCTGGCTCTTTAAGATTGTGCATGTGCAATTACCACACTGGAACCTTTACTACAGGAAAACATGTTTTCAGCCACCACAACATCCGTTAAGCAAGCATGTCTGGTTACGTACGCATGCCTGTGTTAGGTTCCTAGTTTGAACTAAAAGGCTGTGTGGGCACTTTAAAGCCCTTTGGATGAAGTAAAATATATAATTCACAGCAGCCAATGAGAGTTGGTATATGATGTGTGTTTGGGTGTTAGTTTGAAATCACTGCTGTGCAAATTCAATGCCAGCTCAAGGATCAACAGCTCTGGCAGAAAGGTAATCAGCAGCCACCTCCACATGCACTGCTGTGTATGGGTCTGCACCAGAAAGAGTGAATGTGATGTGTGCTTTAGTGTGTGACAGCTAAAGTGCCAGTCAACAGGTGTGTGCTGCAGTCAGCACTAACAGAGGTTAACTACAAGCTGCACAACTGGTCACAAAATTCACACTAGCACACAAAACACACTCTCACAGACACACTCTGAAATTTTCACAAACACACCAGACCTTTTTCCCAACTCTTGCTGCCATGTCAGTTGTTTGACTAATTGACTGCATAGAAACTTCAACTTACAAGAAACTAAAAAAGGAAGGCAAAAAACATTGTGATATGTTATTAATAAAGATATTAATTTGCTTTAGCCAATAGACTTGGTTTAGAAATTAAATGGTTCCTTATTTCCTCTTCTTCTTTGCATCATTTGATCCGTTCATGGTGACTGACACAGCAGCCATTAAATTTGGGTATTTTTGAGCAATTTTTTTGCTCCTTTAAATTTTATTCAAGAATGTGCAAACACCAAATCATTGATTTTGAATTGACTGCAGCTGTTACACCAGGCTTAAATTTTTCAACACTTCTCTGTCCAGCTCCCTGTCTCTCCTCTCTCTCTCTCTCCATCAGTGCTTTGCTATTTTCCTTCATTATCCTTTTGTTCACTCCTCCATTTCTATAACACTTCATGTCAGTACACACTTCTCCTTCTCAAATATTTTGACTCTTACCCTTCTTTAATGTTACCTCTTATCCCCCTCTCCACTCACACTTCCCTCTCTCTCACCCTTTCTGTCTAATACTCTGTCACTCTCGTTATCCATTATTCATGGCGCAGTCACAGTCAGCATTAAAGGACCGCGCAATATCGCTACGGCAACAACGCAGCAGAAGCAGCCGCATTGGATCATGGGAAACTGGGTCACCTCCCAGGAGCGGGAGGGTGCGGGGGGGGGGGTTGCAGCGGAGGGAGGTCGCTGTCACACTCACACACAGAAACACACACCTGATAGATGTCCTACAAAGCAGGAGGACAGGAAAGAGTATGGTGATGAGAGAGGGAACAGTGGAGGAGAGAGAGAACGGTAGAATGATAGAATGATGATATAATAGGTCTGGTGGTCAATGATCCAGATACTGTCATTTGCACAAAAAAAAAACATATTGTGCATGTGAGCCTCATGGTTTAATAAACACATATACATACTCATCGCCTTATACACATCCTCCTCACTCCTGGATGGAAAGTACACACTGCTCTGTACATCTCGCTGCCGTATTAGTCATGCAATGTTAACTTCATGTGGCTGTGCAGCATTAAACATGAGTAAACTAGACACTCAAAGCCTTTCTGAAAGCAATAAATACCTTTTTTTCATTCTATTTTTGGATTTTTATTCAATTTTTTATTTATTTAATTGTTTTTATAGTGCATGTTTTAGGACAAATTCTCTTTTATCTTAAACAAGTTTGCACAAACTATACTTCAAACTCAGGAGGATGTCTGATCCCTCTCTGTTTACAGTCTGTGTCTTCTTGATCTAGTTGTCAGAGTTGTCTCAATTTAGAAAGTGAGTGGCAACATATATATAGAGGAAAAAGTGTAACATCTGCATTTGTGATCCATTAGTGTGGAGTAGCTAGTAACACTTTTATTTTGTGTTATCATACCATTAACCACACAAGCACACATCCACTGTTTTCTAAAACTTACACCTCACGCCTTAGAGAGTAGTCAGGTCAAAAGTCAAGTCTTTTTTCATTATCAGCAGTTGCTATTGATTGTGACCACATCAGAAAATAGTGATTATTTGGGTAATTTTTATAGAGATCTGAAAAGTAAGCTTTCAAAACCTCCTTCAACCAATGCTTCAGAACTATTGGCATTCATGTAAAGTCTGTTCAATAAACTCCAATATGCTCCTTAAAATGTGTCACCAAATTCTGCTGCCTGTCACAAAATAACACATTCTTTTTCATGCCTGTTGGTTCCATGAGAAATGATTTCAGTGACTAGAAATGAGTGGAAGCAGCACTTTACAGTATTAACGAGGCCACTCTATTGATCATGACCAATCTGCCTCCCACCAGCCTCTCGACAATGAACGATAAAGACCCAGAAGCAAACGAGAATGGATATTCATCTTTTGATGTGGATCCACTATTACACTTTAAATGACTCATCGCAAGAATAAAACAAACACTGGAGCTGCTGACTGCTTGTCACATGGACCTAAATGATGAATGTACAAAATATAAATGACTTCTTTTCACACATTAAGATGCAGACCTTTTGCATTATCCACATCTCTATTATGGAAAGGCTAAAGAAATCTTCATACGCTTTTCTAAACTAAATCTCCTTGGTGGCTTTTATAGGTTTAATGATGGAGATTAATAAGGGGATAAGCCCTTGTCTGAATTCACCTTCTTACTGTACTTAATTAAAAAGCGTGTGTCCCTGTGTTGTAGTTTTAGGTTAAATCACACTAACACACATGTTGTCACCAAGGAAGAAAGCAGAAACATCTGTTTCTATGGGAACCAAGCTCTTTGATGATGCAGGCAAAACACACAAACCTCACTAGCAAGCATGCAGGTACACACACTCACACTACAGTGCTCTGCACCATAGTGGCACACCTTATCAAGGGCTAGAGTTTCAACCCAGGATGTGTATGTCTATGTAAACCATCGCCTTGTGTGTGTGTACATGTCCTTGTGTATATAAGACGGTGACACACAGGGGCAGAGAGAGACAGAGAAAAAGAGTGTGTGGCTGCCAGATCCCAGACCAGATGGCTAAATGTCAGTGAATACCACACCAACATGACTACTAGTTCTCCCTAACAGAACCAGTGCACACTGCAACACAGCTTCAACTAATAATTCAGCAAGCAAGTGAGGCTGAGGCCTCTGCGCTGGGTGGGATTTCAGATATTGTGCTTCGTTTCTTTGATGTCAGGGAGTCCAGAAGGCATTCACAAGTATGAGCGCAACTGGAGGACCATTAAGTCAAAACGTGACAACGACAACTATTTAATACCATACGACAGTCTGTTATTGACAAATCTGCTTCTTCCTTTTGCTTCTAAATGTCAATTTATGCACCTGGGTAGTTTTTAGTCACCAGTACCAAAGAAATCAAATGACAGGTTTTGCATTAAGCTCAGCAGAGGCAGACTGATGGATGACTTCAAGCTGAAAGTAGCTGGTGTGCAGTTTGCTTTACTCCCCTGGTGATGTCACAGCAAGCTTTTATGGCTGGTTAAATATTAGTTTGGAATGATGAAGACACATGCACACGCATGCACACACTGAGTACACATTTCACCTGTTTGCCACTCTGATTTGCCCAGAGATCTACAGTGCACTTCCATTACCTTTGTTGCCATGGCGTTACTGTTTGCCGTATAAGCAATTTGTTGCTGTGTGTGTGTGCGCCTGTGTGTATTTGTGTCCGTGTGCCAAATTCTAAGAAACTAGTGATAAGATGACCTTACATATCAAGCTCAGATTTTATAGTATAAAAATTTTAGGCTGCGTCATAATGGATCATTTTCCCACCATCAAAAGTTTTTGCTTTTGATTTCCCTTCACTATTTACTTCTTGGTACGTAACCGTAGTCTGAGAAGCTTTGAAAGCAGCAACTGCAACATCTACAGCTACCACTTTGTCCAATATTTTGCCGAACAGAAATCAAACAAATGTCTCTCCTAGAAAAAGTTATTCAGAGGCTAACAGTGATGATACTCTTGTCATTGTCCTTGACAAACAGGGAGTGCTGTGGCTTCCCACTGCTCCTAAAGACTTGAAATGCATTAAAATCATTCAAGATTTCCCTGTGTGGGTTTTCTACTTAAACTTGAAATTAAACTCAAAAACTCAGTGATCATACACAAATGACTTATTGCTGATTTATGGACTAGTTAATCTAATCACTACTTCTATGAGCTCATCCTAAAGTAATTTCTGAACAAGTGTTAAACTTGGCTCTGTTTACTCTGTTCCCTCTGAGACTTTATTTGTTTAGCCCTGTCTAGCATACAATGGCTTTCAGATTGTATAGAAGAACCTACTTTGAACAGAGTCACAAAGCTTAAGTCAAATGTAGCCGCCATATTTGCAGACTACTACATGACAAGAATGTTTCTGAGTGAAATGGGGACGTTAAAAATGAAATTGCCCCCTGTGGTAATGTTCCATTGAGAACTTTGAGATTTCAGTGATGGACAGAGACATTACTGTCTTTCTCCCTCTGTGCTCTGTGGGAGCAGTAATGTGGGTCGATGTGAGGCAGAGGTGGACACTTTTAGCTCAGTAAAAATATCCTTCTCTGTCTCTCTCTCTTCTTTTCTCTCCCTCACTACCTTTGTCTTTCTCGCCTCTACCGACACATCTAGATTTTCATACAAATGATCAAAAACTCACCTCAGTTTTACTAGCTTCTCTCAGACAGTTATGTAATGTCAATAATTCTTGCCTCGCCGTCCGCATTAGGGAAACTTTATTTTAGTTTCATAAGGCTCATTTGACCTGATTTAACATGACGTGTTTGCCAAATTACTCTAGTGCTGAATACCAACGCGGCATCAAACAAATCCACATGCATATCCACGGATCCGATATCCTCCCACACACAAATACACAAATACAGGCACACACACAGATATATACAAACTGCCTCAAAATCACAGTGGTCTGGTATGCAGGTTTGGCATAAACAGGGGGCGTAAGATGGGAAAATTTCCAGGGATCTGCTCAGAAATCATGGGATTCATGCCTGAGACTGCGTTCTCACAAAACCCTAAAAATACTGAGATGCTGGTATTAGTTTGAACTGGCAGACAAACATACATGCAAAGGCGGACACCCAAAAAGTACATGCATCTTTCTTCTCTTGAGTGAAAGAAAAATGTATGTGAAGAAAGAAGAAGTGTAAAAGAAGAAAGAGGGAGAGGTCAGGAGGTTTGTGTGGAAATCTCCCTATCTTTATCACCAAAATGGGACTATTAAAAAGCAAGGGAGGAGGAGAGAGGGAAGAGGAAATGGCATTGTAATGAATGTGGTGCCACAGCTGCCATCATTTAGAGTCTTTATCTTTTACTTTTATTAGGTGCAGGAGAAGAGTGAGGGAGAAAAGAGAAAGACAGAAGAGGGAATGATCCCCAGGGAAAACAAGGAATAACATTTTTTTTGCTTATTATGTACTTTCAATTTAGAACAATTATGCAGCAATAACACAAAAGCAGTCAACAGAATGTCACTTTGCTTCCATTTAACAGCCAGGCTAGCAAAGTGAATAACGAAAAAATAAAAGTGGAAACTAAAATTTTACTTTCAATACAAGTTTTTTAAATGCTTATTATAATGTCATTATAGAAGTGCAAATCCGGAAAAGTTCCAGCTAAGATGACCACCTCAATAAATACATTTGTTCAGCTTTGTTGTACAGCAATTTAGTCGTAGCTTTATGTTTCCTGTAATAAGCTGACCGCAGTCCATTATCTCTTCCATGTGGCCTTTAACTCATGAATTAGAATATTGCCAAAAGCTTTTTACCAGAAGATAAAAACATAAATAGTGAAAAACACAAAAGAAGAATATCAACCTGCCGCATACTAATCAATTCAAGGTTCAATTAAACCCTGTTGATGGAGGCATTCCTCTTTTCCATTTTATAGTAGTGACATTTCAATCTTTTAAAAATGGGAGGTTTGACAGTGAAAAAAGAGACTGATAAAAGATGTTCTTGTAAGCTAAGAAACTATTTGAATAAAAAGACAACTTTCAAGGTAGATTTCGGTCTTTTTTACAATGTTTAAGGCTCATTTTCTCTTACACTTGAGCCCTGCAGCTGTGAGGAAATGGTAGAACTGGCTCCAAAATATGGAACCAATGGTGCATAAACCAAAAGCACTCTGAAGCAGCAACTTCGGAGTTGGAAAGCACCCATGTCTCTATTAGAAAAGGCAGCTCGGGGATTCCTTGTTTCCTCTGGGAGCTGAAAAGGGGAACAGCATTTATAATTCCCACATAATGACTCCCCAGGCTATAGCATGGTTGGAACTCCTTGTACTACAGAAAAGTTGCAAAACATTTGATTTATCCTATCTGTGCAGAGGGGCCTGTTATTGTGTCTAAGACCAGAAATGATACAGTAGGGCACCATAAAAACCTAAATATGAACAGCACACACGCTGACAAAAGCACTCCCCTTATTGATAAACCTAACATACTATTAAATATGTCAGCATCCACTGTTGCTATTCACACAAACACCACTGTGCACTGTGAGTGGCCGCATTCCACCGTGACTATTCAGAGGTGCACACTCACACACACACATTACCACAAGAAAACACAGACCAACACTGTTTAGATAAGTGAACATACAGATAAATGCTGATCGTTCCTTTCCATCTATAAATAGACACTCCTAGCAACCAGCAGAGTAGCACCCAAAGGAACAGCATGTTAACTTGATCCTCTACAGCAGAAATGATGGGGAGAGGGAGACAGAGGATAGAGGACATGTGCAGACTCAAGAATAGACACCAGACAATATTTAGAGCAATGTATGTATAATACTATCTTTATGAGGTAGTAATCTCAGAAAATTTTATCAGTGTATGAAATTTTATTTATTGGTCCCAAAGGGAAACACAGAGGCCACTTCTGAGGTTAAATGTGGACAAACACCAATTAAACACACAGATTTGTCTTGTGAGGGAATTATCTTAATTCACCTAGGTATTAAATTACAGTGCAAATGAAAGTTATAAGTTCATGTGTGGTAATGTCTTCCAAAATTAAATCACAGAGGACTTAATGTGACACACCTTATCAAATAATAAAGTACAAATATAAATGTGTGCACAATAAAGAAATCAAATAAATCTGCTTTACCTGTCATGCACATATTTAGACACACACCAACATTACCATACATATCAACAACCGTGAATTCTACCAAGTCTCATTATTGCTTGTGGTGTCAAAAGTGTGTGCTTGTGTGCATGCGTGTGTGCGCGTGTGTGTTTGTGTGCACGTGTGAGTGTGTGTTCTTGCCTCTCCATCAACCAGTGTCTAATCAGGTTTATTGATTAGCTAATTGCTCGATTATGACAACACTATTCTGTCAGTCCGAAAGTAACCATATTGATCTGATTAGATGAAAGAACAAAGTGAGAGCATGATGGAGAGAGTGATAAAGGAGAAAAAAGCATGGAGGGGCAGAGAGAAACAGAAACAACACAATACTATGCATTTTTATAGAGCCCCAAGGATGCTTTACACATATAAAATCTGAAAAAACAAAAGAGACAAGATTAGAAAATAACAGATTTAGAAAGACAAGAAGGTGGTGAAAAAGTAGAGTTCTCAGGAGAAATAAAGAAGACGAAGAAAATAATGGTGCTAGAGCATTAAAAGGAAGTGAAAAGAAGTTTTTCACTCATACTTCACATTCTATTAAAAGCACATTTATCTAGTTTTTATGTTTTTTAACCATAAATGTTGATCTTAATTTGAAAAAGTCAATGTGAAGTATCAAGTCTTCCCTGACAAAAGAGTTTCTCACACTTTGGTTTCAACCCTCCTTTCTTCTGTAACCAAGGACAGATGAGGAGCATCACTACGGTTACCATATCCATGACAACCTCTCCTGCTGCTATTATTGGTTAAGTCGTCAAGGCGACGGCACTGCACATTATGGGATGCAGACAGAAATAGAAATCTTGTACTGGAAGCATTACAACAGATCTCTGGTATTACATCAGAAAGACTTGTGCAAATCTGGCAAGGGGGTGCCATATTGATTCTAAAACTCAGGCTCGATCACACATCAGGGTCGAGAGCAAATACCAGGAGCATCATCAGAATACTGAGCTACAGTCATGATGCAGCTGTTTTGAGTGTGTGCTTTAATAAAAATAAATGAATAAATAAATAAATATAAGTGTAAGAGCCTGCTTGGTGTATTTGCAGATAATAAAAACTGGCCAATCAGAAGGACAAAAAAAAACTGTGTGATACTTTAAATGATAAAAA
>JAPZDY010000015.1:10244679-10258141 GCA_029783645.1 Ctenochaetus hawaiiensis | reverse complement strand
TTCCATATGCGCCCATTATCTGGCTGAGTGAGCACACCACACAGACACACCTGCTCCCCTTGGTGCACACACATCCACACACACACACACAAACACAAGCTCATACGCACATACACACACACACACACACACACACACACATACACACACCTGCTCCCCTTGAAAGACAAGACACACACACACACCTGCTCCCCTTGATCTATGACCCCCTCAACAGACGGTTACAGTACACACTGACACAGAAGTGTGCACACACTCACAAAACCCACACAGCATGAGCAGGACATGCGTGCAATTTACAAGGAAATCACGTGAAGTGGCAAATGACATGCTTGTGATCAGACCCCAAAGGCTTGCTAAACAAACATGACAACAAAACAAACCGTAAATGCAAAATCCTGTTAAGAACATTCACCATTAATGGACAAAAGATCAGTCTATTGTCAAAGGAAATTCTGCTCATTTACTGTTCATTGAAAATAAAGTGCCTCTCATTTACCTGAATACTGAAGAGCATTCAGCACACGCCTGCTTGTCACATTTGAGGCTGTTTGTCCCACTTTGCTTTGTCAAAAAAAGGACATGATTGAAGGGCACATTACTTTTTTTGTTATAAATGAGGTCATTCGAACAACAAACCAGCAACAGGTATTTTTCATGCTGTTTTTTTTGAAAGAGCTTCTGAGCTTTTATTGCACTTTTGAAGCTGCCTATAAAAACCCTATCGTATATGGATTTATTCATTAAACTGTAACATACTATCTGGAGTGGGAGGTGAAGCGGAGAGGAAATGAGAAAATGTGTGCTTGTGTGTGTGTGGGCACACTTCTCAACACATGCGATAGATACGACAGTAACACGCCAAGGGAATACATGTGTATAAATTATGCATTCGTGCTCTGTACTCAACAGCACATTGCTCACTGTCATCTGGACTTTCTAGTTTATTACAGCAAAGCCCGGCCTTCAAGCTGTGCATCATGGTTCTGTAGCACTGATTGGTTGGTGTTTTTCTTCTCCCAGGAGGTCAGGGTGGTAGACTGCTTCTCTTTAAAGAACAGGGTAAAAAATGGGACTTGTTGTTATCCAGAGTTTTGTATGTTACAGTATAAATCAGCTTCATGTAAAAGAAATCCTTTTAATGCCATTTTTTTTCTTACTGGAGCTTTAGAAAATTAATCAAAGTATCTCACAGGGACTGTAAAATGTAGCTAATTGTCATTTATGCCAAATCAAGCGAGTGTTGCAATAACAGTGACAATCCTCAGAGGGCTGAATTTGAATCAAAGATAAGAGTTTGGTCTTAAGCTATTTAATACTTTAAAAGTCCACTCAAATCTCCCCCTTGGTGGGCTAGTTGAATGGCTTTAGCCAAATCCAACACGGTCTTATTTTGTTTATGATACATGAATTTTACTCTAACGATTTTTCTCATGATATTTTTTCAACATTAGAAACAGTCTTTCTCTGGATGCAGCCAAGGTTTTTGTGCATGCAGTGATCCTTTCATCTATTTTTTACTGCATTACATGCTGAGGGCAAGCTGGTGAAAGATCCATAAGACCTCTTGAGTCCTTCTACAAACAAACTTTAAAAACTCTGGAGAAAAAAACAATGCATTTTCATCACTTTCAGAGCACTGGGGAAATACAATTTACTCTGCTTTGAGATTTTTAGGTTATTTTTAAATCTTTGTTTGGTTTCTTAAACGGTTAAATTCTATTAAAAACAAAACAAAATTAAAAACATTTTGTTCTCCATTGTCCCTCACGTAATTGCTTAAGCTATGAAAGTACTTCAGTTGAGGTTAGGAAAATAATAGTTCAGTGAAAATGTTAATTAAGTAAACAAGTTATGTCATGCAACAAGTCCACGATCTTTCCCCAACCAAAAGGGACACATTAAACGTTCTGAGGAATACTCTTAGTCACTTCTTTGCAGAGAGATGAAGATAGATATTTAGGTTCAGATAATATGAAGCCGCAGGAAGGAGCTGCTTAGCTTAGCTTAGCATTAAGACTGGAAACATGGGGAAACAACAAGCCTGACCCTGTCAAAGGGTTACAAAAGCCACTCACCATCACATAAAAAAAGGATGATAAGAGCAATAATGCCAGTTCTTTGCTCATCCACTTTACACAACAGATATAGAGTCTTGCTCCACTTATTGCTGTGGCTAAATGCTGGAATATGACAATTTAAGTCCTCACTGTACAAAACTAATTGATACATGGTTCACTTCCTCTTTTAGATAATTCCAATAAGGGAAATGTAGCAACTAGCTGACAAACAGATAAAACTTATGTCACTCAGCTTTGATTCATGACAAACCCGGTGTCAGCATCGATATCAGCATCCCCTCTTCAAACTTATGAGCTGTGACAGACAAGAATGAATGCAATGCAGGGATAGAGCAAATAAAAGTGCAAGAAAAAGAAGGCAAGTAAAACAAAAAAAAACTTCTGAAAAAAGCGAAAAGACAGATTGAGCATGAGGAGGAGGGAAGAAGAGCAAAAAGTGATAGAGGAATTGTGTGTTTGGAAGAAGAGGAGGAGAAGGAGGAGAGGCAGGAGGAGGAGGAGGAGGAGGAGGAGGAGGAAGGCTTGTTCACACTGCGCCTCCATGCCGACCTTGCATACACACATATTCACACACAGTGCAGGCAGCAGATATTAATAACTCCTTATTAATATTCATCTGCAGTGGAGAGATGTGAGGCCAGAGTAACCCAGATACGAGCCGTCTATGTACCTGTCTCTCTCTTTGCACGTCGTTCCTAACGTCTCATGTTCACAATCTCCTTCAGTTTGTCTCTGCATTGCACTCAGCGGCCACCTGGCTGACACTTTTATCCAATTTGATGTGATTGAAACAGGACAAACAGCATCATGAGGCCACACTGAGTTCCACAGATTATGGGACAAGTAGATCAAAAGCTACAGTGTGGACAACACTTGGGTCTAAAATCACCAGACTTTGAGGAAATTATGTGTCTGTCAGATTTCTTTTTCTCTTTTTGAGATAGGAATGCAAGTTAAAATAATTTGGCAAACAATATTTGGTAGTAATATGTCTAAATGTGTCAAGCACTGTTTGTTAATTCATGTAACATATTATCTTTTTAATGTTTTTTTTTTCCCTATTGTTGTATTCTTACCATCCTCTCAATATTTATGCTTGTCGATTTTCTGGATTTCACTCTACTGGCTCCTATAGTGTTTGTAACATATGACATTCAAAACAGTGCTTTCATCTTAAGTGCTTCCTGCACATTTTCCAAACATGTAGTGTCCCATTGAATGAAATTCCACACCTTGACAAGGTCATTACGATGCCAAACTGACCTTTATGCTGCAGAACTTAACAGCATCTAGAATATTCGTGTGATGTGAGATGCTTTAATTCCTCTATGCATGTGCTGTAGGTGTTATTAGATGTTATTTTACACAGCACACCTCCGTGAGGTGCAATGAAAGTCAGTTGCAAACACATTTTATGGTAACCAGCTTTCTTGACACCATCTAAACTATTCTTAGCACATAGTAACACAAGATTAAATGAGCAAATAGTGCACATAGACAATTTTCTGAATATATTGGATAATGAATTACCTGAGAAAGTAGATTTACATTAAACACTTGTGTTCTTCCCATCATGCTGTAGACTTGTCCTCTCAACGCTGACGCACAAGAACATATCAGCTTCTTCAGAATTTCACCACATTTCACATCATCAGATTGTATCAATTCTGCAGCCTGGCTTTAAAAATATTACCAGCCAAAATCCAAACAATGATGGATATCTGCTTTGGCTGCTAAAACTGTCATTTTGGCAGCAAACCAAACCAACATTAGCACGTTCAGTCGCTCACTTCCTTGAGTCATCTTGTAAAAACAGACCCTTTGACAGTAAAATATGGAAAAACGGAGCCTGGAACTTTTTTCCATCCTCCCAGTTTCTCTGGGCGACCCTGGCGCTGTTTTTGAAATGAATTGCACATTAAATAAGCCTTCACAGTGGATAGGTTACCACGGCAAAGACACTTGGCTGAACATTGTGGCCTACTTTAACTAACTTTAATGTAATAGTTGATCTCATCCGTCCACGTAAGTCCATAAATCTGAACCAAAAAAAGCTCCTGATTCTCTGAAAAAAAAGTAGGTGAAACTGAATTTGACCTGAACTTGATCTGACCTTTAAAGAACTTATGCACGACTACAAGTTACTCCTACGATTTTAACTTTTGCAATGTTAATACTCAAATAAAAATGGTCAAAATCCATGCATAGTAAATTTTGTATTTATGCCACAAACTGATGAGTGTTCTCCTTGTATTTTTTGCTTCTGGAGCACCTTTTCCATTCCTGTCAACAAAACTACCTGCTGGTTTGTTTGTAGTAGAAAAAACAAGAAAATATTCTTTGAAATCAAGGATAGGAGTCATAATAGAAGGAAACAGCAAACTTTCGGGTTGTTTTATTTGCTTTCCTGCTCTGCTGGCTAGTTAACAGTCTTCTCCAGACGTGCCAGCTGGACTTCTCGACCTCGCTCTCTGAAAAATACTGCAAAAACGAGCAAAGCATGTTTCTAACAACTGTTGTGGCTGCTGCAGGGTCAACAGGAGGCTAAAGGGAAGCATAACGACCAAATGTGAAGGATGCAACAATATTCCGGGAAAAATCCGCGTAGACAAAGTGATTGACTAACACAATCCCCTCTGCCGTTGAGCAAGGAATGCAACCCTTATTTCCTCCACTGGGATCATCCGGCAGCCAGCAGTGCGAGACTGTGGTTGTACTGGGCAGCTGCCAGCAAGGAGTGTGTGGAGCTGTATTAATGTGAAGCAGAGCATTGATGAAAAATGTAGTAAACATTCTTAAAACTACTTTTCCTGGATTAAAAAGGGGAAACAGATTTTAACCCTGAGGGTAACTGAAAATAAATTAAGGTGTCAGTCTTTTTTAAGTATGTAAGCTATCATCAGCCTAGAGAGAGAGAGAGAGAGAGAGAGAGAGGGAGAGGTCTTGTGTTGAGTGTGTGAAGCAATCCCAAGACAATAAGAACACAATTTGTTGAGTCTGAACAGAGACTTTGTTGATTTTTACTTGACAACAACAGTCATGACTGGAGGTATTTTCAGGTTATCTGTCCGTCTTGTGAACGTGACATCTCATAAAATGGCTTGAAGGAATTTAATCAAATCTGGTTTAAATGTCTGCTTGAAATCAAAGTCACACAGATTGAAATGTGGTGGTTAAAGGTCAGAGGTCAAAGTCACTGTCAAGAAAAGATCCCTGTTGTCCTAATATTTTGATCTCTGCTGCAATATCAGTCCTGCACTGCATACGTTAAATAAAATAAACCATAAACTACACATACATGTTTTTGGAAGAACACAGACATCACACATGCACACTGTAGCTGTTTATGAGAAACATATTTGAATGTGTCATGTGCATTTTCCTCAGTTTGTAATGATATAAGCCATATTGACTTTGTATATTTCCTGTAACATGTTTGGCTGCGCTGACTGTTGACAGATGGCAAAATTGAAGTGTTTACAGTGGTATTTAGTTAAAGAAAAAAATTTAATTCAAACATTAAGATATTTTGATTCATAAAACAGGGGCGCTGTTTCCATTTCACCAGCCTCAAACAACATGGGACATTTAGATTTTTGAGGAAGGAGTAGAAAAGGAAGAAGATTGATAATTGTCGACCTATGAGAAGCAACTGAAATTTGACTTAACACAAACCGTACAGTCCCCTCTCCATGTGTAACTAATCAGAAAGGTCAGAGAGCAGGTTTGTATCACCCTGCAGCTTTTATCATCCATTGCCTTGCTCAAAGGCCCTTTTGCAGAGCCATCTTATCTGCCATCTTGCAGATATGGTGGGTCCAGCAATCCAGCCACTTTCTGTCACCAGCTCACACAGAGAATACACTTGCCAGAAACAGAAATTGAACAGGTGACCTTTTGGTTCCTGGGTGGCCTCTCTAGACCTCCAGAGTCTCATTCAGCCTGCTATATTTAGTCTTTCTATTTCAGGTATTACACAGATACACATCTACAAACAGTGTATATGAATTCAGTGAGCTGGTTAGGGAGGATCAAGAGGTCGAGTCCCTCTGACTGCTAAGAGTCTAGACTGCTGGCTCCTCAACTCTAATTGTCCCCACTGGAGTAGTCAGAGCCTGAAAAACACAGCCATTTGTGCCATTAATACAACACCATTAATAAATAATTTTTAACAGAGCCTTAATATTATCAACCATAACCCTTTAATGTGAAGCGATTTTCGAACAAAATATAAATTTAGACACTGAGCTTTTGTAAGACGAAAAAATCAGCCTACAGCGAAATGATGATTGTGTTTGTCCTTTAAATGACTCTGTATGGTTTGCTAACAAAAGCACACTATACACAGCTGCTCTACAGAAATCCACAAGCCTCACAACAGATGCAGAAATGCGAGAAAAATCATAAAACATGCATGAAATGTATGCTTATTGAAAAGTGTGCAATAGAACAGCAAGAAATCAAGCAGGATTGCACAAACTTGCTGGAAATATGTCCATGCAAAGACAGATTTACTGTAGTATTTTTTATTCATAAACATGTCATGATTATATGTGCATGTTCAGGATTTTTTAGAAATACATTAGTAAACTTAAAAAAAAACTTTTGCAGCACAAGTAAATAAATCATTTATGTGTTTAAATGTCTGCATTTTCAGTGCAGTGGATTATTAAATTTGTCTTGACATTACACAGTTTGCTCATGTCCGCAGTTCTGATAGAAAAAATGAATGGCTTCTTGTTGTCCTACTGCAGCTCGGACAATTTTGCCTGCAAATGTCACAGACTATTTTATGCGAGCATATAAAAAGAAAATAATGAGAGTCGTTGACACATTTCTGTTATATTGAAAAATAATGAAAACACTTAAACTTGTCAATAAATTTGGCTTTAAAAAGTAAATTATGACCTGAGTTACAATGATGCTGCAAAAACCTGAATATACCTTGTTAAAGAACCATACAGCAGTAAAAGCTCACACATCAACCCCCTGATCACACCACAGGAATTGTTGCCCTTTAGCTGGGCTTTGCTCCTGTCTACTAATTGAATTTACTTGCTGAGGTGAATTTGCAGAAAATCAAAAATAACAAAACTCCTTGTGTTACATTCTCCTCGCGTGTTTCATGCTCCTGTTTATAGAGCCCGCATTTCACCACAGCTTTATTCAGCAATGACGCTGGGCCACATGATTAGCCATGATTAGCTCCTGGGCTATCCTCGCATGGCATCAGGAAATTTACTGTCTACTATGTATGAACTTTTATTTTGACTCGACTCGTTAAAAAAAAACCAAAAGTTCGGGATTTTTAGCCTCAGGAATCATGTTTGTGTGTTATCTGCAGTGTGACCACCTCATGATGTGTCCTTACTATTGATTTATTTCTACCAGAGCTTCAACCAGAGCTGTTCTGCCTAAAAACACAAAATGACTGCATGTTTTGAGTTTTTTTTTGTGTGTCTGCTTTAACACTTGACTACACTAAGCCTTGTCTCAGTATTAACATCTTATTTAAAGATAAAGAAAGACTATATGACCAAATGAAGCTGAAACAAGGACAAATCGGCCTTTTTTTTTATCCAAACCTTATTTTTAATTTTCAAAAGATGTGATGAACACCAGACTGTGATCACATGGTCAAAAATCTCTCAATTAGTTCAAGAGAAGAAGAAAAAGGGATAACTTCAACTAAACACAGGCAGCTTGAATTGTTATATTCATCAGGGAAAAAAAAGATAAAGATGGAATATTGCGTTGCAAATCAAAAAGGGTTGTAAAACGGTTAATAACTTTTGTACTGCTACTAAAGCCATTAACAAGAACACGCCATAAAACTCCATTTGAATCGCTCGTCATCAGCAGATCAGCTGCAAATACAGATGGCCCTGAAACGGCTACAATTAACAACAATTAAGATTCCTTCAATAAAACCTTCATCAACAGAGGAGAGGGTAGTCAGGGTGACGCCATTTTACTGTTGAGTCGATAAGTGTCCTCACAGGAGGTACAGATACATTATGTGCATGTGTGTGTGTGTGCAACTGATCTCAGAGGAGAGGATATACAGACTCGGAGAGAAGTTGCGGTCTGACGCACAACACACTGGGGAGCCGTCAAATGAAGCACATGTGTGTGGTAATTGAAGACGACACACAATGCATGTCTCCACGCCGTACGGTCCTCCAAGTGTTTTTGTGTTCAGTACCGTAAAAAATGTGTGCATGAGCACGCCTGTGATTAATTGACGAGACTACAGAGCAATAAAACGCTAATGAATGTGCTCTCATAGCTTAGCTCGACAGTCTGGCTTCGACACAGTCTCAGAGGGAGCGTTAGGTTTATGACTCAGGCCCTGACCACCCTGCACATCCCCCCACCGCCGCCGCTGCCGCCGCCAGGAGATGTGGGGCCATGGGGGACAGAGGAAGGGACTAAGCACCTTTTTAAATTAAATTGTGCAGAGACGGTCAGTGGAATGACAAATGTGAAAAAATGCCACTGTGGGTCATTTTTTTAAAAGCAACAGGTGGCTCACAGGTTGACAACATGATTACAGTCTGCATGATGACACGTTACAAACCTCAGATATTTTCAAAGCTGACAAATACCCCGAATTCTTCTGACTTAACTGAACTTCATGTATTAAAGTGCAACTTTATTTAACTGGAAGATTAATTTTTATGTACTTACATTTATATTTTAAATTTAAGTTCAAATGAGTTTTCTTTTAAAACAGATTTTACACATGATTTTGAAGATCTTTGACTATTTTTAAGGCATTTAATGATTCTGATCATGGGGCGAAAAAACTCTGCTGGTTGTTTAATATTTATATTTTCAGATTTTTCATTGATCTTGCAGTTTATCATCTTTGAATATCATACAAAATTGGCTAAAAATATTATTATTTGTAGTAGTATTTGCATTATTAGCTTTTACAAAGTGTAGTGCTTCAAGTTCTTCATCTCAGTCCCATCCAACATGCTGCTAGCGCTATTCTGCCAGAATAAAATACTACGTGAAAACTGTTAAAATGACAAAAGTTTGTACAACTTCAACACTGGTATCAGTCCAAAACTGACCCATCAAATTGAAATAGTGTACACATTATCTCACCAAATCCACTTTGTGCTGGAGTACAGCACAGATGCCAAGTCCTCTTAACACAGTGTTTAGAATAGATACTCAAGCACACACTGACACAAGCTGACACATATTTTAGGCTAAAAATCTATAGATCAGGGCACAAAAGCCTTGTTTCATACTTTGAATGATACAAGACCTCACACTTAGGTGTATGTTTATGTTTTCATCTGAGGAAGTCTTCATTTTGGTCTTAATGCTCCTTCATGAGAAGCGAATATGCAATTTAGTTAGTTGTTTATACTGATTTTTAAGGAAGTATGCAGTAAATGAGCAGCATCTTACGTACCTCATCATCTACAACCAGTCAAATCTAAAAAATGGCAACATCAAATACATAAAATCAAGTAAATGCTATAATAAAAAAGCAAGTATTTAAACACTGGCTGCATTTCACCAGTGATTAATACATATCTCCACAAATCCTGACAAAGTAGAGCAGACACGTGACCAAAATTCATGCTAAAAATGTTCAACAAATAAAATTCTTGACTGAAAAATACAAAGCGTCTAATAGATTTTCTTTTTTTTTTTATTCCGTTTTTGAAGATTTACAGTTCTGAGGCACAGTGGCTGCTCAGCCCCTCCCTACGTTTTATACCCCCACCCCACTGGGACATGTGGGGCCTGGGCAACAGAAGACGAAATCAAACACCCCTTTGATGAGAGTTTGGCTGCAGAGTGAAAAAGGCATGGCTGTATGTGTGTGTGTGTGTGTGTGCGTGTGTGTGTGTGTGTTTATGGATATAAATACATCAGAAAGCACTGAAGTGGAGCACAAAGGGCATAAACATGCATACCACCCACATTTACACTCATACAGAAAGCTTGTGGAAATGACACAACAAAAATATATGATGATAAGAAGGATTAGGCATGAGGAGGGGAGGGGGAGGAGAGATGGGAGAGGAGAGGAAAAGAGGACATATGTTGAGTGGGTGGACAAGCAGGGAAGGCAGGGAAGGGGGTACGACTGGCGAAACTCACACATACACACACACAAATGCACATGCAAGTCTCTCTGCCATCTGCAGCGCTCACTACCTTGCCAGTCGTCCCATCCAAACCAAAGCTCACCAACCCTCTTTCTCTTTTTCTCTGTTTCCCTGAAACACTGACGCACTCTTCCTCTCTCTGTTTTGCTCTCCCACATCTTTCTACCCTCTTGTGTCTTGTAAAAATAACCAAGTGTGCCTGTGTGTGCCCGCACTGTATGTATACAAGATAATCCATCTGTATTTGCATGCATGCCTGAGTACAAGTGTGTGTGTAGGTGTGTGTGTGTGTGTGTTTCTCCTCAGTGTGCAGGGACCTCTCATGGCTACCATGAGCTAATGAGCTCCATTTAAATCCAGCCCCTCTGATCCTTCCTCTCGCCCAGTTTCTCTGCCCCTGGGGCCGTTCCCTGCTCTGGCCTGGAAACTGCGGCGCGGCAGCGGCCATTTTGGCTCATTAGGAACAAGCTGCTGAACCAACACGCATGTCTCCGTGAATCAGTATCAGACTAATGGATGACTGGTGCACTGGTGTGTGTACCGATGTGTGTTTGCGTATGTGTTCAAGCGTATGACTAAATATTTGTGTGTAGTGTGTGTGTGTATGTGTGTGTCTGAGAATTCACGATTCTGTGTGTGCTTGCGTGTGTGTGTGTGTGTGTGTCTCCGTGAAGCATCACTAGCTTATGGATGAGTCATCCTCAAGCACTCCAGTAGCATCATCTTTCTTTTCGTCGCACATATAACTTTCCCTTTCTCTCACTTTCCCGGATTCTCTCTCTCTCTCTCTCTCTTCTTTTTGCCGTTTCCCTTTTTTCGTTTCACTCTGCTTCTCTCTGAACACAGTTACAGCAGCGAAACCAAACCGGCCCCTCCCACTGTGTCATCAAACAGAATGATTGAGGTCATGTGTGTGCTGGTTTCTTTTATTTGCATTTTACATGGTAGTAACCTTGCCTGCAGCACATGCAGTGTTTCCATGACCACACAAACATTCAAACAGGAACACACACACACACTGCTTGGGAAGTATGCCTATTTACTGTCTTGCCAAGGGTTATATATGAAGATTAATACCACTTGAAAGTGGTATTGATCTTATCATCCAACTAACAACAAAGCAAATAAGTATTTTATCCCAAACTGGTAAACTGTTCTGTTGAGAACCATAGTTAGCCACATATGTTTCACTGTTTGCTGTAAGTTTTTCTCCTTTAATTGGACACTTCAGGAATCTACAGCCCTTGTTTGAAAAATAGAATACACAAACACTCAGGCAGCAGTGATTCAGGCTGCAAAACTTCAGATTGCATGACCAAAGTTGTTTTTATTTCTTCTTCTTAAGAATTGGTGGAAGCCCTGAAAGTCATAATAAAAATATAGAAATTGATCTCCAGAGTATTGCAAGAGAAATTAATACTATAATTTGTATATATTTTGTTCCACCCCTAATAAAACAGTCTTAATAATGTTTGAAATAGGTATGATTATCAGGCTAAGTAAAAAGTCCTACTGACATTTACACAGTTACTATTTTGTTTTAAACAACTAGAGAAAAGAAGGAAGGAAGATTTCAGGATTTTGAGTAAAAGAAGACGCCAAAAAAAGTGTAGGATGCAACTCTAAGGGATGCTCCTGAAGATATAAGGGACTGATGTAGAGTGTCTTTTAATCAAATCACAACTTGGAAACATTCACAATTTAAAATCAAACTGCAATATGGAAGTGTGAACCAGACAAAAAACAGTGACCTGGCTAAGCTAATGAGTTAACTACACACACACACACACACACACATACACACACCTCCAGACTGTGAAGATTACACCATTCAGAGAACTTTAAAACCCACTTTAACATCTAATGCAACACATAAAGAAAGGCACTTAACAAACAAGCTCACTGGCCTTATAGCCAGGATTCATCATAAGCCTTTGCTAGCATACCAGCATAAGACAATCTGAAAATAAGATTAATAAACTATCTAAGGTGCTGTAGTGTGTTTACTGTCCCACATTGAGCCTGTCATTTACCATAAGTGATGCTTTCTTGGACCATAAAACACCAAAAAATTTCCAAAATGAAAAACACAACCCACAAAATGCCATGAGCAGTAAAAAATGACTCACTTTTTTTGCAACAGGACACTACTGACCACAGAACCACATAATACAATCTCATGTATAACCACACACACACACACACACACACACACACATAGCGCAGAGGGTCTAATGCCTGGCTCGAGGAGGCTTGAGCAATCGAACAGTACAGTTATGGGGTGAGCAGATCATCTTGGTATGAATATCTTTGGAGCACTTTCAACACACACAGCACTGGAGGCCAAAAAACACCCCCTGCCTGAAGATGTGTCTGTTTATGTGTGTGTCTGTGTGTCTGTGTGTGTGTGAGTTCCTACGTATTATCATGACTTCTGGGACAAGAGAAGAAAACCATAATGTTTCAATATGAGTTGTGTATGTGAGTGTGCGGTGAAGTGGTTGGGAGGTTAGACATCTCAATAAACAACAAGTGACTTCTCATTTACCATTCATGTGCAAACCTTGACGGCAGCACACAAACACACACATACACACACAGGACAATTGTACCTCATGACTGCCAGTACTTCTGAGTCATTAAGCTATTAGATCTCTGGCCACGAACAGACTTCTTTCTATCCTGCATTCCTTCTTTCATAACCAAAGGGCCCTATTGTAAACATTTAGACTGAAGTGCCATCAGCTCAGTCATCTCACACACACACACACTTTCTTCTCTTTGTCTGGAGGCCTGCGTGTGTGTGTGTGTG
The DNA here is from genome assembly GCA_029783645.1 of Ctenochaetus hawaiiensis. NCBI lineage: Eukaryota > Metazoa > Chordata > Actinopteri > Acanthuriformes > Acanthuridae > Ctenochaetus > Ctenochaetus hawaiiensis. The sequence goes on along the minus strand of JAPZDY010000015.1, from coordinate 10,245,110 downwards.
TGTGTGTGTGTGTGTGTGTTTGGAGCCAATGTTACTCTCTGCTTTTTTTCTTCCTTTTAACTGGTTGTTATGGGTTTGTCCTGTTAAAGTAATGGGAATAAAGCTTTTCCCCCCGGAGGCATTCCTCAACCGGAGAAGTAATGGTATGACTGAGCAGTGTTTCCAGTGGAATTCGACACTTCCAGTCGGAAAAATCTGGAATACTGGGAAAACCATGGAGTATTTTGAACTGGAAGCTTTCCCAGACTAGCTGTGGGAAGGGGAGAGGGGGGGGAAATACGGGAAAACCACAGACGACTGTGGTTGGTAATGGAAGAGAACAGAAGAGAGGAGAAAAAGGAGAACTTCATCTACTTCATGAGATAAAAAAAAAAAACTCAATAGAACTGAATAAAACAAAAATGGGAGCAATCATTAAATATAACAAAAAA
>JAPZDY010000015.1:10215843-10243665 GCA_029783645.1 Ctenochaetus hawaiiensis | reverse complement strand
GATGGGGGCAGAGCAGGAAAATCAAAGAGTTATGAAAGGATCCTCTCATCCACCGAATAGTGTGTGGGTGTTTGTGTGTGTGTGTGGTCACCATCATTATGTAGCAACATACAGCACTAAAACCACAACACCCACCGTGGCCTCTGACCTCTTAACCTCAGCATTCTCTCCTCTGATCAATAATGTTGTATTCACTCTGACCCAGGGTGTGAGAGGAAGTGTCTACCACATCCACACACACACACACACACACAAACACACACACACACACTTTGTTAGATTCCCTATACAAGCCAAAGGTTTGGTAATGCAGTACAGTTAAAATGAATCCAAAATCTGCACAAGTTGCGTCCTTTTTAGTCCATTATGTTTTTAGAAATAAAATTCATGTCATGTCAAAGATAAACAAATTGTTTCCAATTTATAGAAATAAATAGGAGAACAAAGAACATACAGAGCCTGGACTGTTTTAGACTTTAATACAATTCAAATGTCAAGTGTAAAAGTTTATTAATAATCATGAAAAAAAGCATTTTGACAAGAAATTAACTCTGTGTCCACTCCCTAGTTTCTTGCAGATATCATGTTAAAATAACTGAAATTCTGAGTTTTGTTTGAGTACATGAATGCAAAAATGATCAAAATGTAAGAAGAATGTGAAACTGAGTTGCTAATGAAGACCATACGATGTGGCTTAAAGCTCCTGAAGGGTTGACTTTGTTAACTGCTGACTTCAGTTGTTAACAGGACGCATTTCAGAAGCAGAGTGTTCCAGTTGACTTGCTCAGAGTTTGACAGTTTGCCCTTTTTTTTTACATGATTTACTTGCTTCTGTCGTGCTAAGAAGTCCAATGGTTTATTTTTGTGTTGATTTAGAGTCTATTTAGTGACGTCAGAGTATCAGGAGTCTGCACAGGGTGTTTTTTATTTTGATAATTGGCTGGATTCTCTATGCTTCTTCTGTGTCCGACTCCCTGTCTGACGGCTAGTAGAGAGCTGCTTCTTGCTGGTAATCATCACAAAGCATGTTTAAAACTGCTACGTGACATAGAAGGGAGTTGGCACCCTCAAAAGACCACATATCTTGAGACAGAGTTCCTCCTACAGTGTTGCTCCTTGTCCTGCAGTTAAACGACTGGCTGAACCTCTTGTAAGGTCAGCCTTAATGTGTCATTAACAAGCAGCAAATAATTAGCTTGTTGTTGTTGTGAGCTATTGATGATTTGCTGGGCCTTTCGGGGTGATGCACCAAATTAGAACTTTAAAGGCAAAGAAAAGAAGGGAGGGCAAGGGAAAGAAAAAAAGACGGAAAAAATAGGGAGAATGACAGACAGGTGGAAACGGAGAGGAACGAGCGGAGGACCGGCGGAGAGACGGAACAACTGAAAAGAGAGACTAAGTTTAGCTCTCCCCTTAGGACTCCTCTCAGGTTTCTCTGCTCTTTTCGTTGTCCTCCTCTCCTCCCTCTCTTCCTCACCTCCTCCTTTTTTCAATCCATCACAAAATAATTAACTTGCTATAAGTGAAATTAATTCCACTAATTGGTTTTAAAGGTATTTTTGGACACTGGAAGAAAAAAAAGGGGTGAGGAAGAGAGACAGAAAGAGTGTATCTGTGTGTGCGTGCATGTGGGAAAGATGGTACCTGTTCAACCAATCATGTCACAGCAGGGAGGAATCGACCTCGCCATGCAGGAAGTGAACTTGGTGAACTTCCTGACAGATTGAGGAGAAATTGAGGAGTCAATCAATCCCTTTTATCTCCACGTCTCCTCTGTCTCTTTCTGTTTTCTAGCCTTTTTTCTTTCTTTTATGCTGCTATTAGACCCAATCTTCGCACTACAATGCCTGGTGTTGCATCTGATTGTGTTTGTATTTGCTGTGGATTTGTAGAAAAGTGTATATTTTTGAGCATCCAAGGTGTGACAGAGAGAAAATGTTTTCCTTTTGAAATGATCCTTGTGAGAGAAAGGAAGAGAAAATGACAGACTTGGCTTTTCAAGTGGCTCCAAAGCTACGCTGAAATGCAGACTGACTGAAATAGCACCTTAAGTCTTCCAAAGAGATATTTTTATCTCATCTTGCCTTTAATATTTGACAATTTATTGATGCATTAAGGACGCAAAATTGGGACACGAGCTCAGCAGATGATCCCAAATAGAAAAGTCGAAAAAAGAAAGAAAATCACATGAAAAGGAAGAAAATTACACTTGTGAATTGTGAAGGCATAATGGAGATGAGAGTCAGTTAGAGTGAAGAAAAGATGCCATCGCTGTTTGGCGTCAAGTCTCCCTCTATGTATTCAACTTTAAAAAAATTTCAGTGTGTTAAGCTCATGCTCTTATCCACAGTGACTTACAATGAGTGAGCAGGGAAGCTATGAGACTGCTGATGTAGACGTCCTGCCAATACCAGATATGCTGAGTGCATCTGCTAATCGCACCACAAAAAAACAAGCACAACAGGAGCTCCCAGGTGTGAGTGTGTAACTGTGCGAATGTGAAGCAGGAAAATGAGCCTGTGTGTTCAGCAAACCATTCGGAGATGAATAGAAGTGTCAACATTTGACCACAACTCACTTGAATCCAAATTCCTGCCTCCTGTCTATAAAAGTGTTTCTCTCTCCAGTTTGTCTCATTTTTCATAACACTTCCTCCCAAAATGCCTTTTTTCCTTCCTTTTTTTTTTTTATCTCATTGCATTATTTTGTGGCAAAACTTGAGGCATCACCAGCTATTTTGCCTGATAGCCTCCTCTTTGTGGATCCCTATTATACCTCTGCAGTAGGACACTAAGTGGTTTTGACATTGTGCAAATTCTGGTTAAAACACTGGCTTCCAAACCTCAATGTGAGGCAAGAAAGTGTTTTTTTCCCCCTTTAAAACTTGAGCAAAAATTGTGACTCAAGACCTCAAATCGTAGCCAGTTGCTCTGCTGCCCAGATATGACTATAAATGTCTGACAAGCATCCAAACCTAACTAGCTGGCTCAAATGTTAATATGAGAGGTGATTGATGAGTTTGTGGCCTAAGGTAGAAGGAGACGAGTTACATGGTTCTCATTTCATCCAACATGCAGCTCTACTCTTTGATTGATTGCGCCGAAAGTTTAATTTTGATCATTTTTGTGGTATTTCAGTTTTGGGCATTTAAGTTTGATAGTTAGCACTTTCTGGGAAAATTGACAAAATCATCTTTTTATGCAGACACCAAGGAATGCAGCTGCTTTATTCAACTGATTTAGCACCCTGAGATACTTACCTTTTCCCCAAAATGAAGAGGTAAGTGCAAGTGTAAAAGGGGATTATGTTAACAATAAATATGCTATGCTCTCTAAAACTGATTCTACTCTGTTCATACATGAACTTATCAATCACCCATTTTATTGCATTTTCTAACCCTCTCTGTATCTTGACACTGCAGAAGCAGAGAGATTAAATTTGTTTATTGTCTTTTGTTCCTCTTGGTGACCATGTTCTGCTGACTAACCTCGTTCAAGAGCACAAAAGGCAGATTGAAAAACTTTGCCTTTACCCGCACTCCCATACACACTATACTTTCATGTAGTCTCTCTCTATTTCTGTCCCTCACTGTATCTAAGTGCTTTCTCATTATTTGTCCAACTGTCCAATTTTGCTTCCTCAATCCATCTTTTTTTTTTTTTTATCATTTTCTCTTCATGCTTTCCATTTCTTTCAGCTCTCTCTCTCTGCCTCTCTCTGTCTGATTCAGTGCAACATATGCTGCCACTTCCCTCACACACAGAGACTAATTATGGGGGGAGGAGAAAAGAGGAAGGAAAATAAGAGAGAGTGAGAGAGAGAGGGAGAGGAGGGTGAGAGAAAGGGCAGAGAAATAGAGACGGGGGGAGACAGGGAGAGAGGAGGGGAGGGGCAAGGGGTCCTCAGGGTGAATTATTCATCTTTTGCCTTGACACCTGAGGGCAATCTACCTCTCTGTGAGTCACCAGTTTAAGAGAGAGAGAGACTGTGTGAGTCAGACCTGCCCAAGAGGATATTAACACCTGTGTGTGTATGTGTGTGTGTATGAGTGTGTGTGTCCTGCAGCGTATTGTCCCCTAAGCCGATCATGTGCCGCCTACATATGGAGACCATCTAAAGTGTAACCTGTGGCTGTCACTCACACACACTCACACTCACACACACACGTACACACATACACTCACAGAGTCAGTAATAAGCTAGGTCAGCGCAGCACACAGCGTAAATCTTACTCACGCTGAGCCACAGCCGTAAGCAGAGCCAGCATTAAGCAGCAGGGAATACACACATACATACTCACACACACACGTATACAATGCACTTGGATTTACAAAGGACTCATACACACATGATAAAAACACACAAACAGCCCTCATGTGCTCAAACACAACTCACACACATGCCATCTCTCCATTAGCTCTTATTAAATTAATCACTGCCATCACCCTCTTCGCCTGTGATACAGTATAATCTGCAGTCTCGACTCAGGCAGACCACTCTAACTGTTGACTGGATCACCGACATTCATCAGCATCCGGCCCGCTGCCAGCTGAATTATTAAACACGTGCCTTCCAAAGTTTGGTGCGAATGAGCAGAGAGAGAGAGAGGGGGTGAAAAAAAGAGAAAAAAATCAATTCTGGAGAGGCGATAAAACTGTTGAGAGTTCATTTCAAGCGTTTAATTGATGCTCCTGTCCAAAGTAAATTACAGTGATTAAGTGTGGTGTCAGTATCTCGCTCAAGGACGCTTTAGCATGTCGCGCAGGAGTTGATGGACATGTTAGCTGATACTGGGGTAAGAGAGATTGTATAGGACGGATGGATCAGGATGCCTTGTTGCTACTCTGCTGATTAACTTTTATCTTGTTGAAAACTGTTCAAATGCTGCTAAGAGCTTGATTCTGTGTAATCAGATGGCCAAGGTGTTGCTCAAAAAGGAGAGGAGATGAGAATTTAATCACACTATTTAGCTACAAACAAAACTTTCAACGCCCCCCCTCCGACACTCACACACACACACACATTCACACACAGATATTGCAGACAAAGTTTCATCGCAGCGTCTTGCTGAGAGGCAGAAAAAAAAGACGAGGAGCTTTTTGATGTCTCTGTTTGTCTTTTGGCTTCTTTATGTGCGTTCCACTTTCTCTGGCACTGAGCTTGACTTCCTACTGAAATTAACCAGGCAGCCCAAAAATAATCCACCGCAAGAGAGAGAGAGAGAGAGACAGGAGAGGAGAGAGTAGAGAGGGGAGAGAGGAAAGTGTGTGAAAACAGGGTGGTGAAAGATAAGGATGACAAGGATAAAAAAATGAAATGGACAAGAAGGAAAAAACGAGGTGAAAGAGTAAAAATTTTAAGAGTACAGGAAATAGAAAAACAAAGATAGACAGACTTAATCCTGCAACTGTATGTGTGAATTTATTTGCATTTCTTTTTTCAGTATCTGCACCTTTTAATTTAGTTTGTCAGCTGACACAGCTATATCAATGCACAACCATGCAAGATGTATTAAAATGTTTATTCCAAATGGGATATTCTGTTATTTTTTGAGATATTTTTTAGCCAACAGGTCAACATGTTCAAGTCTGAGGCTGTGATGTACACCTGGAATACAGGGCACTGCCACCTTTTACTTTAAAAACATGTGGAGGAGGTCATGTATTTTTGGGTCCGGACTGTCAAGAAAAGGGAGGTGAGTAAAAACTGTCATGTGATCTACATCCCCAGCCTTCTTCTGTGGTCATGAAGTTAAGGTTGTGACAGGGTGAAGACCTCTAACATCCAGAAGAATAAGATGTGACGGTGCAGCTATTTTTAATACCTTCTAAATGCCATCCTGTGGAGGTATTCAAGGCTAGGTCAGACTTGGGTAGGCCTCAAGGCAAACCCTGATTATTATGGAGGTCCTGCCTATCCTCGTGACCTGGGAAAGCTGCAAGATGTGCAAGAGGGGAGCTGAAGCCCACAGCTGGAAGATTATGAGTACTCCTGAGTTACTTTGCTTGCTTTATCTTCTGCCACTGCTCTACATGCTCAGATGTGCAATTGAATGATTGATTATCCGGCTGGTTCAATTATAACACAAAGAAATCCAATCAGGACTCACACACTCACACACTCTCATTCAATAGGCTGAATACTGATGACTGAATAATCTCATGGGAACATGAAAACATTTATCAAACAAGTGCTACTCTCGGAAATCACAAAGATGTAACAAAAAGAACATTAAGATCCTTCAAAAAACTGTCATAAATTAAAAAATTGCCAGAAAGTGACAGATGAGGCAACTGGCAGAAATTCTATAATTAACTCCATGCTATATGAATTGTTACATAAGTCTAACTCCAAATAAAGTTTTTAACTTGAGCAAGCATATAAAGTTGTGCAGTTGTTATTCTTAACAGTTCATTAGAAGCCTGAAGGCAAAAAGCTACATAATTTTCCATATAAAACTCCAGCAAACAGCCCTCTTGTATCAAAGCTTTAACAGTTTTCGCTTTTGTCAGGATACTTTAGGACAAAAGTGAAATCGGAGATCACACACCCGCACGAAAAACCCTCTCCAGGTGATCTAAGCAGGACTGAATGTCACCTTGAGGAGCGAGCAGGCCAGCTGTAGTGATTTGTAATGCACGGCAAGCTCTGCCCACATGACCACTTTCCATTCGCCCACTGCAAATTACATCCACTCTTACTTAATAATGAATTCAGGGCACACACACACACACGCATACACACACATGCACACACACAAAAAAACACACACTTGTAAAAGCATAAGATGTGCAGCTACCAATATCTTAACAAAACTTTTACATGATTGACATGGTCAGCTATACAAGAGAAAGCCATCGTGCATACGCCTAGAAAGCAAATGCACTTAAATGCATCCAAACACACAGAAACACACACACATATTGTTCAGCAACAATTGAACAGAGTAGTCTCATAGTTAATGGATTAATCAAGGAGTAATGAGTGTGGAGTGGCTCCACACGGTGCTGATTAACACAGATGTTGGAGGGGTATGGGGAAAACTCTGCGAGGGAGACGCGTCCATGTTTGTTTCCTGCAGTGTAGCTGAGCAAGTGACAGTGTGATTGAGTGTGAGTGTGTGTGTGTGTGTGTGTGTGTGTGTGTGTGTTTGTATATGGGGTAACATAAACGGTAACATAGTCGCACAGGAAGAGAAAGTCAGTTGTCTTCCATTTCCTTTTAATTAAATGTGTGTGTGTGTTTGTCTGTGTGTGTGCGCGTGTGTATGTGTGTGTAATCACAGTGACTTTCTCTTCCCAATTATGGCTTTAATCCATCAGCTGGCTGTTGCTATGGTGTTTCTCTCTCCACCCAATCAAAGCCAAGCGAGTGAGCACGCTCAGAGAGGACAATCACGTAACAACTTCAACAATAGCCTTTGATAGGATGGACAAAAGGGAGGAAGTGGTGATTAAAAATAAGAATTTACAACTTATCATACAGAAAAATGAAAAAAGTAAACACAAAGAGAGTTATGAGACTGTATACACTTTGTTTAGTCTTTAAACACAAGCTGTAAGCTAAAATAAACAGCAACCGCAAATACATGCACTTTGAAAAATATACTAAAATTGACTGTTTTTGTCTGTAAAAATGGGTGAGAACTGAAAATTAAACAAATTAAAGAAGCTCAACTTAACTGAACTGGATTAAATCTTCTGAAATTCCATTAAAACTGAATTTATTATTTACACAAGACACTTTTTAAAATATATATTATCTTTTATTTTAGCTGTGTGTGCTCAGTTGACTTAGCCAAACACTTTGCCGTTTCTCTCAGGCTGCTTATGTTTTTATTTCTACATTTATTAAAGAAGGCAGGTCAATTAGGAGAAAAGTCTGATTTACTACAACTGCACTGCTGCTGTAGCACAGCTGCTCTCACTGATCCCAGGAGGAATAGGCTCAACTCGGGGGGGCAGCTCATGTGTATGTTTAAGTGTGTCTTTCTGTGCAGTTGCGTAGGGATGAGCAGGCAGTGTACAGTAAATGGTGGGACCAGTTTTTGCCCCATATTGTGCCTCCACAGAGCCCCTCTGTGTCTGCCTGTCTGTCTGTTTATCTCTGACACAACATAAGCCTTTTGAGCCAAATCTAATCCCAATGCTCCCTTTGATTTTAGCGATAAATATTAACCAAGAAAACAGCCTCTTTTGAGGAATCCGCCATTTTTATTGAAGATTCCCACAGTGGCAAAGATATATCTTTGCAATGTCTTATATCTGTTGTTGTTGATGTGAAAGATAATTTAAAAGGAGCCATCCACACACTGCGATGTCAGGTTTCTGGCTGCCATGGAAACGACTCACATACTACACACGGGGGAAGGGGACGACATCCGCAACATCTGACCAATGGAAGCTTTGGCTCTAAAGTCACATGATTAACAATTGGGGAAACATTTATTACACACACATTTTCGGGTCATTTTGTGCTGCTTGCTGAAGCCAGAACAAAATATTTAGATTACTCTGCTCTACACAAGTCTATGCATCATGATAAATGCTCGTATTTTTACATATTTCTTAGAAAAAATGACCTAGATTTTTAGTTCGACTTCAAAAAGCAGGCAAAAGTTTGCTGTTAGTAGTGGTAAATGAACCTAATTTAAAGATAAAATGTATTCATTGACTAGAAAAGGCTATTTCATATATTTCCATTAAATAGGCTTCTTTTAGTTCAAACTTGGGATGTGGACATATGTAGACACAGAATCTATAAGCCCTGCGATGAAAAATACATGACAGCGCTCTTACTGTAGCCCTAGAAATGTGCAGCTTGAGAAGCTCCCCTGTAAACCTCAATACGAGGGAAGGAAATGGAGAACAGGACAGTGAGGGACAGGGAGTGAGAGAGATGAAAGGGGAGCATCATAAAGTGAGACAGGGAGAGTCAGAAGGAGGGACGGACACGTCCAGAGTGTACCAGGTGTCCTGACCTTGTCATTTTCAAAGTAAACAGTTAAGATGGGATACAGCTGTCTTTACCAACACTGACAGCTCCATGACACGGCAGCAGTGATGCTCACAGCGTGGAAAAAAGGTACAATACGGCTTCACTAATCAATAATGGAAAGTGTGAACTGAGACAGCCAGAGGTGAACGCAAGACGATGCAAACAAGAGCCCGATGAAAAGGAAGAAGAGGACAAAGCACTTTTTTTTCCCTCCAAATTGAAAATAATGATTTGGAAAAGATCAATTATGAATCACGATTAAGATATTATTTGACCTTTCACCTGGAGCTGGACAGCTGTACTTTATCTGTCCTCATAATGATAAAGAGGGCATGAGAGTGTAAGAGGAAAAGAACAGAGCAGAACTGCCTGTCTCCCTCTCCCTGTCTCACTTTCATTAAGTAGATTTGTCTCTTCCAGGCCCTGACCTGTCCTCCAGGACAGGACAGCCCTGTCTTGACTCAGCCTGGCAAATTACTGCTCACCCAGTCCATGAAGAGGTCCTCTGTGCAAATCACAGAGCCTGTGATATTAAAGTGAACTTGATTTTTACTCTGAAGTCTGCACAAAGATGTCTCCATCTCTAATTTTGAACCCTGTCATTTTCAGAATGTGGGGGGATTGCGCAAGTGTATGCAGTCTGGATTTATAACATAATCAGACATTAAATCACCTGAGGAAAAGAAGAATGTTGCCTCTTTTGTGTTTGTTTTCATGTCTTCCTCCTCTGACTCATTCACCTGCCCCCAGTGCACTAAATGAACACAGCTTTTGCTGTCCGGGCATTTCACACCTCCAGTTCACATCCATTTAAGCGGTGCAACGGTGTCATTATCAAGTCCTTCTATTCTTGAATGCCCAAAATGTGTGATAGCTCGTTTCACACATCTCTGCCACCTTCCTACCCTGCTTTCCACCTTAATTTTCTCCCTCTTTTTATCCGTCATTCTTTCCTATTTCCTCTCACTGCCCTTCATTTCTTTATCCTGCCTCTTTGGCCGCCGCTGTGTTGTCTATGTGTCTTTCCAGCGCTGTGTAACGTGCTGTCATGTCCCAGTAAATGCCTCGTGTGTGTGTGTCTTTGTGTCACTGTGTGTTTGCGTGAGCTTGTGTGTCACGGGCAGTTGTAGGAAGCTCGGGTGATTAACTATGATTGCCACCAGATGCCTGACTTTGAGGTACAGTCACACACAAACACACACACAAACACACGGATTTCAACACTGAAGACAGACGGAAACAGACAGCAGGGCAGCAGCGCGAAGACAAGGTGAGTGACAGCGACTGAGCAAAGGAAAAGAGACAAAAAAGGGAGTGACACATGAGAAAGACAGAGGGCAAGTGTAGAGAAAAGTCCAACATATGTGCACAATGTGTTTTTACTGTATATACACAGTGTGTGTTACAGAGCACCGACTTTGTTTAAAAAAAAAAAAAGGAGCTGTTTTCCTCCTCGGCTTGTTTTTTGGTGAACAAACAACACATGAGTGGGGACAGATGACTGTCACGGTCTCCAAAATGGCTGTGGCGGGACCTCAGATCAAAGCTTTGATTGGCCAGATGCCGCAGATGTTGTTTCCCCTGGTATTTGTGCAAGTGTGTGTGTATGTGTGGGAGAGAGGAAGATAGAGATTATAATGCTGTTATTTATTTAACTGAAACTTAAAGGACTGAGCATTTGCTTCATTATATACATGTGCATATACATCTGCATGTTTTCGTTTGGGTGCATGCTTGCATTTGGGTGTGTTTGCCGGCTCATTGAAAGCCCTCTATCAGTCAGGCCTATCAGATTGGGCAGTCAACAAGCAGCTGGCTCAGACTGTGGGACTGGCTGATGTTGCCTGTCTGGATTGCCAAACACCCAAAACCCTGGGCTCTCTTTTCACAAAGATCCCTGCACAAAAATCTCAATATGACAGCTGTACATGTAGTTATTGCTTCTAGTTATATTTAGCAGAGAGGGCATCCAATGATAGACATAATGCACTTTGGAAAATGTTGGCTATATTTAAGCAACAGTGTAATATTTATAGCTAAAGGATTATAATAATATCTAGAAAGATATGGCTAATAGTTGGATGTCCTCATATCACTGGTTGAATGCCTGAATACACATCCATCACATTTAGCCAGCTGTAGTCTAAATCTGGACCCATTTAAATGAAATAAGGCAGTGTTTAAAACACGGGTCAAGGCCTCAAGTGCTTGTCTCTGGCAGGTCCTTAGCATGTCAGACATACTAGCATATTAGCTCCGAGCAGCAGCTTGAATAAGTCACTTTGTTCATGTGTCAGTTCCAAAATATTGGTGCAAAAGTGTCTCTGACTCACTGAACTTCTGTTTCTATTACTGGTTTATCCTCAAAATTCTGGACTTAAAAGTTATTGTTTGCCTCTACAAAATTCTTTCGTATGACTGTTTTGTCATTTGTTTGCAGGCTGCTGTTGGCAATTATTTTTATAAGTAGGCTACGTGCCTGCTGACCAGCAGAGAGCAGGACTTCCTTTCATGGCCTTGTCCTCCTCAAAGCACCACAACAGTCACAGCTTATCTCAAATTATGTGCTTGTTTTAATGATGCTGACTCCTACGGTGAAAGCCGACCATATTTAGGCACACCATATTTCAGATCCCACAGTAAGGATGCTTCATAACCATTCATTATATTCTGTTTCAGGTCCCAGCCCACCTTAGGAAACACCTTCCAAACAAGTCTACAAAGTTCCTCAACATCTGCACTCCAATCAGCCCCACTGTGCTGTGACATAACTACCTGCATCATTAACACTTGGCAACCTGCTGTCACGTCGCGCTGTTCGCACTGGAAATAATTAGCATTAGCATAAGTTAAATGTGGGAGATTTTACACTTATTACACTGCTGTTGAACTGGGCTTTTGTCTGCATGGAAAAAAAACAGTTATGAGAGAAAAACTGCTATGAAAGCTTTGTAATCCTACCACGAAACCATATGCTGTTCTTGGGGAACACTACATTGCTGCTAATTTAATGTGCAAAATGTTTCTATTACTAATGTTAAAACAAGCAATGGAGAGATTTAAACTTGGAGTCCTTTTTTAAGCACAAATATCAAATTTTTTTTTGCCTTGCTGGAAAAGTGAAACTGAGGAATACACATCCAAAAATGATAATGTTGTAACCATTAGCGTTAGCTCTGCATAGCCAGTGGTGATCAGCACACCAGCAGAGCAGCTCTCCAGAGCTAGTGAAGCCCTTTTTATGTCACATGACCCATGACAGTCCCTCGAGAGTCTCTCGTTGGAAGACTTTAAGCAGCTTTTCAAGAGTATTTTCCAAACGCATCATCTAATCACAGAGTCAGTCATACTGAGGAAAAACTGCATGACTTTTTGGTATCACTCATGCACCAAAATCCATCAGCATGTGTATATTATAGGCACTATATGCCTGTGCCTATTGTATATTTGTGAAAGTGTGTGTGTGAGAGTGTGTGTGCTCAATCTAAAAAGGCTGCTGAGCAGTGTGAGCAGTGTGACATGGTTCTCTGTGTCAGTGTTAATAACCCAACCCTAGTAATTGGCATAGAATATTGATAGAGAGGAAAATGGCCGCAAGCAGATCTCTGATTCATTAGCAAGGACTAGGGACACAGGAACAGGAGAGTTTGTAACAATCGGAGGAGAAGAGAGGAGGACTGGAGGGACGGAAGAGAGAAAAACCACAGATGAGCAGACAGAAACAGAAAGGAGAAAAGGTAATCAGAAAGATGAGAAACAGATAGAGGATTGTGGGAAAACAAAGGAGGGGGAAATAGTTTCAAAACATATGCGGGTTTGTAATAGCTTTTAGAAACCAAAGGATATTGAATCACTCGGTAAACGGGTGACCATAAAAACTTTTCCAGTAACAAATAAAAAAGCAGCTATGTCATTCTTTCAAAACAACCTGGGATGAGCCTTAAAAGCAACGTTTCCCGACTATTTTAATTTAAAATAACAAGTTCAATTCAACTTTTTTTGATGGTGCACTGACTTGTAATTTTTCCAACTCTTGCACTAAACATCTTGAGGTGAGCTGGCTCTATCTCCAGTGAGACATGGGTAACATTTAACGACACTACACCACACATCACCATCTATGGGTCTTCAGTTAGCTATGAAAGAAAGAAGCTCAGAGGCAAAGAGATCGAAGAGAGCATTGACCTTTTAGTTGAGAAGGCAAAAAGAGGGAGTGACCGAGCCGGACAAGCTTTAGCCGAACAAAAGTAAAACCAGACTGGCTTATAGCTGTTGGCGAGGGCTTTGAGAAATGAAAAGATTTTGCTGTAATACGACCAAGTAATATAAGCTTGGCTTGTCTTGTTTTGTTGCACTTGCTGGATGTTTGGCTGATTTAGTCAAGCTGTCGATGCACTTTTTTTTTTTTTTATCATAAGCCAAAATCAGCCCATTTTAATAGAAATTCAGCTGCTTTTGCTTTGCAAATAATGCCAACTCTTGAATTAAAGGGCTTTAAAGGTTCGATCTGTGCTCAGATCTCCACTGTTGTTAGAGAACAAGCAATCAAAACACCACGACAATCACAATATCATGATGAATTTTGTGGGAAATATCTTTCCTTTCTCTCTATCTTCCTCTCTTTCCTCCCTTCTTCCTCTCTCTCTCTCTCTCTCTGCCTCTGTAGGAACACTGTGTTTGTTTAATCTGCTATCGCCATGGTTACCCGTCTGCCACGTTGAGGCAATGTCATTAATCATCAACTTTATCACGCCGCGACCCAGACCAGGAAGACCAAATATGACATTTTACACTGTCCACTGCTGAAAACACTGAAGGGAGTGACGTCTCAAGGTGTTAAACAGTGACAGTAAACAAGCTGAGGTGTGTTTTCAACACTGTAACACTGAGGTGTGTAAAATAAAAAGAATAACATTTAGATGCCAACATCTCACACACACTGTCCTTATTTCTCTTCTCCATCCCTTCATCTCCTCTTTTCATCTGTCTGTCTCTCTCGTTATGAGCATGTTGAATCTCTTTTGGTTGACATGACAACAGACGATGTCGCGCCTCCTGTTCTGATGACATCACTACAGGCGCCAAGCCAATCCCCAAAATCATCTCCTCTCTCCATCTCTCTCCCTCTCTCTTGTTCCTTCGCTCTCTCTCAGACGTATCGATCTAGAATACAAATCAAAGATGTGAAGAGGAGATGAGCTGGGTTAAAGGGTGGAGAGAGGAGATGAGAAAAGGAAAGGAGTAGAAGAAGAAGAGAGGGAAGCAGAGGAGGACCAGGGGAGAAAGAGGTATAGCTACAGTTGAATCTGACCGACCACCACGCCCACTATCTCCATTTAGTCGGCTGAGATGGAGTGTGTGTTCACTCTCATTTACATACCGGGTGACTTTGGTATAAGCCACAGACACACACATGCAGAATCAATTATGTATACACACATACCACACATACACACACACATATACGCAAACACACACACTCGAGACTCTCCTTTCTATGCTAACAGCTCTTTGAGGCTGCACTTGGACACTTTGATGATTTTGACTTAAATCTAATATTAGCATGCTAACATGATAACAATGACAATGCCAATATGATGATGTTTACCAAGCAATATTTTCCAAGGCTCAACATGTCAGTCTTAGCATGTTAGCATGCTAATATTTGCTTATACACACCGTAGTCAAGGGCAATGGATGTGACATAAGTTTACAGTTTAGCTTTTAAATCTTTATTAGAGAAGTTGAAAAATTGACCTTATTACGGTGCTAGAGGATAAGTGGTAGGTTTTCTACAGCTATTAGGATAGATCCTCTGGGAACCAGGAATATCTCCACCAAATTTCTTGCCTATCCATTTATTCGCTGTGGAAATAATTCAGCTTTGACCGTCGCGAAGATTAAAACTTCCACACAAACGCTACCCTAAAGAGTTAAACCAGCCATTTAAAGCCCCCCTCCTCTTTCTGGAGCTGGTTATAGACACAGCTCTGGAGACGGAAACACACACATACGCACACATACTGTAGAAGGAGTCCTGTAACAAGCCTGTTTTAGCCATTATGATTCCAGAGAGTGAAAGTGAGCCTGGTCTTTTGGGAAGTGGACTGCTCTATACAGACATACACACTAACTCCTTCTCTCTCTCTCTCTCTCTCTCTCACACACACACACACACACACACACACATGTACAGTGTGGTCTGTAGGGAAGTGGTCCATGGAGCACACACATCAAGACTGGCCTAGATAGATGGGATGGCAGGGGACACACACACATACACACCAGCCACTTCTCTTTTACACACAGACAGTCAAGGACACTCTCATGGCCTATATAGTTGGGTCATTTCACTGGAACACCTTACCCTCGTCTTAATATGAAAGAGGGATGATAAGAAGACTGAAAAAAAGGAGGAGAAAACAGGAAATACACACACAACTTTCATATTTTAAGTAAGAGAGAGTCGGAGGAACAAATGTTGAAAGCAAGGAGAGATGAAAGCATGAAATCAAAAAGGAAAAAAGGCCATCGGAGAGAGAGAACGAAGAGGGAAGGAGACAGGAATGTAGCCACATTGTCATGAAGACTCGCCTCCTAACCTTAGCTTCAGCCTCTCGAGTCCAGCCCTGGTCACCATGGTAACGACTGATGAAAGGAACAGAACTGAACAGAATGCAACAGAAATGCAGACGGGCTGGACGGAGAAACAGAAAATAAAGCGAAAGAACAAGACTGAATTGAAAGAAAAGGCCTGAAAACATGAATGTAAAGTAAAGCACAGATCAAACACACACACCAGCATCTACAGGGACTTTAAAGGACCGTCAGTGTTTTTCTGTTCTGGTTCTGCTGCCTCCATGCTCTCTACGTTTCAGATATTTGATACATTTGATTTAAATCAACTTGTCATCAATCTTTACAGAAGCCTAATAATGGCTCATTGATCTGAATCAGGTGTGTTGAAGCAGACACACTTCCTCAGGTCAGAGGGGCTCAGAATCAGGATAGCAAAATACTGGCTAATATTTTGAGCTACTCATATTCATACAGCCACATCAGGAACAACAATTTATTTTTGTATGTGTCCAAAGGGGCATCTCAGCCAAATAGAGCAAATTCACTGATGCATTATGAGTTAAATTAAATCATATTTATATTGAGGTAATTTTTCACCTCTGGATATGTGTCCAGTTTTATTATATGCTGGTTGATGGAC
Organism: Ctenochaetus hawaiiensis; assembly: GCA_029783645.1. Taxonomy (NCBI): domain Eukaryota; kingdom Metazoa; phylum Chordata; class Actinopteri; order Acanthuriformes; family Acanthuridae; genus Ctenochaetus; species Ctenochaetus hawaiiensis. The sequence continues at coordinate 10,227,449 of JAPZDY010000015.1, read as the reverse complement.
ATGTTGCATGTTTGTTATGAGCTGTTCCTTGTGTTATTCCCCTCCTCACTTTTTTTCCCTCCCTGTCTCTCCCTGTCTGTCCTGTCCACTCCCACTTCCCTGGCTCCGGACTGATTACACTCACCTGGCTGATCATTCACACCTGCCTTCTATCGAGCTCATCAACCTGCAGTCCTCACCAGCTTTTCACCCACTCATCACCAGATTGTTGTTCAACCCTCTCTGCTAGTTAGAGGCCAAATCTTCTCTCCTGTTTTTGCTTACTATCCTCATGTTGATATTCTTCCTACCTCCTGTTTCCTTATGCTTAATGATTATTCACCAGTCATTGCGTCAGCTCCAATGACCTGCTTTTCACCTCTCAGCCTGCTAAAGCCAGCCACACTGCACTTTAGTGTGCTCATCCTGCCTTTGTGTGCCTTTATACAGTTAACTGAAGCCTGTGACTTTTGACAGACCTCCAATTATTGTTTGTCTTGATTAAACATAACTATGATCTATCTTTAACCTTTCCCAAGCTGTGATGTTCATGCAGAGATATTACAAAAAGTGAGAACTCGAAACACAGTGACACTAGGTGTAAAAACGCCCAGTTGTCCCTGAGTATGATCCAGGGTTCTGCAGACATTCTTGTCTGGTGAGGTTTGTTCTAAAAAGATCACATCTGTTGACCAACTGCCCTTTCATCTCTTACGCTGAAATGTTACTTAACCTTGTCCTAACTGGGTGTATAATAAGAAAAATAACCCCAGGCTACACGACAGGCTTTTGTTACCCCTGGTACTTTAGCTGCAAGAAATGATTTGACAGCTATCGGCCCGAGACACGCACACAGAAGGAGGTGCCCAAAAAAATGCACATCAACACGCACCCAGAGGCACAAAACCTCTCTCACACACACACACAAAGTAACAGAGCTGCATCCCTCCACTCTTGGTTTAATCTATCTTTCCTGTGTGCTGTCATCCAGCAGGGCGATGCTCACAGCAGAGGGTGTGTGTGAATGTGTGTGTGTGTATGTATAGGCATATGGCCACAGGCCACCTTCTCTGTTGTGCAACTATCCATCCATGACAAGCCCACCAGAGGCCCAACTAACAAGACTTCTGTAACAGAAAGCATGATAGAAACACATGACTGTGCATGTTAAAGGGATATGAGAAAGGTTTTGAAAGATTTTTGAACTTACTAGTAGGCAAGAAAACAATTATGGCACAGTTTCTTTAGGGAGAAAACTAAACATTTTTACTTCTCGAAATACAAGCGGCTGAAGAGACACCGACACGCTACATTAAGTAGCAGCTTTTTGAGAATAAGAGACCTTATTCCATGTCTTCAATTTTACAAAATCCCTTATTCTCTGCTGGGACAACCAGGCTAAAAATAAATGCACTCATGGCACTGTAAATGGTCTGCTGTTCATAAAATAGAATTATTTATAGAGCTTCAATTAGAACGAAGACAGAGTCGGAGCGTCAAAAATCCAACTCTCATCTTCTGCTCGACAGGTAAGAGCCACATTAAGCTTCTCTTAAAGCGACAGGTCACCGTTGATTACATAAACACATACAGTATGTGTATGCATGCACAGATACACACACATCTCTCTTGTCATAAGGAAGCTGGTAGTGTTTCTGCAAAGAGCCTAAGGGTGACTAACGTTCCTCGCCCTGTGTACCTTTGTTCCCTCTCTCTTTTTTCTCTCCTCTGAATCCATTTTACTCTTCCTCTCTCTTTCTCTCCACCTCTTCACTCTCTAAAATTAGCCTCATGAAAAATAAATTGGGAGAGATGGTACGTCTCATGTCTGGTGAATCTGCATGTGCATACTGTACTGCGTACTTGTGTGTACGTGAGTGAGTCTTATTAGAGCTGCTAATGAGAGCAATGGTTTCATCATTCCTGACGTTCACAGATCACAGATCAGCCCAAAACAACCTGAACACTCAGCTGGAACAAAGGGCAACAGCGCTCTTATAGATACATTTTAGGGTAAGACTTTCTGTCAAGAGTATCTGTGGAAACTATTGACAATCCTTACCTGTGCAGTCAGGTGTAACGTGGGTCAAAACTGCAGTTAAACTTGTCATTGGTTGCAAGAAAGGGAGAAATTCAGCATGAAAAAGAAAAATGTGGCCAATGTAACAAATAAAAGAGGTTCTGTGATGTAAAAATATGAAAAAAAGGGTTACATGAGCAACCATAAAAGTGATTCTGCATATTTATCTCATTACTAAAAATCCTATCCACTTCAAAATTTAAAAAAAAAAGTCCTAAAAACCTTTTTTCTTGAATCATTTTCTTGCTATGAGAAGCTTTTTTTCTGCCAAGGTTGAAGCAGTTTTAGTCATTTCACTGAAAGATTTCTGTCATTTTGTCAGTACTTTGCTCACTGATTAAAAGTGGGTGGGGCTCAGTTGGAAAAAAGTGATGTCATAAACCTTCTGATAAGGCAGATTAGCTGAGTTTTTAACTAATATTTTGCATATTCATATTTGATGTTAATGGGAAAAACACACGTTTGTTAAAGTATATTTACGCTAACCTTTTTGCACACTGTGCTGCTGCGTCCTAATCTTGTTATGAATTTTTCCCACATGTCTGTACTATGAGAAAATTAATTAGTTGACTCTCAAAACTCACTGGAGTTATGTAAGCTATCAACATGAAACCAGCATTAATTTGTTATGAGGTTAAAGCAGTGCACTTACAATCGCAATATACCAAGCAACAAACAGCAACATAGACTAAAAATAACACAAACTTAATGCCATGCAAATCTACAGTAATTAGGAGAGTGAGCTTATTATATAAGATAATACGTAAAAAGAGCAGAAGTCAATGGCTGTCTGAATGGCAGGAAAATACATTTAAGAGTCAGAAAAACAGTCATTTAAAGCAGGCATGACAAATCGACATGTGCCAGGTTCATTGAGCGCCATCAATACTAAAATGAAGTGCTGAGGTGGGCAGTGGACTCATAGTGAAACTCTTTCACCCCACAGAAATAAAACATCTCCATCATCGTTGATGCTCAGTTACATAACTGATGTGATCCAAGTATTCAGATGTGGAACTTTCCGTACAGTTCAAACACACCCTCCCATCTCTGTTAAAGTGCCATGATTCATTCATTCATTCTCTTCCTCCTTCCACTGATTAAGGCCAAGAAGTCCCAAATAACTGTCATTACATTTGAATAGAAGCTTTTGTACTTGAAGTATTGGTGCTGAATACATGAAAAAAGACAGCGTTTATACAAATTGTACTTAGCCTCGTAACCTCAAAACAAAATTATCACTTACACGCATTCACACACAATATGTATGTATTAAAAATGTGATCCAACCTCATTTGGTGACAAAGACTCACAAAACTGGAACACAGAACATAAAAAAACCATGGTTACCACTTTAGTAAGGCTCACATGGTGAAAATTCATATATTAAAAATAAGATAAAACGGATTTCTGTGTGACAATAATTTATGTACCTCTTTCTACGACGTTGCACATCCCTAACAAGAAAAGACTGATAAGAACTGGCAAAATCTGGAATATGATGGGTGTGGTCATGTGATAACATTGGGCGTAGCCTTCACAAATTCATAACCATGCATTGCTGTTGCAACACTTTGCAGCACTGCATGGGGCTAAAATAAAAATACAGCAGCTATAACTTATGTAGGCTCTGTTCTTTAATATTTCAAGGGGCTATACCCCTGAAGTCCCTGCTGAAGCCAGAGCAACGCCCGTCTGTGGGTGATGCCGAAAGTTCAGAATTTACTGTTATATTTGGGTTTAATTGATCAAAAGTCAGGTTTAGTCCAACTTTCTGCACAAACAGGACAGGATCAAGATTCCAAGACAACTGTTCTTCAAAGACAACAACTGTCTTAAATAAGACTGAAAGTGTTTTCTGCATACAGTACAGCTGACATGTTGTTCTTGTAAGTGCATTTAGTTGTGGTTTGTCCACTTTGTGCTTTGCAGCGTCCGTTTGTTGAGCTTATAGCCCGAATTCCCCGTTGGGATAATAAATGGTGTTTTGTATCATGCTTTTCGGTGGTTAGATCTACTTCGAATCCTGCAGACTGTTACAGTAAAAGCAGGCAGATGGACTGATTAATTCATAGAGGGGAAGGAAATGCGGTCGCACTAAGCGATAAACTTCGAAATGAACCGACAGTCAATGGCTAGCTGAGTGGTGGAGGGAGAGGAAAGAAAGAGAAAGAGAGCAAACAAAGAAAATTTACGTGCAGGGAAAAAATGGGCAAAGACACTTTGTGAGACGGCAGGAGAAAGAACGGACGAGAGCTCAGACAAGATAAAGACAGAAGGGAGGAATGCATGGCTGGGCATGAATAATAAAGACTGCTTTCTCCTCTCTCTCTCTCTTCATCCCTCATCTTCTCCTGTAACTTGGGAAATATACACACTTGCACACAGTTTTTGAGTTGTTTTTTTTATCTGTGCATAGAAAAAGCTGCATCATTTTAATACAAAGGGAAAGGAAGCATGCACCTAACAGCCTCTGAACGCATACGGAGCACCACTGAGGAACTTTAAAAGGATCCCATGAAACATGTAAACGACATGTAAGACTGAAATATTTAACAGGTTTCTATACATCCATGCAAGAGCATAGATTTGGTTTTAGCGTGAGAGAACAGAAAGAAATTAAAACATGTTAACAGTATGTTAACACACTTTATACTAGCAATATAGATAAACAATCCTGCATTTATATACATTTATTTGATCCAACAAATCGAGAACATTATGATTCTCTCATTAAATTGGTGGTCATGCTTTTCATAGTAATGAGACTTTAAAAATGAAACAACAATGTTGTAATACATATTATTTAACCAAACAACCTTAAGGATTTAGGGAAAAAAATCCTCATTGGGATTCATTTTAAGCTTGTATGATGTTTTTGGGGTTTCTATATGTGTCAGACATCTTCTTGTATTGTAAATGTTAAAAATGGGAGTTCAGTTTTACTTTCTTACATAAAATAAAAATTGCACTATTTATTTGTTTAAAACATAAATCCAATGAAACCCGGGGCAAAAGAGTCCAGAGGGTACACTCACTGCTGCTGAGGAGGCTTGTTTCTTTGAGCTCATAGTTGTAATTGAAAGAGATCAACAACAAAGTTTCAATAATTATATCAGCTTGTCTTGTTTAGATTATGGCTGCTGGACATAAATAAAGACACTATTTGGAGAGATTTTTAGTGAGTAAATCAAACTGAGGCTGTAAAATCTGATGATTGGATGAGTCTACCCTTGAAACTGTTTTTCAGAAATGATCATCAGAGGATTTTTAGGCTCTTTGGCACTTAAATATTCATCTCATACAGCTTTAGATCATTTAGGGGTTACTTGAGGGAAACTGAGGTAAAAAGAGGAAGAGAGGGTGTGTGAAAGAGGACGCTTCAGGTCTGGAGTCATTATTTCCAGCGGTGGCTTCAGCCAGATCAATACACAAGGAAGGTGTGTGTGTGTTTTCAAGAGGTAGGACACATAAGTACATGTCCAAGCTGAAACGGAGATTGGACACACACTCAAAGACGGACGCAGCCAAGCAGGCACAATGCATACAGGCAGGTGGCCAATTGCAACTGCATACTCTCTCTTACTCTTTCATACACACACACTCACCCACACACACAAACACACACACAGTGCTGCCGGTGTTGGTGGTGTATTGTCCCACCAAAAATGAAGACTGAGGCCCGATAGCACTAAGAGCAGAGGACAGCCTCTGGATAGATTTCCAATACGCAGCCAGAGGCTTAAGCAAGACAGAGTCACGGATAATCCTCCCTCCTCCTCCTCCTCCTGTGCCCCCTCACTTCTCTCTCTATCCCTCTGGCCCCTCTTCTATCTGTTTCTCACTCATTTCATCCCTTTATTCCTCTCTCTCACAGGTCTCTCTCTTCTCTCCCTTGGCTGCCTCCATTTGCTCCTTTCTGTCCCTCTGTTTCTTTGCCAGCCTGTCTTTTTTTTTTTTTTACTCCGTCCCTCTTTTCCATCCCCACACCTCACTGTTTTCTATACTATCTCCATCTCTCTTCTTTTTTTATCTCCTTTTAAAACAATCTATCATTTTGTTGTATGTATTTCTCCTTCAGTCCACCTCTCTGCTCCCCTCTTTCCTCCCCTCCATGTGTCTTTTTGTCTCTCAGATGGTGTTTTACATTAAAGAGCAGCTGCTGTTGAGTCACATCCTTAAGTTAAAGCCATGACACACTCTGAGACGCTGATTTCAACTTCTTCAGTGCTTCCCTGCTACAACCTGGCTATGACTAACGCAGCTTTAAACGCACATACAGTAGCTACTGTACTCTCATCCTGTATAGTTATTCTATATTATAGTGAAATGTAGTTTTTCACAGCCTTTATGCCCTTGTGACCCCTAATAAAAGGCAGTGTCTACCTGGGACCCCTCATCTAATGGTGGAGCTCAGCGAGGAGGGATTTTCAATTTTCAAATTGTACTTTAAAAACACTTTTCGGTGTGAAAAGGAGTTAGCAATATGAACTACATTTCACAAGTAGTAAGGAGAAAGATTAGAGGAAGAAAAAATGGTTTATCAGAATAAAGTCTTTTGATATTTTCTACCATGACAATCATCTTGTGACCCATTTCACTAATTCATTTGCTTCCATTCGTCAGGGTGCTGAACTGCATGCTTGGTCATCATGATATGCGCTCAAGTCCAGTAAAACTATTAATAAAATTTTGGTGTAATAAAAGTGATGTTAAATCTGCAGTGACAGATTTTTCAGCCACTTTGGGGCAACAAAAACACAACCTGACATACTGTATCGTTTCCTTTTAAGTTGATATGAAGAACTGTCAGCAAACATTTGCTAATAAACACATCCAGAAGTTATTGAGTAACATTAGCATTCATTTAGAGTCTTGTTTCTGGTCACCTGGTGAATGCATGTCCAACTTTTACTCTCTTTTAGCTCTGTTTTGGTCTCCACCAACTCCTGACACACATATCCCCCTTTTTATCTGCTGTGTGAACAAAGGGAGCAAAGTGGAGTCATCTGATAATTTTTGGTGATCATTCCCACTATGAGTGACTCCTTTCACAAACAGTCATGGGACGGATGGCCAAGATAAAAAACAATGATTGTTGTCGCTTTGCATTCTAGGTGACATGAATCTTTAACTGTTTAATCGTAAAAGCTGGTTGTAAAAACATAATAGATTGTGATAAGAAAATGGTAAATATGAAACAAGCAGTAAACATAAGCTGAGTGAAACAAAATGACCACTTTACTGAATTAAAAGCAACCAAACCCCAATGCCTCTGTTAAAGCAGCTCAGTGTGCAGCAGCAGAAGATTGTGGTTGAATGAATTTGAGAGACAGTGACTTTAAAAAAGAGCACAAAGGTTAAAACAAGCGTGCCACAATTTTTCCTTATTACTTCAGCTTTTCTGCCTCAGCATTGAATTATTAAAGGTGATAGCATCCTCTGTGAACCACAGCAAGGAACAATCACTGAAAAGAGACACTGTGTCACCATGTTTCTGCCTCACTCACAGGCATGGACACATACAGACACAAACAAGCTGATAGATATAAATAGACCTGCATTAAAGCACATACCCGACCTTGTGATTAACTGACTGCAAGTATATTTTGGCTGGCTTTTGTTTGGCGAGCAGAGGTGGGGGGTAGGAGGTGGAATATTGTTTGATTAAAATAGGTCATGTTTGACTGCAACACACTAACAAGATAAGTTTTTTTTTTCGTTGCTGGATATATAACACAGTCTGTCATTGTTTGTGTTCACTGCACAAAATGTCAGTCTTAAAATCATCAACGGATTTGATGAGCATTTTTCAAATGTTTTTTTGTGACTGCTTCTTCAAATGCCATTGACTTGAAAAAACCCAGGGCCACTGAATGTAACATTTGATTACAAAAAACATTGGACTCAAATTAAAGTTACCTCACTGTTATTGTCTCTGAGATAAAACTGGCATGCAAACGGGCTCAGGAGACCACATTGTATATACCTGGTAAACAAACGCTAGGGGACAGGTTAGACAGTTTACATACCCAGACCCAGTTTACACAAGTAGGCAAAAAAGTGAGTTTTTTTAAACTATTTTGAAAGGAGACCTTAAGATCTGTGGTCATATGACACCACACAGTCTGACAAAAGTCACTCTGTGCTCCTCTGCTATCTCTTCCACCTTGCCAGGATTTAAGTCCAACCTGATACTGAGCAACAACTGGATTGAGCAACGGTAGATTGGTGCTTAATTGCCCAGATTTCCATCAATGTCAAGCTTACTGATAGATGTCTTGGCTTGCTTAGCTCTTTCTCTGCCCCTGTGGATTCCAATTAAAACACGTGTGAGAAATGCTTGATTGGTTGTTGTCTTTATTTGGAGAAAGCAACAACTTTGCCACCTGCAGTTTGCCACCTGCTTTCACTAAAAAACAAACTGTTTTAAATCAAATACATTCTCTTAAACTAATCATATGTAACATTACCACTTTAAAATGTCCAAAAACTGCATCTGTTGTACTCACATTATCCCAAATGTTTCAAAAATTGTTCAAATTCAGAAGATGTAATTTTATTCAAGATTATGGTCCATTTAATTTTGACGTCTGACTCTAACTTCCAGGTTAAGACCTATCAGGGAGTGAGGGGGGAGGTGTCAAACAAGACTAAATGTAACATGAATAAAACTTCAAAACTTCACCTCCTCCATGAACATTTCTGTCTGAGTGAGTCAGTTGATTCTTTATCTGCAGTGGTGGCTGTGCAATAATAAAATAAACAAATGCCATGATCCCACGCCACATCATGACATCATTAAACTACCTCTTTTTATTTAATGTTTTGATTAAAAGACCTCTAGAGGCAAAAATCAAAGCATTTAACTATAATCATTCAGAATTGTGTCTAACAACACTAAGTCTTAGTCTAACTAATGAAAAGAACATTATTATGTGCTCTGGAAAAGTTGCTTTCATGAGTGTAGCTGCTGTTCTTTAGTTCCTAAAACCTCTGTAGACACATGACGAGTAAACAGCTTTACGTGAGAAGCTACAGCGCTCATGAAGCAGGCACATCAGTGGTTTCAGGCGACTTCAGTGAAATTATTGAACATTTCAAGTCAGGTCATTAGAGTGAGGTTATGTGGCAGGTGTCCAGCACCCTGGCGCTTCCATTGGAAACCAATTAATATCCTTAACAGAGGTATCATGCCTCTGGCACAAGGCCCACTGGGAAAATCAACTCACTGATTGCACTGCTGAAAACTGCTGCTGAAGTGAGTGTGTGTGAGTGTGTGTGATCCAAAATATCTCTCTGCTCTACTTCAGTGACATGAGCTGCCACAGGTGTGCATTTGTCTCAAAGCCACATCTCGTGTCCAGTGTGTGTTGACAGGCCTGTGATTCGGCTTGTGTTTCTGTCAGTGTGAGTTGAATTTAAAGACACATGTATGACTATTCATTTAAATGCCTGATGAACCCCATATGCTAATTCAAAGCTGCGAGGTGCAACTTATGGAGCCTTAAATGTTAAGACTTTTATCTAACAAAAACTCCCTTTACTCACACATGCATTTTGGCCTCACATTTTTCTTTTACTGGCTTTTTCATTTTGGTATCTATAATAGGCCCAAAAGGTCAAAAGGTTAAAAAACACTGGGATTATGCAGATGCAGTGTAATTGGTTCAGACAGAACATGAGCATGAAGGGCAATCATATATGAGATTAACTCTTTAAGTTACAGGATGGAAAGTGACTGAAAATGTGGAGAAAAAACACCAATGACAAAGCTGGTGTTATGTTCAGAACCTCAGAATATGGGACAGATTGTGCTCTATTTTTTATTGTGTAGGCAAGACTTTTCCTGAATTCCTCATGGAGGAATTTGTGTTTTCTTTAGCCTCCATTGACAGAGGGCAGAGAGGTCAGCAGGGATCAGCTGCCAAGCAGTGTCTAAGGAGTTGGTGGGGCTTTATTGTCTTGGCAAACACTGCAGGTTAAAGTTAAAGTGGATTTGTTGAAACTTTTGGTCAAAACATGATCTCTCTAATAACTACATCACTGCCATTGCTGCCATCTTTCATCTGCTCACTCATCAGTTGCTTCAAATTATACATTTCATCTCGCTCACAGCCACTTCACTTCAATTGCTGGTAACAAAGAAAAAAATAGAATAACATAAATAGTATTTCCATTCTATACAATGCACTTGAATACTTGTAAAATTGTTTTATTGTATGATTACGAGATTCTCCCACTGTCACACTCATCTTTAGAGGTGTGAAGGGCTAAATAGCTGAGCTGCAACATATGAAAACAGTTACTACAGCAAAGCTGGATACAAACAGTAATGCACCCCTGCCAATGTCTGCCTTTGCAACTCTTCACAGCTGTCATGTTCAGCTGTCAATAGTCCAATGAAGAATGAACTGTCCGTGGTGCTGAAACCACCACCCAGGAGGACTCGAGCCTTCCTACAAATTTCACTTTAACTGGACCTAAACTGTATTTAAATCACACTGTTATAGAAGATGTGACAACAGATATCAATTTATTAGCTTAAAAATGCTTATCAGACCAGATTTTTGCTGATTTGATAAGTCTGTTTCACTTTGACTTGAACAGCCAAGTTACTAGCCAAGTTTGTATGTTTCTTACAGCCTCAAACAGGCAAATGAGACGAAAACTATGCATTTGCAAGCTTCATTTTGCTGTTTTGCTCTGTGCTGTAAAGTTGTACCAAAGCTGAAATACCTTCTGCTGCAAAATCTGACTTTCAGATGGCAGATCATCTACAAGAAGGCAGTATTAACTCAGAGTGGCAATGTTCATCTCATGCTCAGCTACAGGCCTCCTACTCTCAGAATGAATTGAATGCTTTTTTGAATGCTTCCCACGATCAGTCTGACTACAAATTATGATAACAGTGATGATTATCTAGTCAACTTTGACCCCTTTTTTGACAGTAAAGATGACATCATGGTAATCAGGTAACTGTAGGCACACCTGCCCCTCACGATAATGCCATTCTGTTTGAGCTGCCTGTCATCAAACTAGCTGCGTGAACATGATGGCAGCTTCTGCAGGTAACATCCAACCTACGATGAGTTGCTCCTCTGAACAAACTGTTGGTGAATGTGCCTCGCTGCGACACAGACACACGCACACACAAACACATCCATACATATACACACACACACACATACACCACCACCCCTCTTCTCATCCCCTGTTGCTATGGAACCTGTCGCCAAGGCAGAGAGGTGTGTGTGGTTGTGATGGAAGTGGTGGACGAAAGCGACGACGACGACGATGATGGTCATAAGGATGATAACAGTGATCGTATAAATGGTCCCCCTCGCTGAATTACAAGGTCCGGACGGCCATAAACCAGTGCAATGCTGGGCTTTGCTCTCTGCAACGTGGGTGGAAGGAGCGACGCGTAATACTGCGCAATGCAAACAGACCCTTTCCTCACCGTAAAACAAACCACAGCCCCGAGATTTTGACTCACTCTTTGCATGTGTTGTCTTTTTTTTTTTTTTTTTTTTTTAAAAAAAAA
>JAPZDY010000015.1:10183390-10198344 GCA_029783645.1 Ctenochaetus hawaiiensis | reverse complement strand
GGAAGAAGAGGGGGAAGAGGAGGAGGGGGAGGAGGAGGAGGAGGAGGAGGAGGAGGAGGAGGAGGAGGAGGAGGAGGAGGAGGAGGTGAAGCAAAGGGAGTCGACATCATCCAGATGTTGACGAAAGCACGCTCAGAGTATGACAAGGTAGAGAAACACAAAAGGCTCTGCAGCCTAAAGATGGAGGGTAACAAATGGAACATTAAAGATAAATGTTTTAAAAACGTTTTCTTGTTCTTGCTCTGCATTTTCATTGTTTCTCTCTCTATCCTTACGTCTCTAGGGGCAGTCGACATCAGAGCCAAAGGAGATTGGTGGCAGCAGTGTTCTCTGTGGAAACCCCAACCTGATCAAACCAATACCTGTCAAACCCAACACTCAGGTAAAACACTAACACCTACTTCCTGCTTTACTCCCCTTGAGTAAATTATCCATCCATGATGACCTATTCAAGTGTAAAATTTGTGACAATAAGGCCTGTCTGATCCACAGCATTAGAGAAAAAGCAAGGGATCAACTTTAGTTTGAATCAAATGGTACTCACAACCTGAAGCAACAAGTGTTTCTATTAAAAACTTGTAACCTGGAATTGACTTCATCCAATCTTGTCTTAAATCCATTTTATTTTATTTTAGTCCCATTTACAGCCATGGTTCTCTCTTCTCATGCTTACTGCTCCCCTCCCTCTTTTACATTTTTGTGCTTTTGTCTCATACAGGACAGTGAAGGTGCTGAACCCAAGTCTCTCTCTCTGGCCACTCTTTTTGGCTCTCAACATCAACACCATCACTCATCTAAACCTGACCCAGGCTCTCCTCTGGCCACCCCTCTGGCGGTCTCATCCACGGGAAAAGTCACTCGCCCACCTGTAGCCCGCACGCTGACGTATGAGCATGCTATTATCTCCAAGGGGGGTTGTTCAGACAGAGGGCCCAGAGATGTGATTGGTGCACAAACACTCATGGGAGATGGTGGAAATCTTGCTGTGGGTTTGCTGCCGATTCCCTCCGCTGCCCATCAGCAGCAGCAGCAGCAACAGAACCAGCCTCAGCACTGCCCGGCCATCCAGAAGCTCATGCAAGGACAGAGAGGGGTTGGCGGGGCTGTTGGTGTGCTTCAAACTGTGTCCGAGTCCCCCGAGAACAGGCTGTGTGACAACGGGGTGCCGCTGGAGCATCACCACCATCACCATCTGTTCCATCATCATCAGCAGCAGCACCACCATCATCATCATCAACAGCAACAGCAACAGCAACAGCTTCAATCGGATCCAATCAGGAGACTTTTCCAAACCCAGCCCCTTCCTCCCTCTTCTACCTCCTTCACCTCCGCAGCTCCACTATGTTGCGCCAACCCTCCTCATCAGCAGCAGAACCCACATCTCTCCACCCAGCCTGTCATGGCAGATTCTGTGTCATGTTCCCACCTTCAAGCACAACAAGGCAAGCAGCTGTTTTTCAGCCCATCCAAACCTCAACCTGATATACAGCACAACAGCCAATCAGCTTCAGTTATACAGGCAGCAGGTTGAAATAATTTAAATGTTTTGAATAAGCAAATAATAAGCAGTGTGACTAAGTAAAGTATTATACGATAAAAAATAATAGAATGTGTGACATGATAAACTTTAAATAAGTTATAAGTAAAAATATAAATAAATAAAATCAAATTTTCTCCTGCTTTATCAGGTTTTTTGCCACCTCAGATGTCTAATGACCAAGTCCTTCAACCTTCACATGGTATGATATCGGATTCCTTAAATTACAAAAACCTTGTAGGTTCTGTTTTGTGTCAAGCAAACCTTCACATTGTATATTACCAGACTATTCTGTGTGTCTGTTTCTGCATGATCTAATCTGCTCCATTATGATGTCTGCTTGTCAGTGTTTGAGTATCTAATTGAATCTAATGACTATCTTTCTATTAAATGCTGAATGTTGACTTAATATTTCAAATCTGACAAAACCATATGAGTTGACTGTTCCTGAAATATCCCCCAGATAATTGAAAGTGTATGCATTTATGGATCTTTATCTCTCAACTTAAAATTTGAGATTTAAAGAAGCCTGTTTTATCTCTTTATCTTATGCCTCATTTGGACCTTTGCCTTGTCTCATCAGGTCTACCTCCCCAGATGCATGGTGTGGTGTCACCTCATGAGCTCCTGCAGAAGCTCCAGCTGGTCCAACAAGAGCAGATACTGGCCTCCAACAACCCCCCTCGACTCTGTCCAGGACTGGCCCCTCGATTTCTAGGACCCAATCAAGGTCAAGTTGCAGTCTCAGTCCCAAGCCCGACCACAACCACTGCAGGTCAAAAGGCTGCACTGCAGTTTCAGGTAAGCACTGTGACCTCTGTTAGCAGTTGTCATTGACTTAACTGTGAATGAGCACTTATACCTCCTACTGGTCATCCAGGTCATCTCCCCCCAACGGATACCAGCCACTGTGGCCCCCAACCTTCTCCTGTCTCCAAGTGTGTTTTCTCAGGCAATATCGAGTGGTGGGCTGACAGCGGTTGCCCAGGAGAGCGTCCCTGCCCCGTCAACCATGTCCAGACCCCCACTGCAGGAGGAGGTCAGAGTCCTCTCTAGAAGCCAGCTTCAAGCCACACTGCTAAAACTAATCCAGGTAAAAATAATATTACTGAAACTATCTGACACGTTTTCTTTTTGTTGTTTTATTCTAAGTGATGCACTTCAGTTGTACACATACACATACAGTACGTTGTTACTTGTGTGTTTCAGACTGACGGCTCATTCTTGGACACCATATACGAAGCCTACATCAGCCGCTTCGCTAACCCCGGCAGCATGTACTGATGAATCCTCACATCCTCTGTCTATGCATACATCCTGTCCAGAGCAGTGAGGCTCATTGTTACATTTATTTAATATGGATGTACCACTTCCTCCTCTGCGCCCCCACTCCGTTCACAGACATGCTCAGCACATCTCCTATGCACTGTATAGCCAGCAAACGTGGCTCTCATCACTTCAAAACAAGTCTCTGTCATTGCATCAAAAATTTAAAAAGTGTTTTTACATATCAAAAAAATTTTCCTCCTGGGACTACTTCAGTAATTTTCAGCACAAAAGTGGCAAAACAAAAGGGAAAATGTAGCCTATACTCTGGTTCACTCTCAGTGAAGATATAATATGCTGCAACCTCACAGGTGTTTGGATTTAGTTGCAAAGTGTAGCAGAATTATATTTTATTTTTACTGTTTTGTTGAGACATGCAGTCTTTACTGAGACTCAGCCGTCTAACATCGGCCAGGCTTCTGAGCTTTAACGAACAATTCTTCTAGTCTCAAGACTGGTCCTGAAGGAAGAGCCTGAAATGACCTGAAATTTACTTAAAAAAATGAAGTTTGGAACATATTAAAGCTTGTTATTTTGTTTTCTGTACATTTGGAAAAATTAGTATGTTTAAATGTTAACAGAATTTGTCAGATTTGAATTTAAAATTTTTTTAAATTAAGTTCTTGCTTCCTAAAAGGAATTATAAGAGAGTATATTTTACTGTTTAAATTTTTTATTATTAAAATGATTCTGTGTCATTTTGATGTTTTCTCTTTTTTTTCAACAAACTGTGCTGTGACAAATATCTGTATGACTAAATGTTGTTCTCGGACTTCATTGGATATTTATGAGTGCAACCAGATAAGTTAGCCTGCAGCAAGAAATATCAAGGTTTAATGTGTAACTATGCCAACTGGTGGATTTTCAAGTGTGTAGGAGAGAAAATCTACACATCACTTAAACCTTTACTAGTGCTTTGTTAGTCTAATTCCTACTCTTCTAAATATAAATACCATGATGACAAATTTAAAATGACATGGTATCTATTTAACTTGAATTATCAAGGACAGTACAGGAGTTTGTTAACCTGCACTACCTCACAGAGAACTAGATCAGAGATGTTTCCTGAGTTTTTTCTTCATGGCACAGTTTTAGTTACGTGATTGGACATTTTTAAAGGTTATGTATTCCAGTCAGGACCTCTTGTTTCAGTTTAACAAAAAAGGTTTTCATTGTTACAGAAAAAAGCATTTTTACATTTTCAAATATCATGCAAGTTATATTTTTTGTTCTGCCGGAGCTCAGGCAGTGCTTTTTACATACATGCCACATTTCTGTATATTCTTTCTGCCAAGCAGAACAATTCCCCTCAGGAATAAAAAAAACAGTTTATTGATCTATTGATTGGCTGTTGTTAAATGTTGGTTTAATGCAATAATAATCAACAACAAAGTAAATTAGTACATCTGAAAATAATTTATTGAAAAGAGTTAATAGAAGATGCATTTCCAAAATACTCTTATACTGTATGTAAAGAGCAAATTAACCAACCAAGCTAAGCTTTCATGTCATTATCCATCAGTTTTTGCATATGTTAAATTTCTTTGGGGTCAGGTTTTGCAGTTTGTGTTTAGCTCTTTTGCTAAACTTATGTAGCCAGACTGCACAGTAGCTACCAGAGAGTACACAAAACAGCAGCAACAAAAAAAGAGAGTATATATTTAACAGAATATTTTTTTCCTATTTTTGTACTAAAGAAGCGAGATATATTGTTCTCATAGTACAAATAACCAGCATGATACATTAAAGCTAAGAAAAAGGTGATACTATACAACATATCAGTAATTACAGTAATTTGTCCAAAGTACTTTTAATTTTGAAAAGATGTCACTCAATCTTTTTTTTAACATTGTCATTTACAATATGAGACATTGGAATGTTAATGGAAACTGTTTTACACATTTTGTTTCTTTTTTTTTAGGAATGTTTTGCTCTAACATTAACTGGAATATATTTTAATTGGATATTAAATGTTTTCAAACTCCCTCTGTTGTTGCCTACTGTTTTTTTTTTTTAATGTTTTCATGTATGTGCATTAAATACGATTATTATTATTGTTATTCAAGATTGATCCAGCCTCAAGCATCACGTTACATGACAGGTACACTTGTTATTGCTTCAATGTCACAGCACTGGTACAATCAGTAGTGTTACATCATGTCTACAGTGGTTTATCAACTGTTTTTACACACCCAGCAGCACCTTGTGCAATTAAATCTGGCAGACTTTATGAGGTGTAAGTTTTTTCCAATATTAGAACCTGTGTTTGTTGGGCTTAACTAAGCACACAATATAAGCCAATAAATTGGAGCTGCTGACACAATGTTGTTAATTACAATTTACCAGGAAGTTCTCATTTGTTCAAGACTAAAGAGGGGATGGCAGGCCTTTATGCTTAGAAAACATCTTGTTCCACTTGAGATTCATCAGCAGATGAAGCAGCTACTGAGGTCCAGTGTGCAGGATTTAGTGCCATCTAACGGTGAAAAGGCAGATTGCACTCAAGTAAATATCTCTGCTCAACATCCACTTCTCAGGAGGAGAACCTGCTACGCTGGGCACCAATCTCATGCAACTTGCAAGTTGCCCTCCAGAGGGCCAGAGTTTGGTTTGTCCACTTTGGGCTACTGTAGAAACATGGCGGTGCAACATGGCAGACACCATGGAAAGAGGAATCACTCACTCGGTAAATGTAAAAAACTCTCTAAGGTAAGAAACACAACAAATCATGTTTTAAGGTGATTTTTAAGTTAACATTACTATTTTAAAGTTGCATAATCTTCAGGATGGACTAACAACACTTCAAAAGAAAAGCAACCAATAACTACTAATGCAACTGCAACCCAGCAAGAATTTGTCAGCACACACCTAGCTAGTGTGTCTGATGTGTTGTGTGGGCGAAAGTGGCATCTCCTCTCATTTAAAATTTCTAGAATTTATAAGTTGTCAAAAAAAAGTTATGAGCAAGACAGATCTAGCAAGCAAACAGATTTAATGGTAACATATATTTATAATATATATAAGTCAGTTCATTTACTCAGAGCTTGCATGTGCAATCTAAGTAAATTAACAAACAGGAAACACATACATGACAACTGACTGATTTATTGACTTATTGAGTGATTCATAGAAAACAGCCTCTCAGATGAAGTAATCAGCTGGCAGCCATAGTCTCTCTGAATAATGTCTATAATGAGCTGTCACTCACTGTTTCCCCATGCATACATAAAATATGTGTCTTTGGATTGACAGTGACAAGGTGTGAAAAAACTAACCAGGGAAGTCCAAAAAAAATCTATGAAAAACTCCCTGGATATTAGTGCTTCCTAATGTTTTTGGTATCTTTAAAGATTTATGACATTTCCTTTGTGTGCATGTGAGTAGCAAATCTTATATCAGTCCATTACTCCTAATTAGGGTTGTTGTTATCAGGGATGTTAATGGCTCCCTAATAATCCAGGAACCCAAACACTGGTGGGAAACAAAGTGTGAAGTGATCAGGGTCCATCAGTCTGCAGCCCACTTTTTGCTACACTGCAGGGAATTTGGCTGCCTCTCCCTCTCACTCACTTCCTTCCTGCTTCCTTCCCTGACCAACACTGTGGTGTCTTGTATGCCAATTAACATCAGCATTTACAGTAAAAGATGGTACATACCCAAAACTAGAATCAGCCTTGATTTGTATATAGAAAAAAGCCAACAAATATGCTTTTAGGAGTGTTAAAACAGTTGCAAGTCTATATTTTGTTGGGCCTCGAATCTTCATGTCTCTCATACACGCACACACACTGACACACACATTTTTTTTTCCTGAGACTCAGAGGTTCCAGATCATTGGTTTAGCTGATGGAGCTAAAAGTAAAGGCTGACTATTAGCCCTGGCTTAGACTAATCAATGATTTCTGGTGTGTGTGTGTGTGTACAGTATGTGTGTGTTCATGCCCAGATAGGCGGGGTTTTCAGTTTTTACAGGGAGTCTGAACCACTTTAGTTGCCACTGTGTTCTCAGAGAAAGGATGTTGTCCACATCAGCTTGTTTCGTTGGAGTTCCCGTAGTTTTTTAATCATAGGAAAGAGTTACAGAGTTTTTGTTATTACTTTGGAGTTAACTTTTGCCTAAATTCATACACAAAGGGAATTGTCTTGTGTTCAAATTGTATTCAAGAAGATTTCTTCTATTTTCAGTCTCCTGCAGTCAGAGGGGTTGGATCAGCTATTTTAGCTGTGGACAGTGGAACAGGTGAGTGATACTGCTCACACTTGTCTTTGGTTCTTTATCCTACAATGCTGCTTTAGTTGTGATTGAGAATGATTGTAGTCTAATGCAATATCATATGTATTTACAATATAAAGCTTGCTAAATAGAGAAAAAAGAGAAGAGTGATATGAAATAGACATGTTAAAATGAATTTAATGGGAAAACATATTAATCTTAAGTTTAACAAAAGTAGAAGAAAGGCTTTAAATGAAAATATATTGGGTTATCAAACAGATTTTTTTTACTCCACATTTCAGTTTTTGTTCTGATGATAATTAGCAAATTTCTGAAATATTTCTGCACCTTACGAGGGCATTTCTTGTACTTTAACCTAAATCAAACTATATGTTATTGCACCACTACTGAACTTAAAAATCCTCTCCTGGTCTACAAAGGCTTTTACTAATTAGCAATCCAAACCAGACTCAGCTGACATTTCTGTTTTTTTTCTTGTATATCACAAACAAACAAACAAACAAACAAACAAACAAACAAACAAATAAATAAATAAGTAGGTAAGTAAGTAAGTGTTTGCATGTTGCTGCTCTTTTCCTTTTTCTTAACAAAGCTGTTTTAAGGTCTTTTGCATCAGTAAGGAGATCCAGGAAACTGCTGTGTGCAGGTTATCTGTCTGTCATCTAGTTTATGCAAACAGCACTGAACAACACATGGACATACATGCTCTTGCATTCACACCTGCACATGGTTAGAAATCCTCCTGTTCAATGACTCACCCTCCTGTGATTGGAATA
Source organism: Ctenochaetus hawaiiensis (assembly GCA_029783645.1). Classification (NCBI taxonomy): domain Eukaryota; kingdom Metazoa; phylum Chordata; class Actinopteri; order Acanthuriformes; family Acanthuridae; genus Ctenochaetus; species Ctenochaetus hawaiiensis. The sequence continues at coordinate 10,190,471 of JAPZDY010000015.1, read as the reverse complement.
AATAAAGTGGGCAAGTCACTAAAGGAAAGAGAGCTTTTACTTGGATTAATATCAGCTGTGCACATTTTTAAGGTTAAAAGCCAGTGCAAGTTTGGAGGTTTAAAGGCTTGTTGGAAAACTTCTTTGGAAGTTGGTGTAAATTTGGCCTGAAACTTCTGTTTCTGCTAATAGAAAGCAGTTCCTCCATGTTGAAGAGGGGAGCCTAAGAGCTCATCTCCATCATCATCATCATCATCATCATCATCAGTGATCTGGGTCAGTGGGGGAGGAGGAATCCCACAGCTGTTACACACTGCTGGTGTGTGTGCATGTATATACACATGTAGTATGTTCACGTTTGTGTGTGAGTGTGTGTATTTGTGTGGTTAAATCTCAATCGGTCTCTGCAGGGGTTATCACATTGTGTGTGTGTGCCAGGTTGTTTCACTAGATCTTCATTTCCATAACAGCACACACACAACCATACACCATATGGCTATGTATGTATAAACACAGTGCATGACTGTGCGTGTTAGCGTGTATGTCTGACTGTGTGTCCTTGATATTTGCTGGTATTAACTTAAATGTAGCCTAATGGTCCCAGCAGCAGACAGACCGTATGAGCTTCAGACGTCATTTAAATGTCATGTCTCTCCTGTTGCTCTCATTTAATCTGAAATATCATTTAGACCAAGCAATAAACACAAGATTACTTGTTTAAACAATTTATCCACAGCTGTAAACATGAGCAAAACTGTCTGTGGTCCGTAGAGGCTGTCAGACGTTGTATTCTTGGATCTCGCAAATAGTGGGGCAAAAGACTATAATTTTTGCCTTGTCTGACTCACTAGATGTAGAATGTGGGTGAAAGTCTGCCAATGGGGGACTATTTCAGTCAGCACTCTTCTCCCCTGTGACTTTTTGCATGTTGCTGTTTTGCACCGCTGCTGCGTCCTGTGCATGGCACAACCCAGGATGATTATGATTGGTTTAGAGAAAACAAACAAACAACAGCGTATTTTTTCCCTTAAGTAGAGTGATAAGGGGTGCAGAACTTTCTCTGGCACTGTGGAGGAGAAGGCAAGGCATGCAAGTCTAAATTTTTGTTGAAATGTGAAAAAATTTGTCCTTGAATGATTAACTTGTTCAATGCTAGTATTGATATGATATGCACACTAAGTGAACTGTCTCTTTTGAACTCCTAAATGACATTTGCATTAGTCTTCTTAGCAGGGAAAAGATATATTGGCAGATAAGTTATTTTTCACACCATTACCACATAATTTTATAAATTTCATTTTCATAAAGCAGCCACAAATTAAGAGTTTAAGTGAATTTTTCTGTACACATTTATTTTGCAAGAGTTGTGCAAACAGATCCACGACAATAAAACATCCACATGAGGAACAGTTCAACATTAATTAATGACTGAAATAATTTTAATATAAATATAGAAATAGTTGAATTTCATCAGCAACAGATTCTTTTTACTTTTTCTTCAAAAAAATGATTAGAGAATTAACACCAAGAGCTGAATATATCGATTGTCACAATTTGTTAGATAGGACACAGTTACAGTTAGATTGATGCTTAAGTACCCTGTCAGTGTGTGTGTGTGTACATGTGCATGTGTGTGAGACAATGAGAGTCCACTAGGTGTCTCAGTGTGTTTATATTCTAGGCAGGACACTTTCCTTCTCCGTCCTCTTTTGCTCTGCTTCTTTTCCTCCCTTTCCCATGTGCTCCAATTTTAACCTCTCTCTCTTCTTTCTGCTACTTTTCCTCTCCTCACTTCTCTCTTTCCTTTCTCCTCTTCCTCCCTCATAACTTTTCCTTTGCTTTCTCAGTAAAATCAGACAAACAGAAAGATTATGAAGAAAGCGTAGAAGTGCCAGAAATAAGGAAAAGAGTGGAAACAAGGCAGGTGAGAGAAAGCCTGATGAGAAGGACTGATGCTATAAAAAGAGGAAGAGAAAGACAACTGAGGAGAAAAGCAGGACTAGAAAGACAGTAGGTCAAAGAGCCTAAGAGAGAAGATAAGAGCAAGAGAGAGATAGAGAGAGATAGTATTTGTGTTGTGTGTGCGAGAGAGAGCGGGAGAGGGATGGAGAGTGAAAAGGAGAGATGGAGGGAGGAGGGGTTTAATCCTGCCTGGATTATGGTTTAAACTGGTGCTGGAGAGCAGGAAGAGATATGCTTGAGAGAGAGAGAGAGAGAGAGGAAGTCCCGCTATCCCTCCATCCATCCATCCATCTTACTCTCCATCCGGTAGCGTATTTGTGTCCCGGTGCCGCATGGTTTGGTTTGTATCCGCCAGGATGTGAAGTCAACAGAAAGAAATCATTCCGGAAAAAGCGAGTAATACAAAAAACACTGAGGTCGCTTGGGAATATGCGTATGTCCGGTTTGGGAATACCCTGCTGCCTGATGACAAGGACTGAACTCCTGTGAAGAAAGAAGTTTCTTCTAGCTCTCCTTTTTCCTCCCTGTTGTCCTGTTGATCGAAGTGTGGGAGCATGGAGGAGAGAAGTGGATTATGGGGGGAGAAGGAGGATTAAGAGGGGCAGGAATATGACGAGACTCTGTTGTGACTCCCGGTGCGCAGAAGTGACCTTTGACACTGGAGACAGGAGCTTTCTAGACTCTATTTTGTGCCGGTGCAACCAGCTGAGCTGACATCAAATCATCAATCAGTCTCCTTTAATCTGTTATCAGTCATTTTAAAACTTTCTCTCCAAACCCACATGTCTCAACGGGGATGGTTATAAAGCTTTGACCACATGACATAGTGAGTAATCTTCAGTACCATTCTGTCTTTAATGATTTGGGGAAGTATTTTAATCCTCCCTCAACCCACTTTTGGGCTCCAGCTTGTGTTTCTTTGAAATTAGCATCCTGCGTTTCTGGATAGCACATGGGATTGTTTCAATCTTGTGTCTGCCAGGAAACAAACAGCTCTTAAGTCTTTCAACTCTTCAGTATCATTCTCGTTCATCTTAACTCTAAATGCCTGTAGGATGACATGTTTTTTTTTTGGAGATAGATGTTACATCTGAGCTTTGTGGGTCCTTTGCTTTTCCAGAGCAGCCCACAGACTGTCAGATTCTGAATTTCACAATGGATCTTTGTGTATTTTAGATTGTTCAGTTGAGAAATCTGCCCCTTATTAAATCTCAGGGGAGTCTAAAGCTTTGAGCCGTTCATTTAAGAAACTATGTATTGGATCTTTGTTCTGTTGTAACAGTAACTTTAGCAGGCAAGTCAACAAAAAGTGTCTCTCTTGTTCTCTTCGCATTAATTCCCCTGCGTATTTAAAAATTAGTCTAGAACCTTGTAGTACAAAATGATGCCCATATTTAAAGCAGCTATAATAAATATCTTACCGTTGATTTACACACATTGAATCCTCATAGTGTTGAACCTACAGAAAATTATCTCCCACCTCTGCAGTTTTACTCAGCTCTATGGAACTTTTTAGCCTCCTTTAGCACAAAGTTTTGATTTTACAGCCTGCAACTTTACTGTTTTGGTTCACTATCACTGTTCTTGTAGCAAAGTTTTTTGGCTTCTCAAATCCCACTACATATTATCTGCACAGGGTGAAAAAAAGTTTGCAAACAGCCGGTGAACAAAGTGGAGCATTTTGCAGGCAAAGTGCTGTTTTTTTTCTCTCAGGATTTGGTGGAGATCAAAAATGGAGCCAAAAGAGAGTTAGTACTGGACATAAAACAGGTGACCAGACTCATGTCTGCAGTTGATTTAAAGCTAAATGTTGATCAGTAAGTGCTGCATAAGTGAGGAAACTGCTAGCAAACAAGTTTGTTATATCAGCTTAAGAGCTGATCAAGTGTCAGCATTATTTTACAGCTTGTTTCTGCTATCCTGATGAAGCCAGATCACTGCAGCTGGAACTCTTTCCTCTTTTGGCATTTGTACTGTGCAGCTCTTATCTTACTTTATGCTTTCCTAATTTCATTCTTGTCTTTTTAAACCAGTGTGCAACAGTTGCTGGACTGATGCAGATCGCAGCAGCTGCAGAGATGAAGCGCTGGAGCTGGGGAAACACTCGAAATGCCAGTAAATTGGACAGAAGTGGGCCACACAGAGGGAGGCTGATGATGCTGCTGTGGATTATCCTCTCCAGCTCGCTCTGCCTGATGGTTGACGGCCAGATGAGGATCTCACCAGAAACGTGAGTTACACTTCCACTATGGACCCCTGAAATCACTCACAGGGACTGAACTGTCAGGAGGATCCATTTCAGTCAGACCAAGATTGTTTTGGTTGTATTCAATGAGTGAGACTAAAAGAGCAGATCCTGCAGGTTTTATGAGAGACAAAGCCACACCTTCTTAACACAACTTACATTTTTCACTCCAGAAAACTAAATCCAACTCATTTATTTATCAAGTATTTAAATTTAACAGATCTAAAAAAAACATTCATTCCCAGGTTGTGAACTTTACTGTACTTTTGACAAAAGTTTCATCATGGAGAAGTCCTCTCCTCTACTTCATTCACCTCTGAACCTGTACCATTATAATAAATAAAATAAACCAGAATCTTCAAATCTGTTACCTACATTTAACTGATTGGATGCTATTTATTCTCTAGTGTACTATGACTGCATCCTCGCCTACACTGAGGCACAGCATGCTGCCTTTAAGCTGCAAAAAAAAAAAAATGCAAGTGGGATGACCACGAACCTATTTCTTTATTAAGACATTACATCAACAATTGTAGAAGGTCAGGTCAGATCCCTGTGGACACCCTGGCAGATCCACATGCTTCGTTCTCCTTACTGAAGCAACACGTCAGATGGATGAGTCAATAGCGTTCTTTCTGTTTTGGCTGGTTACTCTACACAGATACATATGGGCCATATGGGTACCTGTGGGGTATCACTGACTGCCAAGTCATCCTACAGCCTCTCTACAACTGTAGATGCAAAAAGCTAAGAAATCATATGGTGGTGTTTACTTATCCCATTTATTATTTTTGGTGGTCTTTGCTCTATCATTTTAAGAGACATGGACACTTTGTCATTGCATGTTGGTACATTCAGAATACAATGTTGTATTTATATTTTATTACATTACCAAATACTTCTTTTCTTGCTCCTCTGAACCACCGAGAGTTTAATGTTTGTTGCTTTGTGTAAAATGTCTTAAGAAATATTGGAGGGATTGCCATGAAATTTGTAAAAAAGACATTCAAGTTCATTACGACTTAGCATTAGCTCACTAGCACATTAGCATTAAGCTCACCGGCAGATTCACATGGCTGTAGACTCTCTCTTGTTTACAAGTCAGTTAATCCAATGTGCAATTAAAACTTATATTATACAGGACTTCAATTGACATATTGCTATTTATTTTCCCACTTATGTCTTTTATACAATAGATTTGCAACATTTGACATTAAGGGTAGCAAAAACAGAGCCAGGAAATGTGTTTACTTTTCTCAATACTGTCTGACAGTTTGCTTATAATAGATAAAAATGAAAGAAATCATCTGGTATCAGGGACTGTCCAAGAGTGAGTCAATATCTGAATACCATGCGTCCATTAATATTACTCTTAGCTCAGTGAAATAGAAGGTTGTTTGTACATGAGGGTTTATTATTGGGCTTTCTCTGTAAAAAGACTCAGTGCTGGAAAAACTGTGCTAATCAGAAAATAACCGCTCAAGATTATCTTAATACAAAAATGGCTTTTACACATGGGACCTACGATTACTCATTATGCCTAATGTGTTTTATTTCACACCAGCATTCACTTATATTTCTGTTTCTTTGGGGGAATGAAAAGGCTGTGTTTGTTTGCTCTCCAGAAGCCAGGCGAAGCTCTTTTCCCTGAACAGTTTTCAAACCTCCTGCTGACTAAAAACACTAACAAATCGATACAGTTCTGTCAGTCCACAGTAGCCTATTAACTCTGTGTGTGTGTGTGTGTGTTTTGTGTTGGTGTGTGTTAAAGTAAAAGAGGTTGAGAGGGACAGAGAAAGACAGACTTTAATGCATTTTATTAGTTTACTGGATGCTCTTAATATCTGTGTATTTGCCTGTGTGTTGGTGGTCATAACTGTTGTAATAGGTTGATCAATGCAATAGATCTATAAGGCAAAATTCCAAGAGCAGCGATTGATTTTGCAGTTTGTGGATAAATTTTGTGTATGTGTGATCTTTGTGCTTCTGAAGCTCAGAGAGTGTGTCGCTGTCAGGCTGGTGTGACTGAGGGAGATTAAAGCTCGAGGGACAGCAGAGTTCAGCCAGCCAGCACAGGTCACCGAGCCCAAAGTGCTACACTGTGCCTGGGGAGGATTTGGCAGCAGGGCTCCTCTGGCTCTGGGAGTCAGCAGGCCATGACCGAACATTTCAGGCCAAGAAGGTCAAATCTTTCGCCTGGGATGGGGCATTGCTCTGCTGCTACGGGGAAAACAGACAGTCTGACAAGAACAACAGCAACACTTTTTTTTTTTTTTTCAAAAGGAACTCAGGAATAACTCAGGAAAAGAGCAACATTATCTGACTTTGCAAGCTGGGATTCCATCTTAGTCAAAAAAAATGACATTTTATATCAGAAATTTAGGCCAACAGAACAATAACTCTATTGGTCAGTAAAGGCAAACAGGTTTTCTCCATTTTACAATGAGCACTGATTGTCTTTTGTCATTTTATTGATAGTATAGAGTTAATAACTCTGTTTGACCCAGTTTGTCCTGCCTAAGGCTCAGTCCAATCAGACCTCGAATGACCTGAACAGTCTTAGATATACCGCAGGGAGTGTGAAGCAAATGTCTCAACAAGTTATTGAACCATCGAAATGAATCAATCCCTCGCTTATCCGTCAAAACACACTTCCTCAAAACAACTACAGTGATGTGAGTCATTTCAAGGCAAGCACTCAAGAGAGCCTCTGAAAGCCTTAGACAGCAGAGGACTATTTCCCACACTCCCCTCACATTTCAGAATGAACCCACGCTCGCACTTGAGAATAAACACATCAACAAGTCAACAAATCATCAGCCAGTTTTCAGTTTGAAGGCTGGCAGGCAGGCGAGCCGTGACAACCCTGCCTGCTAACTAGCAGCGAGCTGGCTG
>JAPZDY010000015.1:10161349-10172351 GCA_029783645.1 Ctenochaetus hawaiiensis | reverse complement strand
ACCCAAAGGCCAGAAGCAGAAAGATAAAAATAATATGCTGAATATTTTCTTTGCTAAAATTTATGAGTCCCAGTTTCTCCATTTGAGTGCAGTAATTTTTAATATATGGTATGTGTGTACATGCATTTCTGTGTGTTGCAGGTTACTACACACATGTCTCCACACTGGCTGATGTCCAGGAAAATGTTATGGAGTACCTTCATGTTCTCAGCCGGCCTATGGTCATTAACCATGATCATGACATCATCTGGACTGAGGCCTACATGGACAGTGTGGTCAGTCTGCCCCTCTTATAAACCCTGCACTTACTTAACTCTACATATCATTAATCTGCATCAATACCATCGGGTATGATCAGAACATCAGACACATTTGGGATGCCTGTGCTATTGCTTTTTGTTATGGTGATCCAATATATTGTGTCTTTTTTTCTGGAGACAACAGAGACAATATAATCATTAAAATGTAATTTCTCTGTCACTCTTCAGGAACATTTTAAGCCATATTTTTCATTTTTGTGCCTCTCTCCATGGTGCTGAAACATTCAAAATGCTTTTGAAGTTTGAAGTTTTATATGACCATAAATAGGAAATAATTTTCCACTTCTTAGCATCGGCAAAGGCTATAACCTCTAACCTCAGCCCCTGCAACAAGCTAGGACCAAGCTATTGTAAAGGACCTTCCCATTTAATAGATGGCAAAAAAGTCAATCCCTGAATTAAATAAACCTTTACTGATTGCAAAGTTATGGCTAAATTTGACATTTTAACCCATTATTTTTTTAATATAAAAAATGCAAACACATTTCTGTAATACCATTCTAAATAGTACACGAGCCATATAGCATCCAATCAAGCAAAAACTAATAAGCAACACACCAACAAAAATCCACTCAAAGCTGTGTTTTGTCATCATTTTTTTGTGTAATCTTTTTCCTTGTCTTTTACCTGTTTGTTTTTGTTTCTACCTCCTCCTTCTTTCATAATTTGTTTCATCTGTAAGTTATCATCGGTGTCATCTTTTCACTGTCGTTTCATGCTTGTTGTCTTTCCTCCATCTCCACCTTCAGTTCCCAAGCACACAAGAGGTAAACATTCTCAGAGCTTTGAGTTTACTTTGCTAAACTCAATATATGTATATATATATATATTTTTATCAACATAGCCATATAAAATACAGTACATATATTATGAAGTATCTGTAGTGTTTTGCTTAGCCTTTTGTTTATGGTCGACAGCTGATAGTTTCTAGTTGGCTCAAGTAGTTTCTTGCTTCAACCGTTGCTTCTGATACTAACGTTAGCTTAGCTCCTGTAGTTAGCCCGACTAGCAGTATTTTTATGACCTAAAACTGAAGGTAAACATGCTGCATTGACATTACTTTTTGGCTTTCAGTACTTAAAATTGTTATTTTACTATTGAATTAAATTTAACAGGAAGATGTTTTTAAAACTTAACGTTAATTGATTAGGCATCTTTCAATTGATCTTAGCTTTGCCTTTTATGACGCTAGCTTAGTTAATGTAAGCGTTAACTAAATTAGCTAAAAATTAGCTGTCTCTCATTCCATTACATCTCCATTACACTTCATTTTTACCTTTTTCTCTCTTCCAACTTAATCAAGATTTAACATAACAGCTGTTTTTTGTATCTTTAAACTAACTTATTTAGCCTGCCAGGAAAAAAAAACATTGTGTTTTTGTGATTGTTTTTGTGCATGTGTACCACAGCTGTTCAACAGTCAGGCTCAAAGCCTGCTCCTGATGACCTCGGTAGCCATGCCTGTGTTCAGCAAGAAAAAAGAAACTGTAAGTTTTCATTGTAATCACTATAAATACCCAAAACATCAACAGACAGTGCATTTATGAAATTGCTGTGTATTTCCTGTAGTTGTCTCATGGGATTCTGCTAGGAGTGGTAGGAACAGATGTGGCCTTGAGAGAACTGATGAGGTTAGCTCCAAGATACAAGGTAAGCCATCAAATATACTGCATCCTGAACAATGATAAAATTGTATATGCAAACACTATATTGATTCTTATATGAGATAGTCAGTGACATTGGATTCATAATGTCTTTCAGCTGGGGGTCCACGGTTATGCCTGCCTTATCACCAACAATGGCTACATCCTGTCTCATCCTGACCTACGACCTCTGGTACAGACAAAGATTGTATTATGCAGCTAATTATTGAAAAAGGGAAATATTACATCCCTGCTTAGCAGATTTCTTGCAGTTAGCCAAGCAAAATATAATGGAATAGTTTGAAAAGACTTGTTTTGTTTTTTGTTTATGTGTTTATGTGTAACAGTATAAGGAGGGTAAGAAACTAAAGCCAAAACCCAACTATAACAGTGTTGATCTGTCAGAAGTCGAATGGGAGGACACTGAGGAAAAAGTGAGTAGCAAACACTTAAACACACATATTTCTGTCCTTAAAATTCTCTGTTGTTTTTTTACTGTATGTCAGTGTTAGTTGTGATGTTCATCATGAAACAAGTAGAGTGCTGAGTGTGTGATGTACATGTTTCAGCTGAGGACAGCCATGGTTAAAGGAGAAACTGGAAAATTGTCCTTAGACGTGAGATCTTCAGTAGATAAAGGGGTGAGTTTTTTTGTTTTTTCTCTGTGTGACAATGCAACAAGCAAAACTGTGTGAAATACTAGATCAGAGATTAAATTTTCTTCCTCTTTGTTCCTGTGGGGTGTTGTTGTCTTTTCTTGTTCATTCAAGTTTTGTGTCTTCGTTTACTGTGAGGTGACAATTTATTCAAGTAAATTTGTATTCTGTGTCCTTTTAAGAGCAATTTGTCTCAATTCTTTCTGTGTTCTCTGTCTGTCACAGAGGAGGGTGGTGTTCCTCAAGAATGATTACTTTTATACCGTCATCAATGAGACACCTTTCAGGTTTGTCTGATCAGTTTGAACTTAACAGGATTACTTTAGGTGTCAAGTTTTAAAATGTTGAATCCACCATATCCAACAAAACAACATCACTATTTGCATGTAATGAGTTATCATAAAACCATGACATCCATGTTGTTTGTTCAAAATGACACTAGAGCTGTTCATATGTGCATTGATTATTCTGCTTTGGACATATGGTAGATAAAAAGTGATGTTCTCTTTGTTTGGCAGTCTGGGTATAGTGTTGACAAGGGGATATGGACAGTATATCTTCATTGGAAATGTCTCTGTTGAAGAGGGTGAGTGTTTACTTTCTAAATGTATTTATTACCTAGATGTGTTAACTTCTGCCTTTCGTATTTTCTCATTTCCATTTGCTGTTCTGCTTCAGGTCTCCATGACTTATTGGCCCCAGACCTGACCATAGCCAGTGAATGGTAAGTACAGCGTAACTAGCAGAAAATAGACTTCATGGGATTCCCACAGGTGTAAATGTTTTTTTATCTTTTAATAAAAATATGACAGAAGTACATTTTTGTTGATGTATGTATCTGTACATATCTGTGTGTACTTAAGGACCTACTGTGAGACAGACATTGACCCAGCCCATCGAAAGCTCAGCCAGCTGCAGGCTGTGGTGCTATATCTAACTGGCAAAGAACCAGACCTGGAGTGTAAGTGGGCTTTTTAATATCAGCACATCATTTTTAAGTTTGAGAAAAATAAAACACTCTTTACCTCTGCAATCCCTCAAGTGGAAGTGGGTACTGTGTGTTTACACAGGCATCAGCAATCATAAGAGAAAATGTATCTGATGTATGAAGAGATAAGCTTATTTTTAAATCTAAATAAAATCTCTGTCAAAATTCTACCCCAAAGCTATTTTGAAATGTAAATTGAGTTTGTTACCTTTGCAATAGTCTAAATAACGCCTTTACAAGTTAAAATTAGATTTTTTTTCTGCAAATACTAGCAGCATTTGGATACACAAATACATTCTTGTGATTCTTTAAACTGTCGACTTCATTTGATGCTTAATATTTATATCCTGTCTTCTTCTATTTCTGTAATCTTCTGCCATTATGGACAATTAATCTTAGATTTTTTTCTCCCCCTTTCGGTTTTTCTTTACAGGTGATGAGGAGTTGTTGCAACAAACTTTGTTTGATGCTGTGGTCACGGCTCCTATGGAAGCCTACTGGACCGCTCTAATGCTCAACACATCTGGGTAAATATAAGACATATGCACACCCACGTAAATATTCTTTCAAGAAGACATTGACTTTTTACATGATCACTGATTTGTGCAAACACTTAAGTTGTACTTTTTCTGCTCAACCTCCCTCTTTTTGAGTCTCATCCTCTTACTCTCTGTCTGTCTCCCTCTATCCCTCTCCCTCTCTCTGTCTGTTTTTCAGCATGGATGAGGGGGTGGAAACAGCATTCTTGGGTACCCGCTCAGGCCTCATGAGATTTCAGAGATACACTGGAATTGAGAAAAGAACTGCCAAGTGAGTAACAAACAGTCAATCTGTGTACCAAATATCATCACATCAAATTAGTCATACTGTTATATCCACAACCAAAAGGTTCAAAGCAGGGGTCGAGCAAAGTGTTGTTTATGTGTCTATGACAACAAATAAATATTTGAATGTAAGCTGAAATCACAGCAGGGTTAGAGTCTGCCCTCTGGTGGTCACTTAAAGGAAGCTTTCTGTTAATAATCTCGGTTATAATCTTTATCCATGCAAAACAGCACACATTATTCACACAAATAGACATAAAGCATGCAATACATATGATATATGTGGGGTATGTCTTAAATAGAATACAATTTTAATGATCATCCTGTGTAACTGATATTGTACTCTTGAATAAGAAGAAACTTTAATAAACAAAACTACACATTTTCCAGCAAATCCCCTTTTTTCAGCTTCTTTCCAGGATTTAACATGATAATCCTTGCACCTTGACTTGAACTTTTTTATCTTCACTTGTGATAGTGGTAGATCTTTTCATCTCATTGTTTTTGCTGTTTCTTTTTCTCACACTCTTGCTTTGTTTTTTACCATGCTATGCATTGTTCACATTTTCTTTCTTCAACCATGCACAAATGTTTGAGTTACTCACTGGATCCTGTCCTCCTTTTCATTCTTCCTTCTTTTCTCCTGTCATCATTTTCGTGAAGAGGATAGTAGGGTTTTTTCTTAGTCTATTTTTGTCTCTCCCCAGGTCTTTCCTGACCTCCACAGACAAGGAGAATATGTTCACATTGGACCATTTCCCAGTGTGGTATCGCAGAGCAGCTGAGAACCCAGCTGGACAGTTTCTATACTACATGCCCAGACAGGAGACTAAAGGTAGAGGACATAAGTTCATTGAGAGCACATACACACACTCATACACACACTCATACATACACACACGCACACACACACATGCAAATGCACAAACACTTTATGCACAGATTTTATTTCCATGTTAAGGAGGTTGAGCCAGAACTCTCTCAGTAACAGGCTTGTATCTCATAGCTTGCAGGATACAGCTGCACTTTCTTGTTTACTTCCATGTATATTTATGTTGTTTGTGTCCAACACAAGTGTGTAAACTTTAAGAAATGTTTTATTGCATCAGTTAAGTTTTATGGATATGAATGTGTAGTTTTCTTCTTCTCCAGAGTTCATTTTCTGGGAGTGCGGAAGCTAACAGACATCACATTTGTCATCACATCACACTAACACTTAACGCCATCTTTAAATCTGTTTGAGAGATAAAAGTCAGTAATCAGTTGGGATTTTGACCTCGGGCCTTCTCTGGCTCTGGATTTAATTTCTTAGTTGGCTCCATTTGAATACTAATAAAACATGTTTCCCACATAGTGCTTTAGGCAGCAACAAAGGATTGGAATTTGAATTTTAATCTTCACTACAAAGTGCAGCCTTAAATTTATTGCTGTTGACTTGCAGTTTATTCTTATGAGGCTGATGGTACTGGCCTCCCTCATGGCAGAATAGAGGTTGTATGTATTTTTTTCCACTTTTTTACTTACCTAAAGTAAGTATATACGTAGGCATGTATGTACTGAATCAACAGATCATTTGAAATCTTGACATCATATAAAAAAGATACTGGACATCTTGTGTTTTCACACAAAGTTTTTAAACAGTGATAAATGTTTCATGTTGGTCTACAGCGATATAATGAAACATTTTATCGCAGAACCATCATTGTATTTGACCTTAGAGTACAAATATACGAAAAATAGTCTTATGTATGTTTTAGGTTGATGTTAGATGTAGTTTGTTGTGTTCAGAAAAATTCAGGGACTATGAGCCCAACTATAGCACCACCTCGAGTGCAGAGAAGGTGGAACTCCAAGAGGAGGAGGGAGGGAGGAAGCAAAGGGAAGCAGATGAGGAGGAGGAGGGTAGAGGAAAACTTTTACGTATTCTTGGCATGCCTCCTCTTTTTTAGTTATTCTCATTCTGTTTTGTGTGTCCAATTTAAAAGCATGACAAGTCCCGTGGCCTCTGTTTTCCATTTCTCCACCCTTCTCTCCAACAGTCTTTGTCTTTTCATCGCTCTGCTCTGTTTCTCTTCTTTCTTCTCTGTCTCATTCCTCCTCCTCCTCTGTCTTTCTCTCTCTCTCTTTCTCTCATTGCACGAGCATGCAATTAAAGTATGGGAACCTCCTCACCCCTCTTAGAGAGCCCATAAGGTGTCTGGCTTATTTAAGTAGTGCTGAGTCAGTATCTCTTTTGTTTTTGATGAATACTCATTTGGTTTGACCGAATTTGTCGGCTGTGTTTCCTCTGTCATTCTGTTATTTCATTACGTTCAGATAAGCAATGGCAAAAACATCAAAGAAAACATCTTTTCATCAAAATCAAAGAATTTCCTGAAAGCAGGCAGAGACAGGTTTAAACTACAAGGAGTGAACAACAGAATTATAAACATAAACATCAGGCACATTAACACACAAAATTCGCACACATAGTCCTTCTGTTATGAATGTATTATGCAATTAATTCTCACACTCGGTGTTACATAAACACTAAAACTGTAATCTGGCTTGAATCTGTGGCCTGGTGACAGTTGGCATGAAGGCTGCAAATAGACACACAGAAGATGAATGCATGACTTTATTAAATATTACCTACGGAGTCCAACTCAATCTGTCACCCACATATTTTCAAACACATTTTGGCATTTCTGCACTAACACTTCAGCTGTCACTATCACTGTTAGTGTGCACAGACAAATGGTGTGTTCAGTATGTGAGAAAATGAGTATTTCTAGGAACATTTTCCTTTTCAGTTCTTGTGCATGCGCATACTCAAGCATGTGGGTATGTTTAGAGGGAATATTTGTATGTTTGTGGTGAAGGCATGCATGCATTTATGTTTCCACATACATGTATTGATAAATTATGTAAATTCATGCTAATTGTGGGTTGCTCTACCAGCAGGGAGGATAGTGATTGCTACCACTGCTGTCACTGTTACGGTGGCCAAGAAAACTGCCATCGCTGGAGGTAAGGAGACACACATTTTTTTCTGCTCACTTCTTTTTATTCTTCTCTCTTCCTCTCATGCAATTGCAATGTTTCTCTCTTTTTAAACTTTTCTTGCAAAGCTCCGTCTCTCTTCATGTTTAATGCATCCTCTGCCTCTTCATTCTTAGCGCTTTCTTTCTTCTCCTTGTCTATCTTTTCTGCTGCTCCACATTGCGCATTTGACTGGCTTCGACTAGATTTGTTGGGGATATTTGAACTTGCTGATTGGACGGTTGCTGCGAGTGGCTTCACCCTCCAGTCAGGCTTTTTGGTATTGATGTGGTAATGAGTCAGAAATATTTTGCTGTGCTTACTGGATGTGTTTGATTTATTATAAGAAAAGCAAATGCGTGCTTGCATCCATAGTTGTTTAATTTTGTTGTAATATTGGTCCAGCTCTGATGTAATCACTTACCTGAGAGGTTTGGAGAATACAGTACCTTGTTGTGTCTGGTTTCCTCTGTTCTATCGTTCTTAAAGACATTTCAGATGACTCCATAAGCAAAAGGTTTATGGGGATGCATTTAAGAGCGTTTTATCTAGTAGTTTATCATCCCTGGCTTTGTTTCACAGTGTGTTACCACATGTTTTGTCTTGGTAAGCCCATCTGTGCCTGAAACACTCATCTGTCTTGATTATCTGGGTGAGACAAGACTCTCTGGAGCTGCATCCCAAGAGCATGTGTGTGTGTGCATGTGTATGTGTGTGTTTCGTTGTTCATGTCTGAGTGATCACACAAGCACTTATCTGTATTTCACAGCTTTTGTAGAAATTGTCTCAGGTGTGAAATCATCTTATATTTGGAAATTGAAACAATGAGAGCATGGAGAAGTGAGTCAGAGTTTAAAACAGATGTGTTTCTTTTGCTCTTTTATTCTTTCTGCCTCTCATTCATACGTTTTGTCTTTTTTCCTCCATTTTGCTTCACTCTGTCCTGCTTGTTTGGATGCAGGGATGGGCCTTTATCAGCTTTTCACTACACGTTTATCAAAGCTGAACATTTTTGCAATGATGTTATTTAAAAGATAATAATGCAATCAGGGGCAAATTAATTACTCTAAAAATCTAATTTTAAGGAGGTTGAAACAGCGTCAGTAACTGAATGAAAAGCATGCTTTATAGACTGTAAAAAGGCCTACAAAAACTCTCTTAATTAATTTGTCTGTTTTACGGAGGTTAGCAACCAGCGTCATGACGTTCAATGACAGAACAAGGACGATAAACAGAAAGAAATGATGTAAGAGGCACTGCTGAATTATTTACACCAGGTTATCATATGTGTATTATTACCGGATAGCAATAATTCTTCTTTAAATATTACAGTTATCATCAGTGTCAGTGTATAACAGTACCCCTATTTGGGAACACTAACATCACAGTATGTTAAATCCAGCTATAGCCTACTGCAGTAATTCTCAAAGTGGGGTTCTTAATAGTGTTTCAGGGAGTCCCTAGCAAAATAGGAAATAATTTATTTTCACTACAATTTAATCTGTAAGTAATATAGATTCTGTAATCAATCATCTATGGGTATTGTTTGACAAAATCTTCTCAACAGGGGTTTGAAAGGGGTCCTTGATGTGAAAAGGTTTGCCTCCTGTAACCATTGTTGGTCTCGGCAACATCTAAAACAACTAAATTAAAATAACATCTGTAATACCTGATGGTTTTGACATAAAGAGCATTTTGGCTTGTTTTAAATTGATGGCAGACTGTCATGTAATGGTTGCCTACATGAGGTCAAAGTTCATAGATTGTTGAAGTTATTTTATTCACTGCTGCTTTACTGGATGTCAAGTGGAACAGCTTTTCTACCAACTGCAGCTCCACTCTAACAAAAACATGAGGGGAAAGTAATATCAATGTTTTATGGACTTGCTCCCTCTGACTTGCTTTAACACACCGTCACACAACGATACACACATATTCACACACACATTCGGGCACTACTCATGTTTCACCCTCTGACATTCTCCCTTGCCCTGTTAAATCCTCACATACATCGCTCTTTTCTGAGCCCTCCTCCTCCGAAGCTATCAGACCTGTCTCCTTCTCCTTCCCCATGCTTTTTACTCTTTTTCTTCCCCTTGTTACTTTCTTTTCATGCCATGTCACTCTTTTTGTCTTAAACCTTTTTTCACCCACTTCTTCTTAACATTTCTTGTTGAGTGTGTAAGCAAGGTTCATGTTGAACATCTGAACACAAGAGGAATTTTATAAGCTACATCATGAAGGCCTAGAGAAATACACACTTTCATAGGTAAAAGATTTTGAATTTCTGTTCTTGACAAATAAAATATATGTGCATGGCTGTGAGCAGCAAAGAGGCTGTAATACCATTTCTGATCACTGAGTGTCAGTGTTCGTCTGAACAGAATCTGGTTGTGTTTTCCCCGGGTGTCTCTTCTTAGTGTGTGTTTGGCTTTCATGCTGATTTGGTGGCAGATTTAATTTCTCCTCCTGTGATGAAGGCCAGGGATTTTGTATTTTGGAGGCTGATCCAAAATCAGTCAACAGTGACTACAAAATAGACTGTGTTTATACTGTTCTAAGGCTCAGCAATGGATTAGTATATCTCTGTGGCAGAAGTGACAGGCTGTATGTAAATAAACCTAATACGCTCCTATTGACAGAGAAACAGACTGCAAGAAAAATGGATAAGTAGGTAAAAAAAAGACAGAGAGAGAGAGTAGGAAAAGAATAAAGGAAAGAGAGAGGGTATTTGACAAGGAGGAGGAGGAGGGAAAGCAAGGAATAAGAATAAAAAATGAGGAAGAAAAGGAGGTAAGATGTTGAGTGAAAAAACAACACAAAAAAAAGACGCACAAAAGACCAAACAGCGAAAGATAAAGAGGGCAAAGATGAGGAAGATACAAAGGTGAAAAGACTGAAAAAATGATGGGAGATGAGGCGACACATAGATAAATGGAGACAAGATAAGTGAGAGGAGAGAGTAGATGAGGAATAGAGAAAGGTAAGAGGAGATGGAGGGCATTGGACAGAAATGAAATAAGGTATAGAATACAGGGGAGCTTTTAGCACGACTGATTTATGATCCTGTTCGACCCTGTGTATTTATTCCACTTCAGCTACAGCCTATATCTCACAACATCATATTTTCTTACTTCCTTGACATGCAACAAATCTGATTTGTATGCTGAAATTTGTTTCCTTCCCTCCATTTCACATGACACCTTATAAAACACACCATTCGTTGTTATTGTTAATGGCAAATATTAATTCACTTTACTCTGGTGTGTAAAGATATAGGAAACTTTGCTAGGCTCCTGTAATTACAAAATACTATGTGTTTAAAATATCCAAGACAGTCTATTATATTTTTACTTAGCTTGCTTACTGTGACTTTTTTGTGATGTTCATAATTCTAAAAGAATACATAGTTGTCTGAGTTTTTCAAACCTTGTCAGTGGCTTGGATGTAAATTTGTGTGATATGTTTTTATTGAAATCAATGCATATTGACCAGAAAATGCTTCATCTTCATCATCATCATTATCAATGTATCGTCATTGTCATAATCA
>JAPZDY010000015.1:10125204-10146316 GCA_029783645.1 Ctenochaetus hawaiiensis | reverse complement strand
AGATAGATAGATAGATAGATAGATAGATAGATAGATAGATAGATAGATAGATAGATAGATAGATAGATAAAAAAGGGATAGATTTATGTGAAGCAGTAACTATAATCCTCATATTAGACTTGCTCGTATAGTACTTGAGATCTCTTATCTTTCTAATTGAATGACCTTTTCTGAAGCTCATAAAGTGTTCACTAAGACAAATCGAGCACATCCTAAATGGCTATATTATCCAAGACCATAATAAGCCATTCTCTATGTTCACTTGGTGGTTAAAGGACTATTTTTTTAAAGGCATTGGCCTTGCTGTGATCATCATAACTCACCAGCCTCATGCTGTAGCCGAACTGGACTTGTTATGATGGTAAAATTGTATCAGTGTCATTTTGCAAGTGCTGAACATGAGTGGCACTGTATCTTTCTTTTCTTTCTTTTTTTTTTGGTGCAGGGGATTATCCCATATTTATCCCTGCCAACGTCCTTTGAAAGTGGGCCAGTATCATGTATTTGTATGTTTCATCTGGCTGTACCTGCACCAAGTTAAACTGTGGTCAAAAGACAACAGAAAATAAAACTGGTATACTGAGCTTGCGGGTAAATGTGTGTATGTTTGTGGATGCCATGGACTGCTGGAGCTAGTCCAAGGTGACCCCAGTAGTAGAAATCCAACATGATGTTGGTACCCAAGCTAACATAAAGTCACCACGATGGCAAACTGTGCTTTAGTTCCTAGATCTCAACATCACAAGCCACAAAGGTCAGGGGTCAAAGCTGCACAGACCAGAATAGTATTTCTGTATTTCTAGGAAGATCAATGCTATAAGGAGGAGGGGAGAGAGGAATGAACTAAACGTAAAATATTTAAGTTGTCCCTCAGTAGAAAAACCTTGTTTAAAAGTTTGCCTCTTGTGGAATTACTTCTACAGCTATCAGTTACATTAAAATAGCTATTGATTATTTACTCAAATTTGCCAGATGCTTTGGATGGTTTGCCAACAAGCTGTCATTCCTGTTTTTATTTAACACCACATCTCACATCACAAGGGATCAGGCGTCTCTCCAAACCTAATACTACGCACACACACACGCACACAAACACATACTGTCACACTGCTGTGGCTTCATGCCAAACCTGCCATCCCAGCAGGGTTGTAAAGTGCCCCCAGCCACTAGCCACTCAGTGACGAGTCTGGTTTGCTGATACAGTCTCACAGCTGATCAGTGTTTTAAAGGAGTTCAAATCAAACCAACTTGTTAAACAATGAATGTATCCGATCAATTTAGCAAACTGATAGCCGCTGCAGGCGGACAAAAAGCTAGCTTTGTCTGTGTAACAGCCAGTTTGGCTCTACTGTGGCTCTGGTCCAGACCTTATGCTTCTGCCTTAGTCACTGCACTGAATTACAGCTGTACTCCCAGCATAATGCTACAGCCTAAGTCTCTGTATTATGGCTCCGCTGCAAACCAAATGTTTTAACCTTAGTCAGTGTACTATTTGTCCTTTAAAGCCAAATCCTCCCCCATGTCATTCTCTCTGTGTCAGTTTATCTGTCACTCTTTTGATTAGAAGTTATGTGTCCGGTTAATCTGTCGGCTTTGCTTGGGACTGCAACAAGGTGCATAAGCACGTACACACACTCAGTTTGATCAGATAAGCTACAGTGTGTGTGTAAATAGGAATAAAAACACGCCTGCTTGTATGCAAATGTGTGCGCGTGTGTGCGTGTTGTGTCAGATGAGACAGTCTGCTGGGATCGTGGAGGCCTTGAGGCACCATATGGTCTCTGTGTCGCTCATAGACCTCTCTGTTCTCTTCTCATGCCTCTCTTCCTTCATCCTTTCTTTTTCTCACTGTCTTCTGTCGTTCACTACGCCTCTTTGATCTCACATCTCTCTTCCTCTTCGTCTTCACCCCCCACTGCTTCCAATTTTTTTCTTTACTTCCTCTCTCTCACTGTTTCTGTCACTCACGTTTTATATTCTCCTCCCTTAGTTTGCACTCTTTTTAAGCTTTTATTGCCTTTTTCTGCAGTGTTCCCCAACACTTTTAAGTCCTTTTAAACCTGTCATCTTTTTTTTTCAAGGTCTGGTTTTGGGTACCACTTTCACCTTTTTAACTCATCAAAAAGACCTTTTATTAAACTCTTTTAGAAAAAAAACTGCAAAGAATCTGCTCCAAATTACACTTTTTTAACAGCTTATTAGTACATTTAACTGCACCTGTAATGGATTATTTAAAATAGCGAAAGCCAAAAGTAAATTATTTCCAAACTGAAAGAATAAACATCACCCAGAGAAAATTTTTACAACCTGGCAAGCCCAAGTATGTGAGTATTACTGGCCTTAAACTGATTTAAACCATTTGTCAACCACTAAAAAAAGGTATAAACCCTTTTATACAGTGTAAGGACCATCCAGATTTTTAATGTGTTTTTCCTTTTTTCTCCCATTATTTTTGGAATTGAGATGAAAAAACTGACGTAAAATGAGAATCTTCTCTGAGAACGTAGGCATTTTTCCTTATTACATCTTGCATTTATAAAGCCACCCACACAATAAAATTGTTTCTAGGAAATAACATAAACTCAAATAGAAACATATTTATTGATCATTTTGCACAAAAAAAACTTTCAGCCATCACAGTTTCAAACTGACTCAAAAACACCCATAGCGCATTCTCCAAAACTTTTCAGAGATGTCTCATTCCTTTCTGTCTGTCTCATGTAGGTTAAAGCATTTCATCATACTTGTATGGTCATTAGTTGAAAATATGGCCGACACTCGCAGACACTGAAGAATACTAGCACTTCTTGAAAGACTCTCTCTATTTTTCTAGTTTTCTCTCATTCAGAGAGCTCTTGCTTCAGCCCTGCTGATAAAAGCACCTCTCTGATTTTTGCCGCACTTCAAAGGTGTACACAGATTGATATTGGATTGAAACACATCTTTTGTGTCATCCCTGTCTGTCAGATTTCATTTCTAAATGAACTTCATCACCATTAGAGGAAAACACATTCTTAATTATATAAACAGTTGTTTGCAGTGCTTTAGTTGTCAGACATATTCATCAGCTCTGATTTGATGGGCCTACCCCTCTCTGCTCTTATTATGTGCATCTTCCATTGACTCAGTGTGTGTTTGTGTGTGTATGGCTGTTTGTAAGGATTTTTCAGAGTAATTGCACAGATCAGAGAGCTTCTAGGCTTTGCAAGAAAAGATACAGAAAATGAGTGAAAAAGCAAACAAGAGAGACAGAGAAAACATTTGTGATTAAAAAAAAAAATGCTTGGCAATATTGAAGATAAACACTTTGTTTCGAAAAAAGAATATTGAATTGAACTGAGAGACAGACTGTTTGGGAAATGTTGGATTTCAGTCATGCCAAAAACATGATTGCATGAAAGGGACACTGAGACTGAAGGAGAACATTTTTGATGACTGTCAGGGAATATTTTTGATTCATATTCCTAAAAGGAATTTTAATGCAACACTTGTGGTGATAAAGCTTAATGAAATACACTCAGAGACAGGCACTGAGACAGATATTACAGTTATATTGAACTGAATGGAATGCATGCAGATATGGATGGAAGGATGAAGTAAAGGTAGGGGACAGGTGAATAGACAGTGGAAGAGGCATAAGGAGGTGGGATTTTAGACGGGGGGGGCTGTGAGGCCCAGAGTGAGGTATACCTATCGACTCAGAGGTGCTGTGTGGGTGTGTGGAGGTTCTGACAGATAGTGTTGCCCTGTTATTTAGTGTCCCTGGTGTTTCACAGCAGTTCGTGGGGGCGTTTTTGCCAGACACCTCTGGAACAATAATACCTCTGCCACAGGAAGACAAAGATCCTCATTGTTATGGTCTCTCTCTTTTTTCTTGCAAAGCCATTTATTTTCTTGTAGAATTTGCAGTATGCTTTCATTTGTGTGCGTTTGTCTCGTATTAGATGTATAAAAAAGGAGAAGGAACGCAGAAGGGAGCTTTCATGTTTGCCTATTAGCTGAAGGAGTGTCTGAATTCTCTTGGAGAGCAGGATCCATCCACTCCACTTTCTAAGCCACAACACACACACGCACACACACACACACACACACACACACACACAGCTGTCGTATCTGTTGCTATGCCACCCAACTTCTGATGGATTTTTGTTTTGACTGAGCGCACCCATGGTATAAGATGGGAAAAAAATAGAGATTATGAGGCAAGAGAGACAGGGAAAAGGTAGAGCAAAGTTGGCAGAAAGTGAGAATGAGAAAAAGAGACAGGTGAGAAAAGGGAAGTGAATTGTGTGGGGGAAAAGGATGGAGATGAAAAGAAAAGACTGTGAGGGAGAAAAAGGAGACAGAAATGCAGGAGAAGAGGGGGAAAGGGAAATAAAGACTGGATGGAAAAGGCAGACAAATAACCTGCAGCTCTCTCCCACATCATTCCCTCCCCACACTTTTGTTTGTACAGACTGCCGGCTGTATTAATACATACCGTAATGTGGCATTTCACTGGAAGTCTTGGCTCACAGCCATTGCATGCTCAGTGCCCTCATCCTTTGTATGTGTGTGTGTGTATGTGTGTGGCTGGGCATGCTAACATTAGCAGCTGTCAAAACAGACAGCGTTCGTCCTTTCATGTGTAGTTAGGAGTACAATGGATGGAAATAGCATGGAGCAGAGTTGAGTAGGAACAGAGCCCTGTTTTTCTCTTCACTGTTTTTCTCTTTTCTCTCCTTTTTGTGCGATGTGCTTTTTCGTTTTTGTCCACTCACCAGGTCTGGCCAGGTGGTGGGTGGTCGAGCTTGGTGGGGGCAGGCCGATGCCCCCAGGGGGTTGGGTGTGGGGGGGCATGACACAAAGCTCTGCAGCCTTCCTCTGTTGGAGGGGCGTGGCTCTGGGGGCGTCAAGCCGCCATGCCTGCAGCCTCCACTAGGTCGGCGAATGTGAAAATGACACCAAAACACCTGAGAAGAGAGAGAAAAAAGACAAGTGAGCCTCAAACAGAGATAGATGAAGCATTTTAAGTATGAATGGAAAGGAGCAATTTTCTCCAATTTGCACTAACATTTATTTGCAAATTCCAATTCTGAGGCAGTATCTCATTAAGTTGTTCTTGTATAGGGCCACACAAACTAACATGTGCACACACATATGCATACCAAAAACCTGTATACACCAGCAGGAATTAGGAATGTTAGCAGCAGGATGCGACTTCATTGCATACATTAAAAGTGTATTCCAGCGTCTGTGCATGTCATATTTTTGCATCCATTCTCCCGTGTGTGTACGTATCTGTGTGTACGTGCGTGTGCACAAGCATCACAAACTGCACCCTGGTATTTCATGGGCTTAAATAATTGATGTATGTCTTTGGCAGTTTGCACAGTCAGTTTGTATTTCCCATAGATGGACCCCACACTACTACTGTCTGGCACATGGACTGGCATGGAGAGACAAAGCAAGAATGACACAGGGTGAGAGAGGAGGAAGAGAGGGGGAGGGAGAGATTAAGAGAAAAGGCATAAAGACAAGGATGAAGGCATGAAGTGGCAAATGCAGAGACATATCGAGGAAAGCAAAACACAGAGTGAAATTCCTAATGGGAATGATAATAAAAACAGGAATGTTCGCCTGTCTGTGAATGTGATGCTGCCAAACCACCCTTGAGCAAGACAGCAAGGGGCGGGAGATGCTGCTTAATACACTTTGAAGTCTTTGATGAATAATAAAGGTAACACAGCTACAGTAAACCTAAACTGATTCCAGTGCCTGCCTAATCAACTGTCCCCTTAAGATAACAACAAGTACAAAAAACTTCTGTGACGATGGCGTAAAACGGATTCCATACATTATATCAGCTTGGAAACCTCTGAGATTCTTATATGGTCCACCTCAGCAAATCAGCAAATCTTTCTGATAAAGGAAATCGACTGTGCACTATAACAGCACAAGTTCTGAAGGCCACAAACTTGCAGAATAGATCAATGATGGATTCTTTTTAAATGCCATAGAGATTTGCCGAGCAAAAGGAAAGTTTTGTTAGTCTTGTAATATAATATAGTTAAGGTTTTTCCCTTGCATGCAGTTTGAATCTGGCTTCTTTGCTAACATTGTATTAATAAATAAATGGCTTTTTAGGTGGCTGTGTCAGTAGAATAGATGGACTGGAGAAATGTTGGCATAAAACTACTTTTCTCCTGATAAAAAACGTAAAAAAAAAAAAAAGAATGACCCCTGACAATAACAGCAGTGTAATGAAACATATCCAACATGCTTTGAAGAAGAAGAGTCTTCTCGTCACATTTCAGTCATTATGGTGAAAATAGATTTTTACAAGTGGGAAATTACCATGGGAGAAAGCTCTTTGGAATGGCAGTACCACAAGACTGATGCACACCATTGACTCGACCCCCCTGGGCCAATCAGTGTAATTTTGAAAATTCAGGAGTGCTGCTGTGAGATGCGTCTCTTTCCAAAGTATCATCAAAACCCAATCATCAGTGTGTGAAATATTGCACTAATCAGATTAGGCTGTTGTTCAATGGTTAGCTGTTTGTCAGAAAAGACTCTGAAACAGAAGCAGGCTTTACCATGCACAGCTCATTTATTCTTGAGGTTGACTGATAGTAAATATGTGCACTTGTGCATATGTTTGCACTCATCTTTGGACGCATGTGCAGTGATTATGTAAATTTGCACTTAAGGCAAAAAACAGAGTTATAGGATGTCTGAAAAGAAAAGAAGGCAGAAAACATGATAGATGAGTCTTGATGAAGATAGATGAAGAGAGATAAACAACTTTCTGTTCATATAGTCGAGCAGTTAGACAGACAGCAACTGCCGTCACATCCAAAAGTAACACTCATCAATCCGTTCAGGGTGTCAGCTAGGTGTTCACTGCTGGTTATACACGAGTTAGTGGAAACTATGAGAATAGAGGAGAAGGAAATGGGGAGGAGGTGAAATAGGGAAGAAGGTGAGAATAAGAAAGAAGATGTAAAAAACAGACGGTGATGAAAATACTCAAGGAAAATACAGGCGAGGCAATAAATGCCAGACAGGGAGAGGAGATGGGTATAAGTGCAACAGGGAGGACATTAAAATTCTCCCCCACAACCTTCTGAGTGTTATGATGTGTGTGGGTGTGTGTGTTAAGTGTGGGGTTGTGTACGTGCGCCCCACTGGCACTATTTGTGTTATGATTATTGCTATTAGTACCTGCCAGACACTGAACAAAATATAAAACACTTGTCTAATCTATCAGCTCTCTCCCTCCTTACTTTATATTCCCTCTGCATATTGTGCTTCCTCCCTTTTGCTTTTCCTCTCAAACATCTCCTCCTCTATCCTCCTATCTTTTCTTCGTGACCTTCATCTTTCAATAGTCACTATTTGCATCTCTCCTTGCCCATCTCTCCCTCTGGTTTCTGTTTCTCCTCCTCCTCTGTTTCTTTTTTGCTCCTTGACAAAGGGAACACAGCCATGTACCGAGGATATTCAGCAGATGGATTTCCTGTATGTGATTAAAGTCACATTAGCAAGGCTCTATTGGGAAATTTGAGTTGTTCTTTTTAAATGAGCATGAGCTTCATTTCACAAATTCAGAGGCGGAGGGGAAATGCAGGAACTCAAGGAATTTGAGATAATTTCTCTCTGTGTTTCTAGTGTATTACTTGTATTTTAATTTACTTATTGATTGATTTATTTATTGTCAGTGATTAATTTACTTTATTCAGTTTATGCGTCTTTGATTTCATTTTCATTTTTGCTTATTATTTTTCACCATCCGCTGTAGAACATTTGATGAAGCATTCTTCACACTTTGAGATAAGGATTAATTTTTTTCCTTGTCGTAGTTTTACATTAAATTGAATATTTCTTCTGTGTGAAATCAATCTGTAATTCCTTTTTAAGCTTTGAGACTGTAAGTGTTGCCTTGGTTTGCATGTTGGCCATTTTACAAATGATTCATGGCTTTGTTTGTGTTCATTCTGATTTATATTGTGGAGTAAAATAGCAGAAGTGGGGAGCAGCTTGTTACTTTGAGAGCAGAAAATAAAATAATTCAGTCGTTTAAAATGTCTGCATGAGTAGAGCTTGTATTAAGTTTGAAAGCCAAATACTGACTGTTGTTCAGTTGCATCTCATTCACGTCACGATAGAGTGCTTGCTTCTCTTTTATGTTTTCTGTACACAAATGATAATGGATGTACAAGAGAAAGGCAGAAACATTTAACAACATTTAAGAAATTACAAATGTAAATGAAAAAAAAAAAGTTAATTTAAACACTTGGTTAAATGTGCCAAAAACTGAGCTGTGTTCACAGTCGTGCTAATTTTGTCCTTTAAATGCTGTATTAGAGGTGCAGCGGAAGGTCACCTCTGCGGCCACATGTCACTGTTTGCCCATCAGTTCCCATCATGTTAAATGGGTGTCAGGCTATTCTCAGAAAGCTTTTTTTACTAATTTGACCTGTACACAGGGGCAGCCTAAATCCACACATGCACCCATGCGCACATTCGTCCACACACGTGTAAATACTCAGATTCCAAAGTGGCCTTCATGACAGGGAATCAAGTAACACCCCCTCCCCTCCACTGGTCTCCTCATCTTTGGCTTCTCCTCTTTCCTTCCTATTTTCTCATTCTGTTTATTCCACTAACTGTTTCCTGTCCACACTTAAGCCGGATTTATACTCTGCAGGGTGTTGCAGCGGCTTCGCGTAAAGCCTCAACGTGCATTTCCTCCAAAATGCAACCACACACCCTTAGGGCTCAGATAACAAGTAGAGACCACCAACTGTGGTTGGTCAACTTGGGCTGCTGTGTTTTCCTTCCACATGTTTATGAAGGCGGTACAGATTGCTGATAGCAGAAAAGGGCTAAGTAATTCATTTTTATTCATGCTTGACAAATATATATTTTGTAATCTAGTAAATCCATTCCCAGTATGAGCATCCCTGGTGCATTTATCGCTTTCTGTCACAAAGTGAATAAAACAATGAAGATTACTGCCGGTAAACACTGATTATATGTCTCAGATATTTGCAGTGCTGTGGCATATTTGTCTGTTTGCTTGTGTATTTGTGTGTTCCATCTCCATTTCAAACTTTCCCATCGTGTCTCATATCCCCAGGACAAAATGAAAAACAGAGTATAAACAAGATAACTTCAGGTAGAAATGAATGCACAGCGGCTAAAAAATGAAAAACACAGCAATTTAGTGTTGTGCTGGTGCTGCAACGGGCAATGGGTTAATTGACAGTGAATCCTCTCCACATCAAAGGCATCTACAACAGAACAACTGAAACATTGCAATAGTGGAATTTAATGTTGCTTTACTTCTTTTATATTTGTGTTTTAGCTTTCTCATGGCACTTTTTCTTGGCTCCACTAAGCATTTTTAATTAAAATGGGTGGAACTCTGTGCAACTTGCCACCAAATTAACACTTATATGCACATAAGAGGGCATCCATCCATGTATAAAGGCAGGTGTGTGTGCGTGTGTGTGTGTGTGTGTGAATTCATGTAACATAATTTTATTGAGTGTTTGCATGTGGGCGTGCTGCCACTGAATGACTGACATCACAGCTGTACACACACGGCCCAATCATTCACCCTCACCTTTACCCTTTACTCCTTCTCTACACACACACACATACGCATGCATACACCCACACACACACACAAAATTCAAGCCTTCCTGATCTATCAATGTAAAAATGTTTGATTATACAAAAAAGAGTGCATTCCTGCTGTTGTATATTCATTTCTTTGTGTGTATGCATGTTTGTGTCTGTGTGTGTCTGTGTGTGCCTTTGTGTATGTGTCTATGTGTGTGTCTGTATAACAGTTCAGGTTGCTAACAAAAGGCAGAGAGAGGCAGCCAAGCGCCCCTAAATCAATTTTTAATGGCTTCCTTACATAGGAGAAACACAACACACTTCAGCACACACACCTGAGTACGTGCTGGTAGCTTGACAAATAGAGAGCCACACATGTGTTGACAGGCCAAAATATGTACAGATATATAATTACACAGGCATGCTTGTTATGTAGACAAATGCTGTACATAAACACACACACGTTGTAAGAGAGTGCATGTGACCAAACACACACACGTTTTGTTCAAGCAAACACATACGTATAAGCTTAAACACATGCTATGTGTGTCACTGTCACATGCCAGACGCATACTGGTGTGAGAGCATTTGCTGAAAGAAGATAGTGATTGAAAATGAAGTGATTTAGCTAAACTGAACTAGATAAGCCCTGGATAAGGAGGACTGACTATTCTGAAGATGTTTCAGTGATAGAAATGGTCAGTGCTGCCTTCAGTGTAAATAGGATTTGCCAGTTTTGGTCATATTTATTGTATACCATGTTTCCACGCACCTCTTAGATATTTTTAACATATTTTGTGCTAGATTTAAATTTCCATACTCAAATTTTAAGTCTAATATCACAAAAATACTGTTCAAAATGATTTAATGAGCAGTTTTGCAAGAGTTTGCTGACTTTTCTAAAATGTTAGCCATGCATACATGTCAAACCGCAGCACTAAACATAGAGCTAGTTGGTGATAATTACTGTTTTCTTCAGGTTTATGTTGTGCATCTACATTACTAAGACATTGAGACAATTCCCATTAATTGGTAGCTAATGTAGAGTGGCACAAAAGCCTTGAGGACATTAGGGTGGAGAGCCTCACACCCACTGCATTATCGTATAATCACAGTGCAGCTCTTGCAAGCCAATCACTTTTATATCACATCTCTTTAAAACAAGGTTAGAGTGTGCTGCCTGTTTTACAGCAGATAAAGAGGCAGCAGATCACTAAACAGTGGGCATGAGGCTGAGAATCAACAGGACACTAAGTATCACAGTCTATCAAGGGTTTCAAATGGCTCATAATTACGTAAGATATTGTGAAGGTCAGAGCAACGTGCAAGACAAGAGGGAGAAGTAAGACAAGACAGAAGGCAGTCAAATAAAATGAGATATTACCGCAGTGTAAATTCACATTCGATTTATAACAAACCTTAAATCTCTTAGTCTAATTGGTTTATCTATGAAAGTAAATGTACTGTAAAGAAATGAAGATGTCTGACAGAATAAATCTAGTATATTATCATTAGGTTAACATTGATCCAGCTTTCAGAGATAAAGTAACAATGTCATCTGCAGTAATTCTGATGTGCTGGCCAAAGTCAGACCTGCAGGTCACATGACTCCACGGGGGTTGAGGGACACTTTATCACATATCCATTACAAAATAAAATGGATGTAAATCTTTGTCTCATCATCATACAAATTGGAACCTTTTTTGAGATTCTCAATATTTTATCTTTCAGGCCTGATATATGATATATAAAGATATTTTTTTATGTTCAGTCTTTCATGCAAATTTAGATTAAAAACATGTTTTGTTATGGAAGCGGGAAGTGACTGGAACTTTTTTGGCATTTTTGAGTAAGCAGCTTTCACTTTGATAAATTGTTTCCCTTGTTGCAATACCATATGCAGTGCAGCTGGTATATTTGATTAGTAATGCTAACCTTAGCTTGGCTAGATCTTAATTTTTTATACATCATGAGGTTTGGTACAAGACGACAAAGAGTTTATATAAGACCTAGCTTTCTTTTAAAATCAATCAACTTTAGGCAGAAAAAAAACAAAAAAAGCCTAACACCTTTCCCTGATATCAAGTTTTTATATATTTAGACCAGTCATTTACTGTTCGTAGCCTGCAGGTTATGTCGTTACATCCAAATATTAAAGCCTAATCAGAGCAAGTATTATTAAAGCTTGTTGTTTCTTCTAAGGTCTTTTAAACTTGCAGCACATGAAGGGTTTGCTAATGCCTGTCTTTGTAAAAAACTAAACACAAAACAAAAAAAATGTTAAACAAAATAACATTTCTTAAATCATTCACCTATACTTGGGTGTGCATGCACCTCTTGTGTGCTCATCTTCTTCTTTTACCCACCTCTGCGAGCTTTGCCCCAAAACACAGCCAAAAAAAATTCCAGTGAACGGTGTAAGTTGTGTGTATCCAGGAAACAGGTTAAGGGCTGACATTTTCAGCATCCACCTCCTCACAGCATGCACTTTTAGCCCCATCAAAAATGCCTATTTGTTTGTGGGTAACAAAAAAGAAAAGTCTGTCTCTGTCTGTGTCTGTCTGCAATCTACTTTGTGTAGCATTGTACATCTTAAATTCCAGACATAAAACGATATGAGGAGTGCTTAAAAATGAAGAGTGTGTGCGTTTGTGTGTGTGTGTGTGTGAGAGAGAGAGAGAGAGAGAGAAAAGAGAACTAAACCCACAAACAGACTTACCTTTTTAACAAATATCTCAGACAGCACCAGACTTATAGCTTTCTACCATCAGCCATCCCCCCAAAAATATGTAAAAAAATTAATAAAAATCAAAAATCTCTCACAGGACAAAAACAGAGAAGAAAACAGTCCCCCCCTCAGTAAAAGAAATCCATACATTCAAGATCTTAGACAAATGAATAACGTAAGAATAATCCTTCCTTCTGTATAGGGACAATCCCCCAAGCTTCCTCTTCAACCCACCAATGAATTGTGGAAAAGGAGGGATTGTGTAGAAAAAAATGAGGGATTGTAAAAAAAAAAAAAAATGAGGCGAAGAGAGGCTTAGAGACGCAAGAGGAGGGAAGAGGGGATAAGGTCCGTAGAGAGGAGAGGGATGGAGATAGTTAATCCTTTTCTTCGGATCTATTCCCTATATGAATGATACGTCCAGCGCCGTCCTCTTCTCTGGCTTGCGCGCTGCTGTGTGTCTGAGAGGCGTAAGTGTGTGTGAAAGAGAGAGAGAGAGAGACAGAGTGTGTGTGTGAGAGTGAGACAACGGCATTGGGTTGCTGGCGTCATGCGCTCGCCCTTCTGTGTGTCGCTATGTTTGTGATGCCTGCACTCAGCACGCGTCGGAGTGTGTGTGTGTGTTTTTATCCACACATGTTCACTTGAGGGCTGTCTTTCCGGTGTGTTTGTATGTGTGTGTGTGTGTGTGTGTGTTATTCCCCCCACCTCCCCCTTTTCCTTTCCGTATGTGTGTGCAGTCGTGCATGTGGCAGGAGAATATGTGTGTGTGTGTCTTGTCAAATATAGTAACATTAGTGTATGCTGCCTCTGTCTGCCTGCAGCTCTCCCACTGTGACAGAGAGAGGATGAGGGAGGTGGAATACAGAGAGAGCGATAATACGACAAAGTGAAAGCTGAAAGAGAGAGAGAGAGAGAGGGAGAAAGAGGGAGTAGGAGTGGGGAGAAGGGGAGGACAAGGAGAAAGTAAAGGGAGGTTGGGTGGTGAGAGTAATAGAGGAGATGCAGATTGAAAAAGGATAAAGGTGGGAAGGCGGAGGAGAAAGAGGGAGGCAGAGGACATGAAGGTATGGAGGGCTATAGAAGGTGGAGTGACAGACAGGGAAATGTAAGAAAGAAGGCTGGAGCAGTGGAGGGAGGGAGTCAGGGATCAGCTGATTTCAGTGAAGATGAGAATCTCCCTCTGCCACATGGGCTTTTCTCCTCCCTCTTTTTTTTCCTTTTTTTTTCTCTCCTCACGTCTCCCTCGCTCGGCTTTCATTTTCATTCTATTCCCTGTGGCAGCTCTCGTGACGGCTGGCTTTGTGTGTATCTGTGTGTGTGTATGTGTGTGTGAGCATTTTTGTGCATTTGGCTGTATATTCACACATGTTTTAAGTGTGTGTTTACCTCTGTTCCTTTAATTGTGGAGACTGAAATTGGTCCACATCAGGACAAAATATGGGTTCTCACATGGTAAAGCAATACATTTTAGGGTGAATGATGGGATTTTTGTTACAGTAATTACTTCATACAGTTTTCCAAGTTAGCATGTGGTGTGTGTGTGTGTGATGAGTTCATCTGTGGAAGTCATTGTGAGAAAGCACAAATATTTCCTTTGGAAGCACTGAAGTCTTCAGACAGACAGACAGAAAGGTGGGGTAAAGAATAGTGTATGTGTGTATGGGGGGCAGGGGTCTGAATTGTGTGTTTGCACACAGATTATAATTACTTGGCTGCCTCTTAGCATGAACTGAATCATAGTTGACACACACACACACACACAGAATGTGCAGTTAATGAGCATGTGAATCATTTGGCTCCATCGTGCTGCATTTCACTACATATGAGAGTGTGTGAATGTGAGAAATTTGGCTGCACCTGTGCGAGTGAATCTGGTTTCTGACAGCAAGCCTGGCAAAACACACAGAGTCACTAATCTCCAGCACTAACCAACCTATTGTCTCTTATCTCTCTCTCTCTCTCTCAAAAAGAGCAATATTCAGAACATTCAGGTAGCAGCTCCTCGGTTTCAGCTGGCAGAAACCACTACTTTTAGAAGTCGCCGCTGCAGGTCATTGGAGCTGCTGCTAATTAAAATTAATTATATGAGTAACTTCAGGCCAAAATGAAACTTGTATGTTATCTTGTGAAAGAGCTCTTGATCTTGACTTCAGCAATGCTATGTTTATTTCTAGCCATATCTTTCCCGTAAGACTTGGTGGAGACCAAAATAGAGTTATACTGCTCCATTTCTGCTAAATGTGCAAAATAAGCAAATATTTGCTGACATCAGCATAGTAAGGTGATTATTCTGACACTATTGACTTTAACTGATTTGAACGTGCTCACATAATCAATTTCCAATGAATAAACACAAAACAATTAGTGAACTTTACTTGGAACAAAGCAATCAGCTCATAGTCCAACCCAGAATCAAGAATCTCTAACTCCACGCCTAAATCAGGATAAATAAATAAGCAATAAACCTGAATAAGACAGATAATATCATACATCCATATTGTTTGTAATATAACTAGCAATATGTTGTAATTGGATGTAAGCCCATGTCATCCAGCCCTTATACGTACTCATAAGCAACCTCTACTTGCACACCTTCTTGAGTTTACACACATCACTGTGTGTGTCGCCAGCTTCCATGGCTTTGCAATTAAAACACTGGACTCGTCAGATGCCCAACACACACATAAAAATACAACCTGAACATGAGTCCTATGGTTTCCCGTCCAAACGTGGGTGCTGTGCTGGCTTCACCGGTCTTGCGTGTACTTCCTTTCAAACAGAAATCGGTTTTAGCTGCCAGTGACTGCTGCCAGTGCTGGCTATATAGGACACAGTCTTCAGTGCTAGTTATGAAATGATGATTGGCGAGAATGACTGGAATAGCAGTGCTGTTTTATTTTGTCTGCTATTGTTGAACGACATTTTGTAGTGGATGGAACATCTGCTTTTATAACAGTAACAGTAACAGCTCTGTGCATGTGTGTGAGTTTTCCCAAAGGGGTAATTAGGTCTCTAATTAGTCATGCCCCCTCCTCTCCAGAGTGCAGAGGTCATTGACCATGATGAACCACAGTGACACAACCTTTCAGAGGCTGAGAATTTAGAGCCAGATCTAAGGATACTTTGTATCAAATATAGAAAAAGGCATGGCAGCATCCTGTAATAGCTGGATTTTGTGTCCCATTTTAACTTTGACTTTGTTTTTCAATGACCTTTTAGTGTGCAGCAGATGAAATGACAGCTGTCTGTGATGTAAGCTGAAAGTCGTTCATGATGGAGGAACTGGCCAAAAAAGGGCATCTTGTAGGGCTGGAAAATGTAATAATATTAAATCATCATCATGTAACAAGACTAGATATTATGTTAGATTTTGGATATCATTATATTAGGATATGACTTAAGTGTTGTCTATTCTGATTTTTAAGGCTCCATTACAGTGAAGTGATGTAATTTACTTAACTTTGCAGACTATTCTAGCACTTTAAAATATTTGCTTTTGCTTTGTCATTGTACTCATATAACTGATGATAAACAAAATTCTTAGATTAATATTTTTTTTAAAAATGCAGCATTTTAAACAGAGTTTCATTTACATGTTTTGCATCTGTATATTTTTAAACACGGAAGAGACTGTGTCTTTGCAATTTTATTTTGATCACAGTCTGTTTGAAGGGTTAAATTAGGCTTGTTCCTCTTTATTTTCAGGCTGCACTTTGCTCCCCTTGCTGTAAGCACAGCAAAAACCTCAAATCATATGTATTGAGCCTTATTTGAAAATAAGATGAATCTTAAGCATTAGTCTAGCATAACCCAAAATAACATAATATATTAAGCACATGGTGTCCAAAACAATGTGCTCACTGGCTGAAAAAGATAATTTCGATTTAAAAAACTGTGTATAGATTGTGACTTACTAAATCTCCCTGAGGCACCTCCAGTGGGGCTGTGTTCACTGATTGAGAGGGAGGAGATTTTAAACAGCAGATATCTGATTTATTAATTTATTGATTTCTTTGCTCCTCCAAGGGATGTGTCCACTCTTTCAGGCTGTTTATGCGTCTGGCAAACAGGCCCTCTGGCTTGAGGATCTGTCATCGGTGCCAGCGCTTCCTGCCAAGGCGACTTTTATGGCTGGTTCTGTTTCATCAATGATGCAGGAAATACGTGTCATAGAAAATGATTACTGGCAGTGGTTTGGAGCAAATAAGGTTCATTGTTTAACCTTTCTGCCTGGCTTATTATAGTTTCACCCTGCATTTTTCGATTGGATTTATTCATTCCCTACTTACAGGATTATTGTTTTATTTATTAGCTAGGAATCAGGATTAAATCCATGCACCTCTTGCTGCTCATGGTCTCAGATATTTATGATTTATTATCTTAAACCCATTCTGTTGCATTCACGATAAGTTGCTGCAACATCTTCCTTTCCTTCTCTTCTTGTTTTCTACCAACTTTGTCTCTTCCCTTGTCTCTATCTCTCTGTCTTTTAACACGCCCGCCTCCCCCCTCGCTCTGTAATTTACTGTGCTATTGGGTGAGTGTCAGTGAAGATGAATTGGCTCTAGTCTCTGTATTAACACCAGGCCTGGCCAAGCACGTTTAGCGTTACAACCACTAGTTCCTGCAGGGAGCAAGTGACTTCAAGACTCTATCTATCTTAACACACACACACACACACACACACACACACACACAAGGATGGACAGATTGTATGTCTGTGGTTCCATCCAAGGAGTCACCGGTGTCTGTGCTCCCATTTATCAGTGTTTTCAATCATCCGTGAATAAGCCTCATATTGACCAGACAGTTTTATGGCCCTTTGGTCAATCTGGCCAAAGAGGTTTGCTCCATTAGAAATCAATCATGTTTTAATTCATACCTTGAATGCTTTTTTCAGACAGGCTTTTATTGAATAATTTATTGTATTAATATTGCTTTGCCTTGTTTTTCTTTAATAATATATGCATGGTGTTCTTGTTTGCTTTCTTAGGGTTGTAGCACTTTTAAAGTGTTCTGTATATAAGTGACTGGGTTAAATATATTAAAAGTGGCAAAATTACTGGACTAAATTTAAAAAATATGTTCTTTCCTATTACAGTGAATATTTTTTGAGTGAATTTAACCAACTGTTGTGAAGTTTCAATGAATCTTGAACATCCTGGAAAAATACTGCTTTCTGGAAGCCTTTGGTGGTGACCTCGTCCTTCAAGAGCCATAAAATCAATTTTTTTATTTATTAGTCCAGTTTTTTCTGCCCTTTCTTATAAAAATGACTTTCTTTTCATAACTCACAACATATTAATTATGACAACATAACATCCTGTTTCAGGAGGAAATGCACTCAAATCTGTCCCCCAGAATCTTTTAACCTTTTCAAAAAATGGCATCAAAGGACACGAAAAATGTATACTACTTCATTTTTAAGAGAATCGAATGCTATGAAAAAAATTCCCAATACGTTTCCTGTGGTAAACTTAGCAGTCATTCTCAGATTTAGTATTTTACTTACATAAAGTTGAAGGGACATAACTGAGGTTTAAATGAAGCACCAGAGGCATCCTGAGCAACCAAGATGAGCTTAGTGACAACAAAAGGGATTTTTTTCAGAAACCTTATTTACAGCCACATTTGCGGGTCTCAAAGGCACATATGCAATACTGAATTTTATCATCAATTTATCTGCAGTATGATAACATTTATCAATAGGACTGCATAAAAACTGAAATAACACATAAGTTAGTATACAGTGATTAATACACTACTATTACTACATTTGTTTAAAAAGTATTTAACTTCATATTCATTATCATTACTGTTTAATTCTGATACTAAATTTGGAATTACAGTTTCTTAAAGTTAACTGAACAAGTGAAAAGAACTGTGATTAAACAGCACTTCTGTCAAATTATCCTCCTTTGCAGTCAAATTAGTACGCCTCTTATAAAAGCATTATTTTTTTCTGAGCTCAGCTTTTTTATGTCCCTAAAAGCCCTAAAATCACTAAAAGCAAAATGACATGTCGTCTTCGCTCCAGCAGTGAAAGCGTCTCTTGCGTTATACACTGACGCACTAGCTAGTCCCCTGACTGAGTGGTCCTATACACTCCAAACTTGGCTTGTGATGCAGTCATGAAGCTGCTCATCCAAATTATTAGCTGTTATTCCAAAACTTTTGCTTGGAAGTTGCTTTAAACCCTGTTTGTTGAAAAGTGTGAGGAGAACCAAAAACAGGCCCATCTGGGGTCCTGACCTGAGATGGTTTAAGAAACTAAATGTGTGCAGCCAGCCTTTATGTGTTGCATTCCCCCTTAACACACCATCTGTGACTGCAGGATAAATTAAGTGGTACAGACGACGGATTATGAAGCATTTTAAGGGCACACACCCACTCTGGCACACAAAGTCTCTCACACGCACAGTCGCATAAAGTTTATCCCTTTGGAGAGTCTCATTAATTTGGCCAAGTTGATTTGTTCTGAAAGGCTCTGAATTCATCACAGCCAGACAGATGGTAGAGAGGGATTTCCTAGAGGGGAGAAAGAGGGAGAGAGTAAGAGTGGTGAGGGCCAGACAGGAAACGAGAGAGAGGTAGAGAAAATTAGCAAAGTGAGAGGAAGAGAGGGAGGGACAGAAAGAGTGAATAAGAGAACAACAGAGGTACAGGGAGTAAAATGGAAGAGACAGGGAGAGAGACATGCAAGGGAGATCAAAAGAAGAATCGAGTAAAAAGGAGAGGGAGGGATAATTGAGAGATAAATAGGGGAGAGGTGAGCAAACGCCATCTGTCATGTTAGAGAGAGAGACAGAAACAGGAGAGTGACGATTAGAGTATAATTCAAGGAAGAGGAGAAAGAGATGGAAAACAGAGGAGAGAGGTGAAGATAGGTATACAATTATTTCTCTCTATGTTATCTTTGTTTTTTTTCTTTCCTTCACCTCAAAGGAGCAGTTGAGTATTTTTGGATATGTGCTTATTTGCTATCTTTTTTTTAAAGTGAGATGACCAAATCAATGAAAATGTCATTTTAGCACAAAGACTGGAGCCAGGGGAAATGCAGATACATACTCTTAGTTCTGCACAGCTTTAAAGCATCTCATTTTTTCGGTTTCACAGCCGGCAACCTTTACTTTCGTGGCTATCTGGCTGCAGTGAGAAAAGCTCAAAGTTCGGAATGTCTGGTGAGCATAGTAAAGCATCAGTGTTTAGTAAGCCCAAACCAGAGCTTAAATGAGATTGGATGTTGGACAGATGTGCAATACGGCAGTTTGTCATCGTCTTCACCACATGAACTTAATGAGGTGACAGTAAGTCAGTGTTGTGTTTACAGCTTGTATTACTGCCCTCAAGTGGTCAAAAGATAAACGCAGGTTTTATGAGCATGTTGCACTTTGTTTAACCTTTGCTTAACCTGTAAACATAAATGTAAAATTGACAGCATTTTGGTTTTGCTGGGAGTTAAGTTACCATAAGTTCACACTAGTTCTCATTAAGTGCCATTGTAATCAAAATATGTGTTTGGCGTCTCACGCTGTGGCTGCAGATGCTGCACAGAAGTATTTGGAAGGCATAAAAACACAAAATGTTGAACGGATCCTTTTAAAATTTTGATTCTCAATTTCTGCTGTATTCAATATAAAATAGGATTACTGAGGTAATGAAAGAGGGGCAATCACACCCAGAAGAATATACACACCCGTTACCATGTAGATCTCCTTTCACATTACAAAAGATTGAGAGGGTTATTAAATTTCACAGCAAATTAGTTCCTCAAAATGTTGCCACTTTAATTCCTTTTTTGATGTGTGACAAAATAGCCCTGTTAGGAGCACAGACTGCCATGTAAACATGCAGAGCAGAGGAAAGAGCATAGCGTTGTGCTTTCACTCTTTATTCTCCATCACACACACAGGAACAAGAATCTCTCCACTATAAATGATTTAGTGAGCGTGCCTCCAACAGGCCTGCTCAAGAAAGCTGTGAAACTAGGTTAACTTAAGGTAGGCTCTGCCGACTTAGAAGGTCCACACACACACACACACACACACACACACATATACCACCGGTGTCAACAGCATTTATTTTCCATTTTAAAGAAACAGGCAACCCATTTAACACTCTATCACTTCCATTATGTCACCTTCGAACAACAGAATGGGGTTGGCTGAACCCTTTGTCCATCTTCAAGCTGTGTCACTGGATTTCACAATAAAAGCGTCCCATTAGCACAGCTGCCGGTCTAAATGTACGTCTCTTTTCCTATGTTAATAATGCACTGTTTGCTTCTTGCTTTACAGGGAGCATAGTAACAACACAAATTTCCAGCCTTATTGAGTTAGTGTGTCTCCCTGTGAGTGTGTCCTGCTTGTATAATTCAAAGCTAGGTAGGCCAAGATGACACGTGCCACTGTTTCCATTCTTTAATTCAAAAATATCTGCCCGTGCATGTGCCTCTGTCTGCATCACTGACGTTCAAAAAGTTGTGCAGGAGAAAGTAAGAAGGAGAGAGAGAGAAAAAAAAAGAGAGCGAGATTATGGTGAGAGAGAAAAGAAGGATGAGAGAGGGAGGTTGAGTCATCATCCTTTTTGTCCAATCCCAGCTCTCTGCCTGTTGCTTTGGTAACGTGATGTCAGTGCAGCCTCTGGCGACTCCTCTGAGGTTAGCGATGCTTCTGCTCAGAGGTGTGTGTGTGTGTGTGTGTGTGTGTGTGTGTGTGTGTGTGTGTGTGTGTGTGTGTGTGTCTCTGTGTTATTGTTCTTCTCTCCTAA